>JAWZYV010017704.1:0-600000 GCA_038373885.1 Cheiracanthium punctorium | reverse complement strand
TTAAGGGGACGGTGGACATAAAAATGTTTTTTATTTTATTTAATAAGATAGGATTATGAAATTTTGTACTTTAATATATTAAACTAAAAGCATTATAAATAACAAAAAATTTAAAATAAATTTAAAAAATATTAAAAATTAATCAATTTTTTAATTTAGAAAAAATGCTCTATCCGTTCTAATTTTAACTTTTTTTTTACTAATTTTGTTTTATAACAGCATAAAAATGCATTTTAAAAAAGTCTGTGTATTGGTTTTTCAATCGACCGAGTAGTTAATATTTTAGAAATATTTTCATGGATATATATACCAAATTTTTCAGAAATTTTACAGTTTTCGTAAATAAAAGTTAAGTTTCATAATCGAAATTTTGACCCTATTTAAAAAGGATACACAGATTTATTGTAATATATGAGAAGAATATTTGTAGTAAATTTTGTACAATTCCGACCGAAATTAAGACGCATGGAGCATTTCGAAGGCAAGTATATCACAGAAAACTTTTTGGAGAAAATCCAATTTAAAGTGTAATTTTTCCACTTACCTTTAATACCATCTCTTCTGAATAATTTTATTTATGATTTTTACCTTAAAGAAACATATTTTTAAAATAATTCCATTCAAATATTAGCTTATTTTGTAAAACGTTCAGTAAAAATTGTGACGTGTTTATTTACGCGTTTGTTTGCATTTTTGAGGACATTTAACTGTCCCTTTAATTTTTTCAAACCCTAATATCTTTTTAAAAACTTTTCGTAGACATACGCCGTTTTTTTCTCCATGGTTCAGCTTTAACTGTAGAATATTAGTATGTAAAAAAGAAACAACACATTTTTTGGCCAATTTTGATGATTTGGGTATCCACCTCTTAATGAAGATATACCTCCTGTGAGGGACTTTAGGCTGCGTTAACATAACAAAATAAAAACGGAGTTATTCCAATAATTTTTTTTAAATTGAGTTAAGTGCAGTCTTTGTCAATGAATCTACAGAATACATATTTTTTTATAAAGGGAAAATCCTTACCTATGAAGGTTTTAGTTAGTTTCACATTTTCACAGTTTAATTATGCGACAAGCAGAGGCTCATGCGCAAATGAGGTTGTGTAGGATAGTGTTTTATGATCGCTGTGATAGGCATGATTTATGTTTCAAGTCGAAATCAAACGCAGTTCTCTTACATCAGAGAAAAACAGAGCGTCCAGGTCCCCCAACTGGAAGCCCCAAAGTAGTTTGCTGAGTGCATACTTTAACCAACGCACGCGCGACGACATGTAATCACAATTAGCTGACGCTGTGTGTGAGCTCCCAACTCCCCTGCCATCAAGAAGGGAAGAGAAAGTGAATTTGATACGTTCTTTTATAGGCTCTATATACTGTAAAAGACTCTTACTAAATAGTTTTCTTTAGTAAGTCTATATTGGATTTATAAACATTTTTTATAATGTATAGAGAAATACCTTACAATTCTGTCTCTAACTTCATACCGTAGTTTTTAGAAATAATCGTTATGTTTGACCCCAAATTAAAATAGACAAAATATATCAGAGACTAGCTGCGTGCCCGTTCTTCGCACGGTAGGAAACGAAAAATTTCCTCACATGTGTCATTCGAATTAATTCCAGTGACGTGGAATCTAGAAAAAGCAAAATTATTTCACTCTTGACTTAAAATTTGCGTCATATATGTAATAACCTGAGATCATTGCAATATAATGACACACACACACACACACACACACACAAAAAACAAAAAAAAAAAAAACACTATGTCAGCGTCATTCGGTATCAAAAAAGTGAAAATGGACCGTTTGCAGTGAGCTTCTCACTTTCAAAATGTCTTATTTCCTCAGACATGCTGTCTTTTAGGTTCACGTTTTAGCGTTAAATACCTCAGCTCAGACACTACATGAAAGGGACATTTTTTTATTTTTAAAATACGTCACCCTCTCTTGCAACCCTTTACAAAAAGAAAAGAGATAAGAGATAAGACTGCGCTATTTATAAAGGCTTTAAAATTGTTTTTCTAGATTATGCAGTTTAATTTTTCTTCTCACAAATAAATCCAGTATTTATAAAAGGAAATTGAGCCAAGCAAAGAAATCGTCTGCTCGCGGGACCCGTTTTTATTTATTTTTTTCAACTGGCAATTTTAATCATTGTTACTGTATCCATGACAACCCAACCGCAAGATATCAAACCGAAACTCATAAGCAGGTGCTACTGAAATGAAAATCCTTCTTTACTTAAAAATTCGTAAAAATTCTCCTAATTTATATTTTCCCTCCGTTCTTCTTTTAAAAGTGGGCGAATTGTGTGCGCCGTCTTTTGCCCAAATATAAAAAAGTTATCACAGATAGAATTCAAGATGCAGCAGTTTTAAAAATATTTTACGAAAGTCAGCGTCAAATTTAATTTTATTTGAAAAATTCCCAAAAATCTGCAAATTATGTTACACAGTCCGAACAAATAGTTTTTAAAAGAAAATTTTCTCCTCTATACGATGATGTAAATATCGTTTTCTTGCGAGCGCAATTACCGGCGTTATTATGTATTACGCAAGAAAAATCGCTAAAAATCGGACAAAACATAAAATAAAACATTTTCTAATTCGAATTTCGAAAAAATCGCTTCGAGGTGTGTCGAGACCCGTCTTGGAGAATTTCCGTACAAAATTGGGTAGGTCTACGATTACTACTTTCGGAGCTACGTGAGACACAGACAGACAGACAGACAGACAAACGGACAGTTTACACTCTGTTTTATTTATATAGATTGGATGGTTTTTGAGAATTTTTTCTTTGCAGAACACGCTCTGTAACAGACGATAAATCTGTGTTAGTTATGAATCTTTCGGAAAACTAATTTTAAATTGAAAACCATGCGAAATGTTTCACACTCGCGGAATATTTGCTATTTAAGAATGTATCCAGAAAATTTCGTTTAAGGCACAGGTATATTGCAATATGCAGCGCAGATTGTGAAGAAATAATCTTATTATAAGGTGTTTTCGAGATTTTTTAAAACTTTTTTTTGAGTCCCTAACACAATTGTTTATCTCAGCTTGCCATCAAATGCCGTGATATAAGTTGATGCACAGACTTGCACCACGAAATTATTTGAAGATGTACGTTTTACGTCTTCAAACAACAGTTAATATACAGGGCATACATACACACATAACTTTCGTGGA
The DNA here is from genome assembly GCA_038373885.1 of Cheiracanthium punctorium. Lineage (NCBI taxonomy): Eukaryota > Metazoa > Arthropoda > Arachnida > Araneae > Cheiracanthiidae > Cheiracanthium > Cheiracanthium punctorium. The sequence goes on along the minus strand of JAWZYV010017704.1, from coordinate 596,809 downwards.
AGTTACTAATAAAAATGATAGTGGTAACAGAAAAAAATCAAACCTCTACATATGTACATAAACTTAAGATTATGAGATTAAAAGTGTGAAAAAGCACTGTAAAATCACTCACTTCTATTATTTTATATACGTGTATGACACGGATATACATACACCTGTATAAAAGTAATAGACATGAATTTACAGTGTTTTTTCACACTTTTAAGCTTTTATGTCTACAGGACATTAAGATTTATTTGTAAAGAGTTAGAAGATAGTTTCTGTTGTTTTTACCTAGGAAATTTTCTCAGATCCCTATATACACTACTAATAATGCTTTTAAAGTTATTCTTTCGTATTTGTTTTATGGAATCTGTCTCTGTTCGTCTGTCCATCAGTACTCTAACTGCTGTAAATATGCATAGACTGCTACAAAACTTATTTAATTATTTTTAAGTACTTTTAAGTACCATTTAGAGGAAGTAGGGGTAGGTTGTCACACGTATTTTTTAACAATATACATCAATAAATGTTGTATGAAGTAAAAAACACCCATGCAACATTGAAATCTTCATATTTGTATCGAAACAGCAAAACTGCGATTGCAAAGGTAGAGAATATTTTTTTTAAATTCACATTTTTGTTTTCTGCATTTTTGGGGTAATATGTATGTAATGCTTTTAGAATACGAACGAATACTTTTATACTGTTTTTATTTTCACATCTTGTGAATATTACGTTGTTTTCTGTGAACACATGCAATGTTTGTTAGGCCTGTGTAATGAATATAAGCAAATGTGTGTGATGGGGGTTGGCTGTCTCAAGTGCAGGGGTAGGTTGTCACGATGTGACCGCATACCCCAGGCGATATACCAAGCTATAGAAAACATCTTTATTAAAACAAAGACAGGATTATTACAGGAAATAGGCTAAATAAAGTACATTTTAAATTTACAGAGTCATAATTTATTATATATATGATACTAATTTTTTATGAAAATTAGGACATGCAATGTATTGAATGCAGCGAAACGTGATTACTTTTAATTTATTTTTCTATATGATAATCATTTATTTAAATCTTCGATTGGGCTTGCTATAAGACGACTGATGAAGTTGCAATAACACGTGAAGCAATGAAATATATATTTCATTAAATTTTACATCTTACCCAATAATTTACTAATTGCTCGACGGTCTTATATTACTTTTAACCAATCCATGAAGAATTGGATGCGAAATCCGGAAAATGCTGTAGCTTCGACGACAATTCATGCATTTCCCCAATGGTGTCCTGCGAATTCCCCAAAGTTATGAACCAAGTCAACATCCAGTCAGGATTTAAATGCACAGGCATTTATCCCATTTAGCCTGAATGAACTTTCAGATGCTGACTTCTTTACCGCATCCGTGCATGATCGTGCTCCCAAGCAACAACACCTACTTGACCCTGAATATGTACGCCTAGATGGCAAACTTCAGGATCAAAGAAATCTAAATTTTCTGGAGATTATTGAAAGATCTTTAATATAAATTCCACTGGGATCAGTTAATGAAGCACGGACAAGTGCAATAGAAGTAGTTACTCTTCAATAAATTAAAATGTTTTCCCTAGAATGTACAAGAGATCCTTCGAAACCTAAGCGAAAGTCAGGAAGATCAGCTATCTACATGGGATACTATTGAGAAAAACGGCATTGCCTGAACTGAGAAGCATGAAATAAATTTACAAGAAAAAAGAAAAGCGAAAAAGGCAATACTGCCTACAAACAGCATTTAACAAAAAAAAAGAAAGAAAGAAACACGCAAAAGGAAAATAGTTTTTATGATTCTTCTACAAGTGGATTATCTAACAAAGAATATGCCGAATTCGAAACAGAATGAGATTCTGTTTCGAACTGGTGATTTGATGAGCAGAAAAAATACTACCATTAGTGACCTTGAGATCAACGACCATATCCTGGTTAAATTTTTAGGAAAAAATTCTGTAAAATACTTCTTGGGAATAATACTGAAGATACTGCCTAGTACTGTTGAGAGTGAAACGAAGTTCATGATCCGTTTGCTTTCCACTAGTGAAAAAAAAATCACTTTTGCATTTCCCAAGAATAACGATAGCTGCGTTCGTCATTTAAAAGTGCTAAATCTTCCCCTACCAGCTCCTGTTGGTGAATAAGCGAGGTGCAGAGACCAATGCAAGTTCATTTGTAAATAACTTTTTGATTACACTGTTCAACAGGCTTATGAGACAACCAACCTCAACACTTGTGAAAACCTGTCCCGCTATGGAGTTGGTTGTCTCATCACAAATTTGAATAAAAAAAGCTAATATTTTAAAAAATGTTTCTTGTTTTTTTTATGTTAACATGTATATAAAACAGTATGTGGCTGATTTATAGGCTACAAATTTTATTCTAATTGCATTGTTACAAGTAGAGATATTTATAAACATGCGAAACGTGATACAATCTACCCGTAGCCTATTACAAACAGAATATGTAGCATTTATAATTCTTTTACAGGAACTCCCATACGAATTTCAATTCACTGCGCTGTATTGGTAATCATTCATTGGTAAAGTTTTAATTTAGAAATATTTGGCTATTTCGAGCAAAATATACACACATATATATCTCGTAAATGATTACAAAATAATTCCCTTTAACAAAAGTAGTGTAACCTTTATAGTTCTTTTATTGAATAACTCAAAAGTGTTTCGATACATTGCGGTCTACGGCATTTTATAGCTAGGATATAGTGGATATAGACATCAATCCACTTAAAACATAAAACAATAAGCATACAATTATTTATAAAGGTTTACTTGCCACGGACACGGGTGGACGCAGTTTTTGTGGCTCCTTTACAGGGTCTCGCAAAATTACATGAATAGACTTTTGAGATAATGTTGGAAATTTTCTAAATAATATATGCATGCAAACCGCAATATTTTACCTCTTTTTAAATTTTACGTTAACCCTTTGAAGCGCAACCATTTCCCGATGTTGAAAAAGGGCAGCCGTTGCCATCGCACGATTTAACTACCAGCAAGATGGCGGTCGATCGAATCGCACAGTGCGTGCCAAGAGCCAAAGAACCTTTTTGACACAGCCGGCGCCAGCTGAGTCAAAAAGGTTCTTTCGCTCTTTGGCACGCACTGGGCAATTCGATCGACTAAATCTTGTTGGTAGTTAAATCGTGCGCAACGGATGCACTTCTTCGACATTGAGCAATCTGTCTATAGATGTCCTCCTTAAGCATTTAATTGAAATCAAATTTATTCTTCGTGAATCCAAGCAACCAAAATGTCAGAGTTGTGTCCTCACAGCGAGGAAACCGCGCGTTAGAGGGTTAACCCTTTAACGCGCAGTGCTCCCGCTCTGGGAACACCAAACTCTGACGTTTTGACTGTTGCCATTCCATGACCATTGCCAAGTCGAGCGATGGCAACGGCTGCCCTTTTTTCAGCATTGGGAAAGGGTTGCGCCTCAAAGGGTTAACAGTTAACATTGAGTATGCTTCGTCGTGTGGCTTCATTTTCCATCAAGCTGATCCGACACTTTGTGTATCTTTTGCAGGAAGCGGCCAGATCCAGCTGTGGCAGTTCCTCCTGGAGCTCCTGTCCGACAGCAGCAACGCCAACTGCATCACGTGGGAGGGCACGAACGGGGAGTTCAAGCTGACCGACCCGGACGAGGTGGCGAGGCGGTGGGGCGAGCGTAAGAGCAAGCCCAACATGAACTACGACAAGCTCAGCCGGGCGCTCCGATATTACTACGACAAGAACATTATGACCAAGGTGCACGGGAAGAGGTACGCCTACAAGTTCGACTTCCAGGGGCTCGCGCAGGCGACCCAGCCGACCACGGCCGATCCCACCTACAAGTACCAGTCAGACCTGTTCATGTCCGGGTATCATCACAGCCCCAAGCTGAACTTCGTGGGCGCCCACGCCGGGATACCGTCCACGACGGGCAGCATATTCCCGGCGCCCACCTCCTACTGGACCAATCCCAGTGCCAACCTGTACTCGAACATTGCGGCGGCGTCCACGCACACGATGCCCCACCACCCGGGACACGTCACGTCGCACATCGGCTCGTACCCGCACTACGCATGACGTCAGTGCGGCGGGTCGCCAGACTGGTGGTTGGCTTCGGTGACCAAATCAGAGTGGACGGTGCCGGACGTCCTGTGAAGGGAAAAATAAAAAGCGTCTCGTCCACGCGCTCTTCTCGAGTGTTATACAGACAGACACTGCTGTTGCTACACGCGCGTGCCGGATGGACCAACGCCCCCTAGAGAGGAAAGCCGCGGCGCTTACTTGTGACGTCACACCGAGTAGGTAAAGCAAAGCGTTTCCATTGGGTTTCTCCTCTCTCCGGAGACACGAAAGAGAGGAGAAGCTCAATGGAAACGCTTTGCTTTACCTACTCGGTGTGACGTCACAAGTTAGCGCCGCGGCATTCCTCTCAAGGAGGCGTTGGTTACAGTAAGCACGTGCGTTTGAATCAAAAATGAAGCAACTTCGTCCTTCGGTTTGTGGCAAACGAGCGTCAGACTGCTGCATAGGAAGTTGACAGTATTAAACTAGGATCGGGTACGATACTTCACTAAGATTCGAATAAGAGTGAATATGTTTGCAACAATGTTATGACGACATGGATATACGACCGAAAAAGGTTTCGTGCTTGGACATTTTAAGATGCGGCTGCTACTTACGTAGTCAACAAGCCACTTTATGTAACCTGCACGAAAAAATAAACTCATGCTGTATTTTACACGGGTGGGAAAAAAAAACCTGTAAATAAAATATAAAATGCTGACTTTTAAATAAATAAAATATCTACATTTAATTGCTGAGAACTGTAAAGCAATAAACTCTTCGATTATTTCTGTTGTGAAATAAATCAAAAGCATTCCATAATTTCATCAGAACGTTTGAAGACAGAATGGTTTTGATAAAAAGAAAAAGGTCAATATATAAATGGCAGTTATTTATTATTTTCATTAATACATGGAACATTTTGAAAACAGAGCATGGTTTTTTCACGTCTTTAAACAGATGATATAAAATAAATAACATCAAATGTCAATCACACAGTAAAAACATAATTATTCAAGGTATTTTCAGGTAGATCCTCAACCCGGAAACTAAGTACATTTTTTGTAAAACTTATTCATAAGTGGAATGTTACTTTAAAAATGCATCAAAAGCTGCTTTGAACGAAATCTAAAGAGATATTTTTACACTAAAGACAAATGCTCATTCTGCTTTTAGTCAGACATTATTGTTTCGTGGATTCCAAACTACTTAGTTGAAAAAAATAATGCTAAAGAGTTTAAAATTCACATAACTATGAGGCAAATTTGTTTAACAATTCCTTCTTTCCTTACTAAAAAATCACGTTTATCAGAATTAATTATTTCCAGGTTAATAAGAAATTATGCTAGAAATATCTATTAAATGGTACAAAATTGGCACCGTTTAAAATTGTTAAAAATATTGAGTTCATTTCCTTAAACAAATGAGTTAGTATGAATCTTTAAAGTTTATTTCCGGATTACACAGATTCCCTTTTTGATAAAGCAAATTTAAAACACGTTTCCTTTTTATTACTATACTGTAGAAATTTATTAACAATTTTGAACGAAGAGTAAATTTTTACCTTCGCCTTTACTAAGCTTGTAATCCACCTATCACGTGATTTCGTATCTTACTGTATACTCGTGCATTTGGAATAATGAATGCATGACGGGTGAGGCCAAAAAAATTATAACTACACAGGAGCAGAAAAGTGCATACCTTGAGTTGGAAGAATTTATTCAGTTGACTAATTTTTGAAACACTAAATTTAGGCACATAGTTTACATATTGTTTTAAATAAGGTTAGAAGTTGTGTTTAGCATTACTGAAAATCTGTATCTGATCTTCAAGAGGTAATATAATATAAATTCTTTATATTTACTGAAAAAGAAAACATTGAATTGTGACTATGTGCTATTATATAAAATTGTATTACTACTATATAAAATTTTGAATGAAAAAAAAATTGAAAGAGAAATTTCTTCAAACCATCAGTTTATGTTATTTTTAAGCATGTCTAGAGTATTTTAGCAGACAATAGATCTGATATAAAAAAGTTAAATTATAGTCTCATTTGAAAATCTTTATACTGCCAAAAAAATGTCCGTGGAAAGAATTTTGTTAAGTAAAAGAATACGAACAGATTTAAAAGTATTTTATTCTTCAGTGAGTTAAAATAAGTTGATAGATCTAATATCATAATAAGTAAGAGTTATTTGTGCATGCACCAAAAATTTTAGAAAATTTCTTTCGTGAATGCATGTTAAAAACATTAACAGCTACTGTTATTATAATTTGTAATGTTTTTGTTTCGAAGCATCGTTTGTATAATTTTTTAACTACTTATAGAACTCATCCTAATGTCCGAAAATGCTTAAATTCTTATTTTATTTGAAGGGGTTTTTTTTCCTTCTGGGATTGTGTGTCTAGAATCAACGCTTAATTTAATATAAGTATTCTTTTTCCAGTTTTATAAGTTAAATAACTTGTTTTTAGACCCTGGGGAAAAAATTAAAAATGTTTTGAAGTTAATATTTAATACAAATATCGTTTCTGAAATAAACAGGAATTATCGAACTATTTTTTGTATATATTCAAATCTGTTTCTTATTGTATCAAATTAGATAAAAATCTTTTTGATACATTATTCTGTAAAAATGTAAATATAAGGTTTAATAGATATATATTTAAACTTATTTAACATTAATATTGGTATTCTACTTTTTAATCTCACTATTTTGAAATGTTTTACCGTTATTTTCTTTAAAGCTGTATTTTTAAAAATTTGTATTCATTATTTTTTTATGTTAAATTATCATGCCTTTCTAGTCTCTCAATATTTTTTGTTTGTTATGTTATTAGAACTTTTTCTTATGTCTAGTCAACAAATCTTGTAAAATATGAAAAAAATAAAAGATTTGAAATGTTTATCTAGTATTTCTTAATTGTTTCAAGATAGAATATTTTTTTAAAGTTTAATACATTGTACAAAGTTATAACCAATTTCCTTTAAAAAATTACGGGCAAGATTTATTTAAAGTTTCATTTAAACATTTTTAAGGAAGTGACATGCATTAAAGTATAATTAAAAGACATTATTAGTCTGAGAGGATCTTTAGAACTTTGCCATGAAAAAGAATTGTACTTATACAAGACATCGAAAAGCAAAGATTTCCAATTTCGAGAATTATATTTCTAGATTTTCTAAGACACTGAAAATTAGAAGAATTGGTTTGAGTATTTAAAATGAATGTAGGGTTATTCCAGGAAGAGGCAAACCACGTTTATTTTTCGTTCTCTAGAACCCATATATTAACATATATTTTAATTTGTACAATGTATTTATATCTAGCGTGATATGTGTCATAAAAATCCGAATACAGACACATATCTTTAAAGGAATTTCTTTCATGATTTTTTTTAATTATTTACAGTACAGTCCATCTCACCAAGGGTAGTCCGGGTGAGTTTGACTGCATGAACCAGAGAGAGGGACCTCAATATAACAATGAAATAGTTGAAAATATGTTAAATTTATTAACTTTTATTTTCCTTACATAAAAATTAAAGTAACTTACTTACAGTTAACTTTCTTAATATTAATTTTACATAAATGATGATTTGAATTTTAAATGTATGAAAATGAAATAAATGGATTACTTGAATTCTTAATACACTGCTGGCCATCGTAAATGCAACACCCTGAAGGAAGCATGCAAATAATATGAAATTTACAACATGCATTAGCTGAGGTGAGATATGCAAATGATTAGAATTTCAGCGCAGACGCACATCAAGCGCGCCTGTGGCGCCACCTCAAAGCGCTATTTAAGGCTTGGAGATTTCGACGGTTTTCAAGTACAGCAATTGTGTTTTTCTTGCTTTTTTTTCAAAAAAACGATAAATTATGCCTCGTAGGAAACAACGATCATCTTTTGATCAAGTATCCGAGTTTGACAGAGGAAGGATAGTGGCATACCGAGATTGTGGGTTATCTTTCAGGGAAATCGGTCGTCGTATTGAGGAAACCAAACAACTGTGATGCGGATATGTGATCGTTGGTGCAGGAGGGTACGACGGACAGACGTGATCGACCGCATCGACCTCAGTGCACCACGTCACGTGATGACAGGCAGATTGTACGCATGGCAGTGACGGACCGCTCAGTCACAATCACGAACCATATCACAGCAGATTCAGTCTGAAACGCATCATCCAGTGTCTGCGCGTACCATTCGACGTCGTTTACAGCAGAATGTCTGTCCGCAAGACGTCCGTTGCTTTGTCTACCTCTGACGCGGAACCACAGACGTCTCCGCCGCCAATGGTGCGATGAAAGAAGGATGTGGACGACAGAATGGAATGAAATTCTCTTTACTGACGAGTCACGCTTCTGTAATGCAACACCACGACGGTCGGATTCGAGTCTGGAGACACCGTGAGAGAGGATGCTGAACAGCTGCATTATGCACCGTCACACTGGTCCTGCACCGGGTATTATGGTATGGGGCGGTATCGGATATCTCTCTCGCACTCCTCTAGTACGCATTGCCGGTACTTTAACCAGCCAGCGCTACATCTCCGAGGTGTTGGAGCCAGTTGTCCTTTCTTACCTTCAGGCTTGCCAACAGCCATATTTCAGCAGGATAATCCACGGCCACACGTGGCACGCATTGTCCAAGGGTTCTTCGTCAATCACCAGATTGAATTGCTTCCCTGGCCGGCGCGCTCTCCGGATCTTTCGCCGATAGAAAACATGTGGTCCATGGTTGCTCAACGACTGACCCAGAGTTCATCCCCAGCTGTCACACCAGATCAACTTTGGCAACGTGTGGAAGCTGCTTGGTCTGCTGTACCCCAAGAACACATTCAAAGTCTCTTTGAATCAATGCCGAGGCGTGTGGCAGCTGTGATCTCCAACAACGCGGCTACTCTGGGTACTGATTTTGGCAGGAACCACGCTTCATAGAATGCTGTAAATTTAATCATTTGTTACTTGGTCAACATGTTATCTACACAATAAATTTTGTTGTGATATCTCTTGTTTTTCTTGGTGTTGCAATTTGGGTGGCCAGAAGTGTAGATTAAAACATTTTATGAAAATATTTTTATATTCTAAGAGTTAATATTGTTTTGCAGTAACTTCTTTGTTACCAATTCATCTCTTCCCGCAATAACTGAATATTACATCAAACTGAGAGAAGATCCTTCATGATGCCAACGCAAGCGAAATACACAATATCTCAAAATCCCCTTCTCGTTCTGTCTCATTGTAATTTTCGCCACCTCCCACACATTCGTTTTCGTTCCAACTGTTTCAAAATTGATAAGTAGTGATTTTTTGGCTAATCTGTCCCAAAGTCCGATCTAGAGAGCGGGCGCAGGGGCCAATCGACCTCTCAGAGATAAATATATTTACACTAGATGAAATGACCTTTTTGATAATGATGACATATTTCATGCAATTCTGAACTGATAATCAAGCTTTGCAACCCCTTTGAAAAAAAAAGTAAATAAATAAAATTGGATCCGCTCTTGATCTTTTCCGACAAAAAACCTGGTCAATCTCTCCCATCTAGACGTGGTCCATCTCGCCTGGGGTGAGAAACAACAACACATACTGACTGCTCAGAGGATTTTATGTCGTCATTTTAGGTTATTTGTAAGCCTACATGTTTCTCGAGATTACATCATCCAAACTAGATAGATTATATACAAAACAAAGCCTTTAACTGTACAATTACAACCATATGAAAAAATGTTGGACGTACTAAAAACAACGATGATCTTTTGCTAAAAAATTTACGTTTTTCGAGAAGCGAATAGTGGCTCGCCATACAAAATATCATTTTGTTGTCTGACTGAAATAGCTGCTACATCTATAGAGAGTCCCATTAACCCTTTAACGCGCTGTGTTCCCGCTCTGGGAACACCAAACTCTGACGTTTTGACAGTTGCCAGTCACGAAGAATAGATTTGATTTCTATAAAAATAGTTGCGGGTGACCTAGCTCCACGAGAATCCTTTACATTTTAGCACGTCATTTCCCGTCAAAAAAGGGTCACGATTATTTTTAACAGCACTGACATCTGCTGAAAAATGGAAGAATGTGAGAACAGCTGGATAGATTGCCCAGTGGTGAAAAAAGGGCAGCCGTTGCCATCGCTCGACTTAATTACCAGCAAGATGGCGGACGATCGAAACGTTCATCACAACTTACAAATGGCTGTGCCGCACAGCCAGCTGTCGTCCAAAAAGGGTCTCTAGATCTGTGGCACGCGATGAACGTTTCGATCGTCCGCCATCTTGCTGGTAGTTAAGTCGAGCGATGGCAACGGCTGCTCTTTTTTTCAGCATTGGGAAAAGGTTGCCCCTGAAAGGGTTAACAAAATATTTGACTTCTCCATCTCATCCGGCGATCCATCTGTCCCGAAATTACCTTAAGTATACCGGGAAAAGGCGAGCTAATCTAGACAACACTTTTTTTACAAATTTGGCTTAAAGCAAACTAAACGCAAGATTCAATATACAGGGTGATTCGGAATTCAGTTTTAAAAAATTTTGGGAGGGGTGGGATACACCAAGACGGTTCAGAATCACTTAGCAATGCGGGGTCAGAAACGTCTTCTTTATGTACCTGTTAATAACCGAAAAAGTATAGAAGTGTGCACCTAATTTCTTAACCAATTTTCATAAACAATGGGCTCTCCTCCGACAATTTCATCAATGTAATCAAAGAAAAAGTTCTGAATTCACAAACTTTATCAAGTGCAATCGACGAAAGGTGGAATTCGTTTTTGAAAAAAGCATAGTCGGATGGTTTACTATTACTTGAACACTTCTTCTAAAGTGATCATTAAACCATTTGTGCCTGGATATTTTTGCGACTTTCTTCGATTTTTTACTGATAACAGAAATAATAGATAAATTTCTGATGTCCACTTCTTGAACAAGGGATGATTTCTTTTAAAATCATTATGCATAAAAATCGAAATATCAACATCCTACTGGGTCATGTTAAAATATTTTGCAGAGTTGAGGCTCAATACTCATGAATAAAGGCTAGGAAAAATAAATAACGTTTTCGACTAATAGCGCAAATGCCGTCCCAAAAAAGGGACGCTAGGCATAAATGGGTTAACAGGTACATGAAGACGACATTTCCGACCCCGCCTTGCTATGTCTGAACCCTCTTCGTGTATCCTACTCCTCCTTTAAGTTTGTAAAAGTAATTTTGAATCCCCTTGTATAAGATTTTTTTTAAAAATAATTTCATTACTTACCATAATTTTAGTTAATATGCTAAGGTATTTCAGCGCATATACGATTTAAATTATTTTTAATTATTTTTTTTGGTGAATACTATTCCCAACGACATTGGTGTATGGTGTACAGATAGAATACTGGATTGCACAATACAACACGACTCATATAAGTATGTGAAAAACTATAATGAAATAATTTTAAAAATAAATATCTAATGTTTTGAAATAAAAGTTTATTTAAATATGCATTCCATAAAAACTGCGAGGATTTCAATTAATTTCTGTATCAGTAAAGCAAAAGGGTGAGCAAAGAAACCTCAATTTTGTTTCTTGCACAACTTGTTTAATATTATCTCTTCTACCTACATTTAAAAACGTGATCAATTTTTAATATTCAATTTATAATTCTAAAGGATACCCCAGTTGCATATTTATTATACACATACATGATGGTTTATCTACGAACAGACCAATCTCGCATCTGAATGTCGACAGTTTTTCATTCCCATGACTCAGCTAGAATTATTTTTTTTTACTAGTATCTAAAAACGCTCATATATTACAAGTTTCTGTGTCAAAAATTTCAACAATACTAACACTTTTGTTCACCAATATTTACTAAATAAATTACTCAATCTTTTGATCCTTTTTAGGATCAAACTGTAGCTTAAAGACCGGTTATTAACAGAGACAGGATGCTTCATATAAAATCATAGTTTCATTTCAAGATAAAATAAAACCACTTTTTAGAACTTCACTTCAAAGTTAATGAAAAATAAAATGATAATCGGCCAGCACGCATTCAAAATGCACCAAAGTACTTATTTAACATAAACAGGTCGATAAAAAGTGTTGGCCTAAAAAACTAAGCTCAACATCTATTTCCGCACTGTTTTTTGTTTGGGGATTGATATTTATTGATCTCCCGGGATCCAGCAATCCCGCGGTATCGGCATTTCATTCAGCTAAGAATTCGTTTCAACAGAAAAAAGTAATAAGCAGTAAAAGATTTTAAAAACTATTATGTTTAATCTTAATAATGTTAGGTTGTAACGAAAGTTTCCCGCCACCGCAAACATCGTCAGCACACAGTTCGCGTTGGCGTATTGGCTCATATTTTGTCAAACGATTTTTGGCATTTGAAAGAAAGAGACTTGCTTTATAACACTGTGTTGCGAAATCTGTAAAAAATATAGTTATCATTAAGTATAAGGTGTCCCAAATGGAACTATCACTCTAGAGGATTAGAACCATCCTTTACTTCCACTTGTGTTGCAAAAAGTCAGCTACATAATACCAACAAATTATGAGTACAGCTTTAAGTACTATTGTTGTATCATGTGACACTGTGCAGGTTTGGTACCGAAAGTTCAAAAACAGTTATCTAAGGAGTTAGAAGTTAGTTTTTCAGGCAGATATGGCGGAAAACTTTCGTTACAACCTGATAATAAAAATTAATCTTAATTGATTGATAATTAAAAGAATAACTTACAGAAATATGAAAATTATAATCATGATACTCATAATAATATACCCCGTTATTCTTAGTTGCTAAAATAGAAAAACGTAAAGAGTCAATCGTCTTGCTAAGTCCTGATCTAATTTTGATAGAAAATACAAAAACACTTCACGAAAAGGCCCCTGTTTTTTTTTTTCTCCTTGTACGAAACCCTGAGGGAGCCATACATTTTTGTATGGCTAATTGAAGTTCACCTTTTAAGGACATCACTGGTTCTTATTCTTCATCTTATCACCTTTTCTTCGTTTTCATCATCCTTTTTTAGGCCGCTGGCTGACGATTAAAGAGTGCAGTCCCTCGTTGTTTCTGGTTTCGCGGGATTTCGGGATTGAGATTTATTGATCCGGCTGTAATGTTGGATCCCACAGAACCATTGCTCGGCAAACTTCGGATAAGTATTTACCACAAGCTTAGAATTAATTTAACAGCTTATTACAGTGAGAAACAAAATAAGGAAAGAGATTTCAATCAGAAGTTGAACAATATGTATAAAAAAAAAAAAAATTACAGGTAAATTAAGATATAATACTTGCCGTTATTTTCTTACTTGCTGAAAAAAGAAGTTAAAAAATAGAACAAGTCCAATGAATCGTTTCCTAGTTTCGATTTAGTTTCAGGAAAATAGTTAAAAGCTTGAATTAAAACAATTAAAACCTAAAGTAAAAACTTTTTTATAATTGATAAGTGATTGTTCGCTAAGATATACAGTGGACTGAAATCAGCTCATTTGGAAATTGGGAAGACAAAAGATTAGATTAAAATGTTTGATCCAGACTTCCACCGGAATATAATTTTTTAATTAAAATTTAAATTAAAATTTGTAGTTATTGATTCTCGTAATGTTGTCCCTCCCTCAACACACACACACACATAAGATACATAAATTTGCAAAATTTTTGCTCAACTGATGATTGAGAAGGCACGCAAAATTGTGATGAAAAATAATTTATTTCCAATCTCAATCCTGCCTCACCATGGCACAGTGGTTATATCACTGAAAATGGTAGACGGCCGAAATGTGAAGGTCCCGGGTTCGGGTCCCATCGCGCGGTCGTCGATCTAACGGTCTGGAGTTTTGGTAGGATTTCTCCAGATGTAACGTGAATACGCGTTAGAACCCCTTAGAAAGTCCTCCTACCAAGGCATCCGTCATCTTAGGCAGATACCCCTCGCGCAGGTTTGCCTTAAGCACACACACCAATCTCACGGGAAAACGGTCCTAATCCAGGGATACTGGTCCCCCAAACATTTGTGCGGGATCCAGTGGGATCCCGCTTCCGCAATATCGGGATTGGATTCCTTACTAATTACTGGGGGGGGGGATTGGTTTAAGATCCTCTCTGTCTACCTATTTACCCTTCCAGTAAGATTTAGTAATGAAAAATTGTGTATATGAAATAACCATTTAGATTTATTAAAAATTCGTGTTTCTTTTTTTATAATTCTTTCATACTATTAATTAAGTTTACATTATTCATATGGATATATTTGTAATGAAATCCCACTGACTAGCTACAATTTTTCCGTGACTTGTACTAAGAAATTTTAACAGCAAACAGTATGAGGTAGTGATCTATGATATTAGCATAAACAATAAAACTGCTGCCAGATTCAGTCCACTAGAATTTTTAAACCAAATTTATTACCATATTCAAAAGGCATTTTAGTCACAGGATCAGTCTCCGACATTTATGGAATATAATTGACCACTGTTTGTAAGCAGCATAGTTTGAAAATATTAGGTTGTAACGAAAGTTTCCCGCCACCGCAAACTTCGTCAGCACACAGTTCGCGTTGGCGTATTGGCTCATATTTTGTCAAACGATTTTTGGCATTTGAAAGAAAGAGGTTTACTTTATAACACTGTGTTGTGAAATCTGTAAAAAATATAGTTATCATTAAGTATAAGGTGTCTCAAATAGAACTATCACTCTAGAGGATTAGAATCATCATTTACTTCCAGTTGTGTTGCAAAAAGTCAGCTACATAATATCAACGAATTATGAGTACAGCTTTAAGTAATATTGTTGTATCATGTGACACTGTGCAGGTTTGGTACCGAAAGTTCAAAAACAGTTAGCTAAGGAGTTAGAAGTTAGTATTTCAGGCAGATATGGCGGAAAACTTTCGTTACAACCTGATATTTTTTTAATTTAGTAACCTACTCACCCGTTAAAGCAAAACAAAATTGCCGTTTTAATAAGGAAGTTGAATTTAATTACTCCATTATTCGCCAAGCTCCATCACATGCAGATGGTTTATCACATGACTCATTAAATTACGAAGATTTCGTAATACAAAAATTATTACAATTATATCAAACTCGCGTGCTTTAATCTAAAAAGGAAAGCCAATAGAGCTCTTGCCAGTACATTGTTGTAAAGGAGAAACCATTTCATTATTCTTCGATACACGTACCTTGTTTCGTAGCGAGATGTTATACGAGTATAGCCAATGTCACTCAAGGATAATGTAGCTTTAGATCTGGGATTCCCAACCTTTTTACTACTTAGACCTCTTTGAAAGAATTTTTTTCAATAGACTCCTAATTTTTTTTAATACCTGAAAAAAATCACCATGTATGAAGTTGAAGGATGGTTGAATAATAAAAAACTACATTTTATTAAATCGCTTTCAATATATATGATTGTAACATGTACAGTGTGTCCGCTAAAGTCCGTTATCACTCCAATAATGTCTGAATGGTAGGAGGCCATAAAATCGGGGACTAACTATAGTAACGTTGCCTTGCGCTACGAAAAAAAAAGAAAAAAAAACGCTGACAACACCACCTGGTTGGTTAACCCTTTAAGCGCAGTGTTCCCGCTCTGGAAACACCAAACTCGGACGTTTTGACTGTTGCCAGTCACGAAGAATAGATTTGATTTCTATAAAAATAGTTGCGGGTGACAGAGCTCCACGAGAATCCTTTACTTTTTAAGCACGTCATTTCCCGTAAACAAATTGTCACGATTCTTTTTAACAGCACTGATATCTGATGAAAAATGGAAGAATGCGAGAACAGCTGGATAGATTACCCAGTGCTGAAAAAAAGGCAGCCGTTGCCATCGCTCGACTTCACTACCAGCAAGATGGGGGACGATCGAAACGCTCATCGCGTGCCACAGATCTAGAGATCTTTTTTTTTACGACAGCTGGCTGTGCGGCACAGCCAGCTGTCGTAAAAAAAAAGATCTCTAGATCTGTGGCACGCGATGAGCGTTTCGATCGTCCCCCATCTTGCTGGTAGTGAAGTCGAGCGATGGCAACGGCTGCCTTTTTTCCAGCACTGGGAAAGGGTTGCGCCTCAAAGGGTTAAATTTGGAGTTAACGTTTTTATCTTAAGAACTGTTCTAGATATGGGTAAAGAGTAAATTACAAAGTTGTTCGGCAACACCAATTAATTAATAAAAGACATTTTGATCGCATTAATGTTAAAAATTGAAGTCGTAAAATTCAAGGCACAAAAACGTATTACTGACATCTTGCCAGCATGTCACTAGGCATAATGTACAACTTCCATCAAAAACCGCAGAGCATCCTCGGCTTTAGGAACGTGAATTACACCGCAAATGTAAATCTGTATTCTATTTATAAATAGTAAAACGGATATTATTAAAAATTAAATAAAAAAAATTTAAACAGAAAAATTTATCATCGACCCTCAACAGACCCCTACACGCTTAAATCTATTGAGTAAAATAATAATCAAACGGAGTATATTTTTACTCAATTTTTGACTTCAAACATCCATTCTCCCGATTGAGTAAAATTTGCTCCATTAATCGACAAAAATCAATGGAGCGAAAAATTCTCAATTTTTGAGCATTCTACAACAGCTCCATTTAGGCTAAATAATAATCAAAAATGAGGAGTGTCTGTCCGTTTTTGATTAATATAACTGTACTCAATTATGATTATTATTTAAGGTATAGAATGAGCGTTTTTGCAAAATCAGCCCTTTTTTAACCCATTTGTGCCTGGATATTTTTGCGACTTTCTTCGATTTTTACTGATAACAGAAATAATAGATAAATTTCTGATGTCGACTTCTTGAACAAGGGATGATTTCTTTTCAAATAATTATGCATAAAAATCGAAATATCAACATCCTACTGGGTCATGTTAAAATATTTTGTAGAGTTGAGGCTCAATACTCATGAATAAAGGCTAGGAAAAATAAATAACGTTTTCGACTAATAGCGAAAATGCCGTCCCAAAAAAGGGACACTAGGCATAAATGGGTTAATTAACATATCTGTACACAATTAAGATTATTATTTTAAGCTAGAAAAAGGGTGTTTTATTAAAATTTGCTGTTTTTGATTAATATATTGAATGAATCGTTTCCTTCATTTTTTATCATCAGAGCTGTAATCTATTATTATAAGCCCGAGAAAATAAATTTTAAATCAAGGCAAATACATTACAAATATCTTAATACACTATAAAAAAGTATTTTTTTAATAGATAAAATATAATTTCACTATAGTCTCTCGTTATAAAACGAATTCACAGTACAGTCAGAATACAGAAATTCAATCATGGTTGAACCAGCTGTGAGATTTAATTAAAGCAGCATCGATCAATTTATTGACATGAAAAAGATAAAATACTACTTACTCACTTTGGGTGGAGATATCATAACTTCATTTGTTTTACAACAGCTTTTTATAATCCAATCGTAAGAAACTATGTCACTAAAGCGAAATCTTTACCTAAAGCATCTCCTTCATATCTAGGCTGAATTTATTTCACACTGAATATGAAAAAGATGCATTTGGTATTCAGATATAACATAAAATTATCACCAGCGAATACACACACAACTACGCCCTACTATGAACCGTTATCCGTTGAGAGCGTTGGTCACGTCATAGTAATAGGATATGGGCCGTGGGGGAGAAAGACAGAATACTCAAATAGACAATATATTTGTGAAAATTGAGCTAAGTAGAATTTAGCGAATTGAGGAGATAATAAATTATTGTGTTTAATGAGTATTTTTTAGTGTAAAAGGATTTAAATCAGCCGATAAGAAATTTAATCAATAAAGGAGTGTTAGTTTTAATCAATAGATTTAAGCGTGTAGAACACTATAGACCCCTTTAAAAGATTCATAGACCCCCCCCCCAAGGCTTTAGATCAATGAAGTAATTTATAGACTCTTTTCAGTAGTTACAGAGATTACCCCTACATATGAACAAATTTTACCAGTGTAAAATATTAGTGTAGTTAGTATATGAAAAAAGAGAAATCCCATTGGTTTGAAAGACAATTTTCATCCGATTTGCAAATGACTAATAAGCGTCCTATATCTTTTATAAGGGATTTTGCATTCGTTATTTTGTACTTTTTGAAAGCTGATTTTGATGCATGCTACAAGCGCAATCAAAGACACGTTTCCTTTTACTTATTAAATTATTATTCATCCTTTAATTTTTGATTTTAATCTTATTTTCGACTGCTAAGTTACATGGATTACGTTTGATATTCCTTTGTATTTCACACTTTTGCCTACATTAATAATATGACTGCAGCATCTGAAAGAGCCATTACAATCAAAAGTTTACTGATTTACAAACATGCTGACTTTGAAAGGGAACGATAAGAGAGGGGAGAAATTTTTAAAACGAGTAACTATATATATGTAAAATATTTCAAAAGGGAATTATTCTTATTTATTTATTTCATTACTTTGTTATTAAACCTAACTGTAATAATATAATATAAACATGATAATATAACATAGAAAAATACATGAATATACGGTCGCATAAAATTACAGTAAATTGAATTTCAAATTTCCCTTTACAACAAAATTTTCTTTTTTAACCTTTAAATAAAGAATCTTTGCAAAATATAACAAGAGAGTTTTTTGGAGACGACAAAAATTTCAGTTCACCTTCTATTAAGTTTTTATGGGCCCCCTTTTTTTCCCCAGCAATTTTTTAGGTGTAATGTTTTGAATTAGCTGTGCAATTAGCACCCTTTTAGTAACCGCACCACTGTTTTAAACTCCAAAGAAAATAATGCTCTTTTCTTGTTGCTAATTGTCGGCCATTTCTTGAAATGTGGTCATTAAAATTACCACGTAAAGTTTCAGAGTTTAATGCTTCGAAAATAATTAATGAAACACATTCCAGAATTATTTTTTTCTGTCAATTAACAACAAGACTTTAAAAAGCTTTTGTTCTATGCTCTAAACTTTGATAATTGTGGCATGCTTCTATTGAGTTTGGGTTTTTTGAGGGAGAAAAAACAAACGAATTTTTCTTAAAACTCGCTAAAAAATGTTATATAAAAGAACCATTATGGCAATTACTTTATATCGGTTACTTAAAACAAAAAGCGATGTCGTATAAAAATGCTTTAATTTTTATTGCACCGTGATGCACTTTTTCTATAAATATGATGATAAAAAAAAAAGTCGGAACGACTTTCTCATATTGAAGACTTTTATAGACTCATTCTTTTTTCATTGAAAATATCCTCATAACAAAAGTAATTTGACAAATTATTACAAATAAAAAACGTCAGCGTATGTAATTCTGTAACAAAAAAGACCATCCAATTTATCCAACCATTATGTACTTTTAAATGCATGGTTTTTTTCTTATTATATTTAAAAACCTATGGATATTTAAAAATAGTTTGTATAAAAAAAGCTGTGAATACTTACGCATGAAAGTATAAAAAGAGAACTGTAAAAAGCAATTATTGTACTGTTAAAAAGGTATGTCAAATAAATTTTTACTTTTACTTTTTTGAGCAGATCATTTACACTTAATAGATTTGCTTTATTTTTAATAAAAGCGCTTTATACAAGACTTTCATTAAAAATAAAGTAATGATTGAATATTAAGTTTGTTGTCCATACAAACAATCAAGCTACAAAATTGACCATGAAGACTTTGAAATTGTTCATTTATTTTTCTCTTTTAAAGTGAGAAGCATTTCTACGCCAGAATACTAATTTGACATGAATTGCATCTTAAGTATACAATAGAGTCCCGTATCATAGAGATCTGAGAACCTTCTTTCATCTCTTCTAATGATCTTTATACTTATTCAAAATATATTCAACATATAAATATTTCTGAACTTTCATAAGTTCGCCAGACAGTTCATATATTCTAAGTTATGGAAACAGTTAAGGAATTAAGAAACCATTTCCTACAACGCTCAACTGATCCTTTGAAGTTCACTGCATTTAATAATTTTCATATTTTTTGAGCAAATGACACTATGGCGAAAACAAATTAGGTTTAAAAAAGATAATATACTACTTTTAACTACAATGATTTTTCTCGTATAATCACATTAAGGAAAAATCAATGAGGGTGAAGTTTTTTCAGCTTACAAAAAATGGCTCCAACAAGAGTGGTGCCAATACTTTGACTCAAGTCTCCGTCTGGCAAATTGACTTGTGGTGTACTTTTAAATGATTTATTCAACCCTTTGAGGCGCAACCCTTTCCCAATACTGAAAAAAGAGCAGCCGTTGCCATCGCCCGAATTAACTACCAGCAAGATGGCGGACGATCGAAACGTTCATCGCATGCCACAGATCAAGAGACCCCTTTTTTTACGACAGCTGGGTGTGCCGCACAGCCAACAGTGGCAACGGCTGCCCTTTTTTCAGCATTGGGCAATCTATTCAGCTGTTCTCGCATTCTTCCATTTTTCAGCAGATGTCAGTGCTGTTAAAAATAATCGTGACCATTTTTTTCCGGGAAATGACGTGCTAAAAAGTAAAAGGATTCTCGTGGAGCTATGTCAGCCGCAACTATTTTTATAGAAATCCAATCTATTCTTCGTGACTGGCAACAATCAAAACGTCAGAGTTTGGTGTTGGAACACTGCGCATTAAAGGGTTAAAGAATTTTTTCGCATAAGCATGATGAAACAAAAATAACCCTCACTTTCAATATTTCTTTACACTGCTGTGCAGAAGCGCACATACGCATACAGATTTAAAAAAAGAAAAGTAAGCTATTGTGATAAAGATTTTGTTTTTTGTTTTTACAAATCATTTATACTTTCTATGAAAATCCGTAATGTAAGATCTAAAGCTTTCATACCTGGTTTTTCAAATACGTTCGCACCAAAGTATATGGCGAATTTTCTGTTTATCACTAATCACAAACATAACAAAGAATTCTGGAGTTATATCATTAAACCAATGTTACCAATTATATTGTCGGTGTAAACTGCTATATTTTAGGGTAAACTACAAATCAAATAATTACAATAAAACATATTACTTTTAAACTTTTCATTAAATAATATCCCCTTGGCAGATCGCCCTAGTGTAGCGTTGCCATAATCATACACAACAACAACATTAAATAATATTTTAATAACAAAATATTCTTCTGTAATTAAGTTAAAAATTTATTTTCATCCTTATAAATAAAAATGAAATTCTGTTTGTTTGTGGATTTGATTCGTATACAAATCCACAAAAATGGACCAATCGGCCTGAAATTTTGCACAGATATGTAAAATAATATAGAATAAATCATAGTCCACTTTAAAAATTTGAAAGTCCACCCGTTCCCAGAATTTAAGAGATTTTTTTATGTTCTCCACGCAAAAAGCTTTCCGTAATTGTAGCCCCTGTAGTGAAAAAAGTGTGAAATAAGGATCGTTGTTGCCATGTGTGGCGATTTTGCCGAATAAAATGTTTTAAATTCTCAAAGTAAAAATAAAAGAATAATAATGATTTTTTTTGTTAGTTTATATTTGTAAGATTATTATTTTTTTATTATAATATCGTGTGCATGGGAAATCGGAGCAGGAATGAAATGTTTTATACGCAAAACAATAAGAATTGAAGATTTCCGAGGCTAATAGGTAAATTTTTTTAGTTTGGCGAAAAAATAAAATGGCTCAAATGCCGATTTTGAGAAAGTGAGTTCTAGCGGTTTGCACAGATTTTGGCTTGACGCAATTTATTGAGAGCTTAAGGAAATAGATTTTTGAAAACAAGTGCAAAGGTTTTATTAGAATACAACGTTAAATTTTAATGATCCGTGAAGAAATAATGCAGTTATTAAGGGATTTCAAGCGATCTATGTCCAGAATTCTCGCCAAATGAGTACATTGATTTAAGTTGGGGGAATTCGACAAAATTTCAGAAAATTGAAATCTTCTCATTTAGTGCATCGGAGTAACGATGAATAAAACACGTTATAGTTGATAATTTTAAAAAAATCGGCTGTATTAAGGGATTCCACTTTTCAAATAAAGGCTTGCTTTACTTTTTCGCGGTCGAACCATTTCCCATATTGATTGCTGCTAAGTCAATGCTTCGAATGATTTCCTGAAAAAACGCTTGTAAAATGGCGTATGTTGGCACTTTGGCGAGGCTTAGATTTGAAACTGGCTTTTATTTGAGACTGGGATGTATAATGACACTAGTTATAGATTAAAATGAATGTTGGTATGTGTGTATGAGGTTGAAAAACTCCAGCACCGTTGAGCACCGTTACACCATGAAATTTGGCTCAAGTCTTTTATCATGGAGAAGCTTCTTATGCTATCCGTTTTCCTCTAACTTGCCACCAGGTGTCGCAGCAGAACGTCGAATTCTATTCCGTTTAGCCGTTTACTATGCGAATATCGTCCAACCGATTTCGATGAAATTTGGTACACGCGGATATTAGAACACGGAGAATATTTTTCACTATCCATTTTGCTGTAACTTGCCGCTAAATGGCGCTGCAACGCATCAACTTCTATACCGTTCGACCGATCGGCATAAAATTTCTTATACTTACACATTTCAGCACGAAGAATATATTCTTACTGCGTTCCTTTTGATGTTACTCACCACTAGATGGCACTGCAATGATTATTATTTTAACTCGCCACTAGATGACGCTGCAGCAGGCCAAATTCTTGACCATTCAAACGGTCGCTATGAAAATCAGTATACATAGCTATTTGAACAATGAGAATATTTTGGCGTTATCCATTTTGCTATAACTCGCCACTTGACGGCACTGTAGCAAATGATTACTTTAATTAACCACTAGATCGCGCTGCAGTGTATCACTTCATGACTGTGCAACTGATCGCTATGAAAATAGGTATACATAGATATTTGAACACGGGGAAGAGTTTCGCGTTAGATGTCGCGTCAACACATGAACTTCAGGGCTGTCCAGCCGATCTTCATGAAATTTCGTATTCATCGATATCTGAATGCGAAGAATATTTTCGCCGTATCCGTTTTGCTAAAACTCGCCACTAGATTGCGCTACGCCGCATGGCCTTCTGCACCGTACAAACGATTGCCTTGAAATTCGGTATGCATGGTTATTGAACACAGTATAATGCGATATCCATTTTGCTATATCTCTTTATTACAATAAATAGTAATCACCACAAATCGTAATATCAAAAAGTCCATTCATTCCCGTGCGAAGAACGGGTACTTCAGCTAGTAATAAATAAAAGTCAGTAGCTGCTTCGGCTTAACATTATCAGATATTGAACTGAAAGAAATTTTCAACATTTATCAAAAATAATAAAGAACGTACACTGAGAATATTATCCAGTAAAGCATATCAAAAGCCCTTAATTAAATCTAAATAATAACAAAAAAGAATATCACTGCCATTTTTTATTTAAATTTCTGCTTTTTATGTATAAATCTTAAAAGAAAGAAAGTATGTCTTTTTACATTGAATGAAATTCTTGAAATAACAACGTCCTAAAAAGACTTTTAAGAGTCGAGAAGGGGTTTTAAAAACAAAAGCTTTAGCTTAAAGTCTTTGAAATTTATCCTATTTATGTATCAAATAAAAGCACTCTCACTCCAAAAAAAAATATAATAAAGTGAGTAAAACAAAACAGAATATTAAGAGGAAACCAAGTAAATTTAAGCGCTAAAAACGTTCGCTAAATCCTTGAGTTTTTGATCGTCTCAAGCTGTTCGAAATAATAATAATAAAAAAAAAAGAGTTTTAAAATTCCTCTTTTATATCTTAAAAATTCCTCTGTTGTTTTTTCTTTCATTCTTTCTTCTACTTTCTCCAAGATTTGTCTACAGAACCTAGCGCGCATTTATTGATTTCCGGTTGTATTTACTTTGCATGATTTCTCATCGAGCAGTATTTTGCATTGCTAATAGATCTGAGAAGATGGCTGGATCACATGAAAAAAAAAAAGAACAAGAAGGGGTTTTTTTTTCTTTCTTTTTGAATGTGTATTTTTATCAGGTGGAGGAAAAGGAATTGATTCGCAATAAATGTACTTAAGTATCTAGATATTCTAAGTGACATTTTTGGTCACAAAATTTCCAACTAATTTGTCTCAGTTTCACAGTACATTTAATTGTTTTGGGAGTAATATCTAACGTATTTTTTTTATATTAAAGTGCAAGTGCTTTTTCGTAAAATATATAACATTTGTTGAATATAATTCATGCATCATCTTGGGTAATTGATAAAACCAGTGAGAGCATAATGATGTATTTACACAAACTAATTATTTGTTTACCATCATTTTAAATAATTACCTACTTTATGGTTTTTAAGTAATAATATTGGTCATTAGTGTCTGTATTATAAAACGTCAAATTTAACTGCTTTGTGTTTAAATGTTATGCCTCACAGGAACTGAAGTGGTTAAACCTTTAACGCGCAGTGTTCCCGTTCTGGGAACACCAAACTCTGACGTTTTGACTGTTGCCAGTCACGAAGAAGAGATCTGATTTCTATAAAATAGTCGCGGGTGATATAGCTCCACGAGAATCCTTTACTTTTTAGCACGTCATTTCCCGTAAAAAATGGTCACGATTCTTTTTAACAGCTCTGACATCTGCTGAAAAATGGAAGAATGAAATAGATTGCCTAATGCTGAAAAAAGGGCAGCCGTTGCCATCGCTCGACTTAACGACCAGCAAGATGGCGGACGATCGAAACGTTCATCGCGTGCCACAGATCTAGAGATCCTTTTTTTTTAACGACAGCTGGCTGTGCCGGATCGTCCGCCATCTTGCTGGTAGTTAAGTCGAGCGATGGCAACGGCTGCCCTTTTTTCAGCATTGGGAAAGGGTTGCGCCTCAAAGGGTTAACGCGATATTCTGCCACACCTTGGATCCGGGTTAGATTCCCGGAATGGGATTCGGTGTTTGTTTGTGATGTACTTTTTAAGGGCAATGACACGCACTAACTGGGTGCCCCTTTATAAGTGGCCATTACTGTTTGGCAACCCTCCGGCTAAGGCTAAATTACCAGTGCCGTGCCATTACAAGGGAAAAAAATTAAATGTTATTAAGCAGTATTTTATAAGTGATTTACAGTAATTATTGCTATACAGTATATTACAGTAAATATTGCTATTGAAAATTTTAAACCCTTACAAGAGAATAAATATAATGCGTCTTCAAAAATATATATGAATCTACCTACCACAAGATATGGTGGCGATCATTTGAAATCGAATCGACCGATTTCTTTTTCCAGAGAACAAATCATTTTGAAACACCCAAAAGATTCTATTTTGTCAGTTGAAAACATAAAAAAAACCTTGTTATTTAAAACCTAGCTGCTAGGTAATTAATCTCATAGGTAAGAGAAGATAGGACAAGACCAATTTTGATAGCAAGGAATGCATAAGTATAAAAGGCAGAAAGTATTTACTGTATGAGGTTGTTTAGAGAGAGCATGAGGTGGTAACGAAATAGACAAGGGTTTTCGGAAAGCAAAAGTAGAGAAACCGTTGAGATTCTTTGAAACAAGTACATCAGGAAAAGGTAAGGAATCGTGCTCCCCTTCTAAGGTAAACTGGTTGCATGGAGTTAACAATAGAGTAAGTAAGTTAGAAATATCACAAATGGCATCCACAAGGACGAAAGTATCGTCAACGTATCTGACCCATCATGAAAAATTATAGACCTATACCAGCTTTTCAAAATAATGAATATAAAAATCACGTAAAAGATATGAGAGAGGATTATCCTTAGCAAGATGCTCTGTTTGTTTATAAAACGAACCATTGAAAGCGGCTTGTTTAAAACAAACGCTTACTGAAGAAATATATTCCTTGACCTTGACAGAAGAATAATAAAAATCACGTAAACGCCTTTCCAGACAATTCATCGCACCCTGGATAGGAACATTAGTAAACAGAAATTTCACATCAAAAGAGAGAATTTTACAAATAGTATGAGAAAGTAGTTTAACTTCGTTAACCCTTTAAGGCGCAGTGATCCCGTTCTGGGAACACCAAACTCTGACGTTTTGACTGCTGCCAGTCACGAAGAATAGATTTGATTTCTGTAAAAATAGTTGCGGGTGACAT
Organism: Cheiracanthium punctorium; assembly: GCA_038373885.1. Classification (NCBI taxonomy): domain Eukaryota; kingdom Metazoa; phylum Arthropoda; class Arachnida; order Araneae; family Cheiracanthiidae; genus Cheiracanthium; species Cheiracanthium punctorium. The sequence goes on along the minus strand of JAWZYV010017704.1, from coordinate 570,643 downwards.
AGCTCGAATGCGATAGATTGCCTAATGCTGAAAAAAGGGCAGCCGTTGCCATCGCTCGACTTAACGAACAGCAAGATGGCGGACGATCGAAACGTTCATCGCATGCCACAGATCTAGAGATCCTTTTTTTTAACGACAGCTGGCTGTGCAGGATCGTCCGCCATCTTGCTGGTAGTTAAATCGAGCGATGGAAACGGCTGCCCTTTTTTCAGCATTGGGAAAGGGTTGCGCCTCAAAGGGTTAACGCGATATTCTGCCACACCTTGGATCCGGGTTAGATTCCCGGAATAGGATTCGGTGTTTGTTTGTGATGTACTTTTTAAGGGCAATGACACGCACTAACTGGGTGCCCCTTTATAAGTGGCCATTACTGTTTGGCAACCCTCCGGCTAAGGCTAAATTACCAGTGCCGTGCCATTACAAGGAAAAAAAATTAAATGTTATTAAGCAGTATTTTATAAGTGATTTACAGTAATTATTGCTATACAGTATATTACAGTAAATATTGCTATTGAAAATTTTAAACCCTTACAAGAGAATAAATATAATGCGTCTTCAAAAATATATATGAATCTACCTACCACAAGATATGGTGGCGATCATTTGAAATCGAATCGACCGATTTCTTTTTCCAGAGAACAAATCATTTTGAAACATCCAAAAGATTCTATTTTGTCAGTTGAAAACATAAAAAAACCTAGCTATTTAAAACCTAGCTGCTAGGTAATTAATCTCATAGGTAAGAGAAGATAGGACAAGACCAATTTTGATAGCAAGGAATGCATAAGTATAAAAGGCAGAAAGTATTTACTGTATGAGGATGTTTAGAGAGAGCATGAGGAGGTAACGAAATAGACAAGGGTTTTCGGAAAGCAAAAGTAGAGAAACCGTTGAGATTCTTTGAAACAAGTACATCAGGAAAAGGTAAGGAATCGTGCTCCCCTTCTAAGGTAAACTGGTTGCATGGAGTTAACAATAGAGTAAGTAAGTTAGAAATATCACATGGCATCCACAAGGACGAAAGTATCGTCAACGTATCTGACCCATCATGAAAAATTATAGACCTATACCAGCTTTTCAAAATAATGAATATAAAAATCACGTAAAAGATATGAGAGAGGATTATCCTTAGCAAGATGCTCTGTTTGTTTATAAAACGAACCATTGAAAGCGGCTTGTTTAAAACAAACGCTTACTGAAGAAATATATTCCTTAACCTTGACAGAAGAATAATAAAAATCACGTAAACGCCTTTCCAGATAATTCATCGCACCCTGGATAGGAACATTAGTATACAGAAATTTCACATCAAAAGAGAGAATTTTACAAATAGTATGAGAAAGTAGTTTAACTTCGTTAACCCTTTAAGGCGCAGTGATGCCGTTCTGGGAACACCAAACTCTGACGTTTTGACTGCTTCCAATCACGAAGAATAGATTTGATTTCTATAAAAATAGTTGCGGGTGACATAGCTCTTCGAGAATCCTTTACTTTTTAGCACGTCATTTCCCGTAAAAAAAAATGGTCACGATTATTTTTAACAGCACTGACATCTGCTGAAAAATGGAAGAATGCGAAGAACAGCTGGATAGATTGCCCAATGCTGAAAAAAAGGGCAGCCGTTGCCATCGCTCGACTTAACTACCAGCAAGATGGCGGACGATCGAAACGTTCATCGCGGCACAGCCAGCTGTCGCCAAAAAAGGGGTCTCTCGATCTGTGGCACGCGATGGAAATTTCGATTGTCCGCCATCTTGCTGGTCGTTAAGTCGAGCGATGGCAACGGCTGCCCTTTTTTCCAGCATTGGGAAAAGGTTGCGCCTCAAAGGGTTAACGAATTCATAAGAGTTTTTAACAATGTGAGTGCCACTACAAGAGTGGAACCTACCACTTTTCTAGGGAAAGGAACGTGTCCATAATTTAGAAATACAACTCTATAAGTTGGACACCTCTGAAACTTGGAACTCTTTTTGAGGGAACCGCAGGTGTCCAACTCACGGAGGTAGAAGTTAGAGCGTGTGTGAGGGAAAACGTGCGAGGCTGTAAGAGGCTGTACCAATGTTCGAAACAATAAGACGAAAGGTAAAAGGTCTGTGAATTTTAGAAAGACAATAGAAACGAGCGCAATTTATAATGTAAGGAATAACTTAGCGTTTATTTTTGCCGTTCAAGATTACAGGGGAATTAACAGTACGCTTAATTTCAGAAAGATAACTATCAGTAGGATCAGAATTCAGTTTAGTATAAGGACCCGTGGTTGACATGTAATTAATGTTATCAATAAAAGAAGATTGATTTGTCCAGCAAGACAGTTAGACCTCCTTTATCAGCTTTAACCTTTTGAGGCGCAACCCTTTCCCAATGCCGAAAAAAGGGCAGCCGTTGCCATCGCTCGACTTAACGACCAGCAAGAGGGCGGACGATCGAAACGTTCATCGCGTGCCACAGATCGAGAGACCCTTTTTTTGACGACAGCTGGCTGTGCCGCAGAGCCAGCGGTCGTCAAAAAAAAGGATCTCTAGATCTGTGGCACGCGATGAACGTTTCAATCGTCCGCCATCTTCCTGGTTGTTAAGTCGAGCGATGGCAACGGCTCTCTCCTTTTTTCAGCATTGGACAATCTATCTAGCTGTTCTCGCATTCTTCCATTTTTCAGCAGATGTCAGTGCTGTTAAAAAGAACCGTGGCCATTTTTGTTACGGGAAATGACGTGCTAAAAAGTAAAGGATTCTCGTGGAGCTATATCACCCGCAACTATTTTTATAGAAATCCAATCTATTCTTCGTGACTGGCAACAGTCAAAACGTCAGAGTTTGGTGTTCCCAGAGCGGGAACACTGCGCGTCAAAGGGTTAATAATAAGTATATAAGGATTAGAGTTGAGTTATTTGAGAGCAGTTTTTGAGAACGCGAAAAATTAAATTTTGCTTGCATATTATTCAAAGAGATAGTATTAGCAATAAAATGTCGTAATTTGTTGGAAGAGAGTTTACACTATTTGACAGAATTTTCCATGAGAGTAATCATTTTATTGGGTTGGCAACAAAGTAACTGCGTTTTCTTGTATAAAATTCAAGCAAATAAGTTTTCAACAAGTTTTTAATTACAGGTAAGCTGTGCCTGAACATACGATTCATATTTGTTACATTTTAAAGAAAGAATTTCACATGCAGTATTTTTTTTCGTCCATAAAAGATGGCCACCCTCCCCCTTTTTTCGCTTCTATCCTCCTTAGAGGAAAATATTAAAAATGTCCTGAAATTAATTTTTAGGTATTCGTGACTGCTGTATTTTACCGAAAGAATTTCACGGATATCTCTATTTTTATTTGAGATCACGCGGGATATGTGAAAAGAACTTTTTGGCCCCTTACCCCCCCTAAGATTACGAATTTTGGAAAATGCTCTCTGATATAGCACCTATGTTGAAGAACTCACGTACGTGCCAAATTTCGCATAATTAACTTCAGTAGTTTTGGCCAGGCGAAATATTGACATACGGAAAAACGCAATTACTTTGTTGCCAACCCAATAGAAATCGAAAATGATTGCTCTCTAACTAATGTGAGAAAAATCCAAGCCTAAACTAAGAACATCCTTTTGAGATTTTCTGTTAAGGAATTTGAAGACAAATTAACAACACTGTCTTGAGCTAGAGGACCAACAGAACCGACGGGAAGAAAAGCTTAGAATTTCTTCTCCAAAGTACCTCTGTGAACAATAGCACGCTTTTCGAAGTAAGCTAAGTTCCGTTTTTCCCAGATGAGCAAGCGTGGAAGAAGAATTACTCACGAACAAATGAAGATCATAAAGTTCAGATTCAAGAAGCGGACACACCTTAACTGATTTTCAGAAAAGAAATGTTCTTAGGTTTTGAATTTTTCTTTCGTTATTAACGTTGCGGTTTTTAAACTAACAGCTCCCTTGGAAAATTATTTCCAATGTAGTTAAACTCGCTTCTGACCAACTTGATACTTGACAATATCTGATTGCTAATACTGATTCGAATAATATTCACGCTAAATCTAACCTTTCTCGCTCTGTGAAATTGAGGCTCAAGGAGCGTATGTTTAGAAATATGTTTCTAAGCGTGAGATTTCCAAATCTCTTATTGTGTCATTGTTGAAGTTCTAATCATCCATTTTCAATTTTCTAAAGATAAGATCTGGTTCACTCCTCAGTTTTCGCCGCATTTTGATTTTTCGGATAGTTTTCCCACTACCCAGCACTTGAAGCATCTTGTAAACGATGTTTCTTCCATACCTTTTATTCATTCAACTTGAAAGGAGTTATTGTAAGACTTTGTTTGCTTTCTTTATCTCTCTTCTTCATTTTCCACCCTCTTTTTTTTCTTTATTATTTCTTTACTTATTTCTTTATTTATTTATTGTGCGTGTTTTTTCGATTAAATAAATAAAGTGTTGTTCTATATAGTGGTATGAATATTATTAGAAAAGCTGTGTTCTATGTTTTGGTTCTTTTGCTCTACTGTGTGTGTTTCTTCATTATTATTATTGTTATTATTATAACATGTTTCTATATATTTTCCCATTTTACAATTTTATTTTATTTATTTATATTTTATTAGTTCTATTTTTGTTTTATTAAAATACTCACTTGATTTTACTATTTTTCTCTCTCCCTCGCTTTTCATTCTTCTTCTTGCATTGTCTCTGATTTATTTTTCTTTCTTACTTCCGAATTGCGACTGTCTTAATTTTGTTTATTTCAGTTCCAGGCTATTTGCTATTGTAGATGTTGGTACTTCTGTACAACTGACGAATGCCAGACCTTTTGTACTGGTCAAAATAATAAGTTTTTATTAATTTTACATTCTAACACCAGTCTTTTTTTTCTGTTAAGACATGTTTTGACAAAAATTTTATAAATACATGTATTTTTTTTTCTTTTCTTTTCTTTTTTTTTTCTTTTTTTTTTTCTTTTTCTTTTTTTTTTTAACGTCATAAATTTTTATTTTCTCTTTCTCTTCAATTTTCCTTATTTCTCAAAATTCTACTTTAGTTTTTCTTTTACTATTGAACTTTTTGATATTTTCACTGGTTAAAGACTGCTATTATTAAGTTTGAGAGTCCTAAATTTATAACTCAATTGCATTTAAAAAGTTTTATTGTATTTAACTACTTTCTTACAGTGGCATTAAAAAATAATACCGTGCATGTCATGGCAATATATTATGTATGTACCACAAAGGTCTTACTAAGAAGAGTCAAAATTAAAATATCTTACAAGTTTTAAGCTAAAAATAGCTGAATTAAATTGCTTTATTACAAATCAAGTAATAATTTCATAGTTTTTGATAATATCAAATTCAATAGTTTAATTTTTTGCAAGGGTCTTATGTTTCATGACTATACACTACTGGCCAAAAGTATTGCAAGTTTAAAAATTTAACCATCGTTTCAAGAATAAGCCCCCCCCCCAAAAAAATGGATAGGAAATTTGCCAGATTTAAATGATTGAGAATTTATAGTATAATTGGAAAGAATACATCTAAAAATCACCTAAAGACAAAATGAGAGCTTTAGGAACCATAATTTTGGTTGGCACGATGAAACACCGAAAGAAGCGTTGTAAAACATTGCGGATTCCATATCTAAAAGAGTGGCTGTTGTGACCTAAGTCAATGCTGCTCAGCAACATAATAAATTATTTTTAGTTCAATTGCATTTATTTATCATCTACTTTTTGCGGAACTTGAAATTAATTCTTTATTTAATTTTATTCCGGCCAGCCAAAATGGGTTATGATTTCTATAATAACTTATATGTTTTTATGCTATTTTTTCAATAAATTAAAAAAATTATTTTTCTTCTTTAACCTAATGCTATCTTGTCTCTGAAGTAATTAACAAGTTGACATTAAAAAATATCATTTATATTGATTTTTCTTTTTGATAGGGGAGAGGGGGCTTAATCTTGGAAAGGGTTAGATTTCTGAAACTTGCAATACTTTTGGCCAGTAGTGTATTTGTCACAAGATTGAGGAAAATAGATCATACAAAGTCAATTTGCAACTTAAACAGTTTCTCGCTAGTTTTCCAGAACCTGCTGCTTCCTATTTTTATAAGTATTTCCTTTTGACGTTTGGGGAAACATATGCCACCGAACGGTATCTGGAGAGAAAACAAATTCCTACAGGAAATGCTCCAATATGGCGTATGTCCCCCCAGCTCGTCATTTCAGCAGTTTAATTCTTCTGTTTCTTTGTTCTGTCATCTGTGACGTCATGGAAGCTCCGCCTTCTCGCTGATCATCTATTCGTTCTCCCCATCCAAGATTTTGCTCCCCCTTTTTCAACACTTCAATAGATATAAATGACTGAAGCATTGCTAATGTTTCAAAAAACGTCTTTGATCTTTTTTTTTTCTTTCCCCAGCTCTCGCTTTCCCTTTTCAATTTTATTTATTTATTTTCTTTTTTTTTTTCTTTTGGTTCTACTCTCTCCCTATTTTTTTTCCGCCGAAAACGTACGTTTGTTTCTTGCGAACTCAAAATTATCTCTTATTCCTGTCGTTCTCTCTTTTTTTTTCATGCATATATGTATATAATCTTCTTTGCCTTTTTATCTTTATTTATTTTAAGCTAGTCTTTCATCATCCTTTAATAAAAAACTGTTTTACACACAAAACATTTTTCATTTCCAACGCACTCCGCGTATTTTTCATTTTCTTAATTTCCTACCCCCCCTCTCCTTGGTTCTTTTTTCTCGACTCTTTTTTTTTCTATTTGTTGCCACCCCCTTCTTTTTAATTTTGCTATCTTACAACTACGTTTAAAAGTCTTTTTACTGAATTTTGATGCGGAAATAGAGCAAGAAAAACTTGAAAGAAAAAAGAAATAAAAAGATACGCGACTCAAAAGTCTCGACAGTAAATAGAAAAGAGCCGTTTTTTAAGAGAAAATTAAAAAGTAACTGATATTTCCATTTTAAAGAAATGAAGCTCTTTGAAGTTGAAAGTCAAAAAATTTTTTGTCTGAATCAAAAAGCTTTTTGCGCCATTTTAGCCTGCAAAGTTCTTTTAAAAATAATTACTGGCAACATAAAACTGTAACACGAAAAGAAAAAAAAATCTGGAATAACCAAACGTTAGGTTAATAAGCATGTGCAAATGGTTTTTTATGAGTTTGTTAAATGAGGGAAAAATTCATAAGTATGGTATGCTTAAAAAAGAAGGAATGTGTGTGATGTAAAGCCATCTTTTTATGCACAAAACTGTTTTGGGATAATCTGATTTTGAGTTTCATTTCGGCTTCGACAGAATTATGTTGGCCATTTCTTGCAAAAACTTCGCTGCTCCCTAAATTAAATTTAGGGTATAAAAATTGCTTTTTTTTACTGCTTTGATGAAAACAATAAATTTTCTTTTGAATATTTGTGAATAATAATCTTGTTTAGTGCTAATAGTAAGATTTATGTAAGTATAATTAAATAAAATAGTATAAAAAATAATTTTTAAATAATATAGTTTAGCTGCTCATAATTTCATAATTTTCAATCAATATTCTGAACAAAATTTTTTCTTTGAAAATTCTGATTACATTACAAATTCATGTAAGCAATGTACCTGTTAAATGCTTTTTTCCGTGTCTTCAGTAAATAATGACATCGCTATGATGGAGATTAGGCTTTATTTTCCGAGTCGTTAGGAGAGGTTGGCCAAAGGGGTAACTAAGTGTTTCAATAAGGAAACTACACATTGTTCAGAAGATCAGGTAAACTTTCCATTGCGTCGCGTTAAATAAAAGCAACAACGCAGGAAATACTCCGTACATTGGCTTCAATTTGATTTTTACTGAAGATTCATAAATACTACAAAGTTCTTGGGTGTCAAGGGGGCTGGGATGGACTACGAATTTACTGCCAATAAGTTGTTCAACTGTAGCTAAAGTGATCTCCTCTCGGAGCGAAAAAATTAGAGGTAGTATACAAACTTGGCTATGCAGCGTTAACAGATAATACGCCAACAAACAAAAAATAGGCGCACACATCCGGAGCGATTAGGAATAATTCAGTGTATTGCTTTTATAAATCCAAACAATTAGGCACAAAAATTTAAAAAGGTTACCAAAACGTGTCAATGAAGAAAATCGCCAACAGCATCGGCGCGGGAGACTACTACCATTAGCAAAAACTGACAGCTTCTCCCAAAGTTAGCAGCTACAATAATGAATACATTCTAACGTATTGAATAGGAATTAGCAAATCTGCGGTCATAAACCACAAAGAACCGAAATGCTTTGAACGGATGTAGGGGGCTGTATATAACATGCACCGCTTAAAATACAGGTCAAGGGTTATATAATAGTGCCAAAAAAAGTAATATGCGATGACAACATCACAATCGTCATTAAATATTTACTGTAATATTTTGTTTCTTGTATTAATAAATGAATTTTTAATCCGCTCAGATCAATTTAAACACAATTTGAATAGCACCCCCCCCCCCTACAGAAAAAACGTTAAGCAATATAATGCAAACAGTTCTCTCATTTCTTTCGACAAATGATTTAAAAGTTGAAAAAATCTTCCTTTCATAATTTAAAAGTTATAAGCCCATACTAATATGTTGTTATGTGGCTCAAAGTTTGTACAATAAAACCAGCTCTAATGGAATAACAATGGATCAAAATATTTTTCCTTTAATAGCAGGAAGTTAAACATTTTGCTTAAAGTATCATTGGTCGACGATAATCTACTTCTTTTGAACCTGTAGTTCTGTACACCACTGTAGTTCTGTGCACCACTGACTTTGATACGCGATACAATCCTAAAAGTGCCATGAAAACAATAGGCAAGGCTGTACTCATGGGGGGGACAAGGGGTCCTCCCTCCCCCGACCGAAATTTAGAGTTTGGTTAACAAAATGATGAAGTCGTTTTATGAAAAATTCTGCTTTTTCACCGTTTGGACCACCTTCGAAATTTTTGGACCCTCCCCGAATACTTTCCTGAGTACGGCCCTGATGACGGGTCGAATATCCAAGGTTTCAAATTTTTAGTTTTTAAAAAGTGGTATAATATAAATGATTGGTGCATTTTATATTTACGGAAACTTTATTATGTAGAAATCTATGCTGCTTATGAATTTGAAGTCTGCAGGTCCCATATAAACCTACCAATAAGTCTACGAATATTTTTACAAGAATTATTCTATTAAAAGAATAAATAATTTGTATAAGATCATTTAATGCCCATACAAACACTTGCCAATAAAATTGAAAGGTGTATATGACTATGGTTTGTTTAATTTTCTGTCTAAATGCCCGGCTGTCTCGACAACAGTCTGTCTATCCAAGCTCTAATTGCTGCCTATAATCCATTCACTATGAATACTTTTGCATTAAACTTATGTGGATGTGCATTAATAACTCTTTCGCAAATATTTTACTATTTATGGATGCATGGCATTATCAAATAATCTATAAACAGTAATTGTTTGAAATAAATTTAGCATATATTATTGAGGTTTAGGAGAGCAGGTATTTAAAAAGTTCATCTGTATTTCTCTCTCTTCTTCATTTGGTGAAATTTTCTGTCGAGAATTTTGTCCCTTGATAGTGCAGTGTAAGACGTATTACTTGTAGTTCCTTAAAGAAGCTGCTTTTTTTGCTTTCTTTAAAAAAAGAGCGCGGATTTTTATGTGTTCGTAGAATTCGTTTTACGATTTTATTTGATGAAAACAAAGAACAAGATTATCCTTTTTAAAATCTGATTGTTTCCTTGGTCATCTGCTGCTTATTTATTTACCCTTTAACTAAAGGATAAGAACTAGTACTTTTGGAACAGCAAACAGAATAGTTATTTATTTAAAACTTTATTTAACCATCAACCACTATCAGTTTACATAGATTAACAGTAGTTCATTTTAGAATGAAGTTTAGGGGAGGGGGGAACTTACAAATTAGTGTTTAAATTCAATTTAAGTGTTCAAATTAGGGCCCTAATTATACGTACAAAAAGTTTTCTTGGATTAAAAACATTTCTATTGATACTCATTTAACCAAATAATGATTTCCTTTGGTCAACAAAATATCAATAAAATTGCAAAGTTAAAATAGCTCCAAAAAGTTTTTGTTGAATTCAATTAAACTTGTTTTTTGTGGCAATAAATTTACTTATCACGCTTATTTCATGACGAAGAAATAGATATCTTAAAATATCTAATACTGAAAATTCTGATAAAGATGTAGTTTAGGTGATTTATACAGACATTGATTTGCTGAGTAGTCGAATATAACGTTTGCGATGATCAGATTGATGAATCGTGTTTAATAACTTGAAGCAGAACAAATTCTTTATTTCTTAAAAGTAATAGACTGTAACGAATCTGCTTCATTAATCTCTATTTACGACTTTCTTGTCTTCTATCTCTTTTACCTAACATATCCATGATCTTATAATGCAAATACAGAATAAGAACATTAGTAGGCTAAATGATCCTGTTGAAAAATAGTGTACATGTTCCTGAATGACGCACAATATATGAGACACAGAATTGAGACATGCTCAGAGTCATTCATTATTGTAATTTATGTTGTACATCAAAACTAACATTCACATAGAGTTTTTAAGAACTAAAAAAAATTATTATTTCTCTCTTTTCTCAGAAGACGTTATTTCATGTAAATCAATGATGCTTCTGTGGGCATTCTAAACTATAGAGTATTTCAGAAAAATTATGATACGAAATAAAATTTCTTAAAAAGGCTCATAGAAAGAAAAGAATTAAAAAATCTTAACTTTAAAATTAAGCAGCAAGAGTTGTTTTTTAAATGAACTATAATATCCGCTCTTATAATTAAATGCTCTTATTACAGTTCTACATGTTTGAAAATAGTTAATTTTAACTTTTAATTTTCTAAATGTGACTTCAACAATAGATTAATATTCTCATTTGAATGGAAATTTGGTTCAATATTTATTAAATACTTATCGACAAAAGCTTTAAACACATAAAAATAATATTCAATTGTTCAGTTTTATGGATAATTGCTTTCAAAAAATCATAATCAGTCTGTCATAGGTTAAATAAATGTGTCAGTCAAGACAGGAAATTTATGTAAAGATTTGAGTAATTTTTAAAAGCTTGTGAGATAATAAAAAGAAATAGTGTTCAAGGCATAGGAAGGATATAAATGCAAAACTCACATTTTCCATATTTAAATTTAAATTCTAGCTTTACCAGAATTATTACACGTTTTGGCCTATGTGCAAATAGTTCTTGTGGCAACAAATACATGACAAAAAAATTTCGTCAGTATATTGTATTTATTAATGATTTTTTTTACGTTTTTCAAAGAACCAAGAACCAATTTTCTAAGTGGAGAATGTGAATTTTGCAACTATACATCCTTCATATTAAAAAAAAAATTGTAGTATTGAAATAGTATTATTTTTTCGACAAATAACTATATTTTTTCCCTCTACAGAGCATCAGAAACAATTCAAGAACTGATTCTGATAAGTGGTTTTTTCGGTCAATAGATTTCCCTCTCCCACTAATTTATTCTTTAGCTAACACCCTATGAATCAAGAATCAATCCCTGCAAATACATCAATACCAGTGATGAGTGTTGGCTAAACAAGATCTATCTCACCCTACCCTAGAGAACAAGTGTTGATTCTCGGGGGTATTAACACCCCATGGAAAATAAAAAGGACTGTCCTGATTTACAAAATCTCCCGTCCGTGTAAAAAAAGGGCCCCCTTCAGAGGGAGTGAGAGTGAATATCAATTGGCTTTGTTGAACAGTATCTGCTGATAGAATCGACAACGTCGATTACAAATGAAGTTAAACCACAGCTAATATAAATTATTCTTTGGAGATTTCAACTGGCGTTGCGTATGCAGTGAAGAAAAAAAATTAAATAAAAGCTACTGACTTTCAAAGCGTTTTTTTTAACTGACATTTTTTTCATGAAATGCATTGCAGTTAGTACTGTGACAGACGGGGCCTGCTTATTTCGCATTTGGAAATAGGCTAATATAATGGATATGTTTCAACAAGCATATGCTGTATTAGATAAAAATGTATCATTTAAAATCAAAATAATACTAAGAATGACAAGGCCAGTATATTTTGGATTTGGAAAATGTGCTAATAATATGTATCTAATAGCTAATAGAATGAGTATGCTTCAATAAGCAAATGCTTCGATTAGAAGGAAATGTGCCGTTTAGAATCAAAATTGTACTAAGATTGACAGGGCCAGCATACTTTGCATTGGGAAAATGTGCTAATAAAAAGGTATGCAGCAACAAACAAATGATTGGATAAAAAAGAAATGTGCCATTCAAAATCAAAATCATCTCACAAACATTTGTGAGAACTTAAAAAATTCCACTTGTACCTCTCTGTTTGTAATACCGGGTGGCCATAATTAAACTGACAGTGCTCACAGTGTTCTGTAGCGCGATCTATTTGCGAGAATGACGCCACATTTTGTAGGAAGATTAAACAAGACGGGGGACGACGGATTCCGCGAAAAAAAAAAATTAGTTCCAAAAGTCACCGCTAGGGGAATATTTGGCGCTGTGTAATAGAAAATAGAGTGTTAACAAATGCAAATCAATACGGAATACAATTACCTTTTATTATGCATTCAAATGAGGTTCAATGTGGCTGCCGTTGTTGTGGACCACATATTGCATTCTGTGCACAGTATGTACAACAGCAGAAAGTAACATGTCCGCAGGAATCTCCCGTACAGTCCGTGATATGTTATCTTTCAACGTAGCCATGTCCTGGACCACTCCTTGATAGACCTTGGACTTAAGGTAACCCCATAGCCAGAAGTCGCATGGGGTGAGATCGGGCGACCGAGGTGGCCATGCAGTTGGAAAGTAGCGGCTAATGACTCTTGCTGTTGTGAATTTCTGTCGTAGCAGCTGTTGCATCCGTACAGCAACGTGTGGAAGGGCTCCATCGTGCATGAAAATGATTTCCCCCAAGCATTGTCTTTGCTGAAGTGCCGGAATGACAAAGCTGTTCAACATTTGGCGATATTTCTCTCCGGTAATAGAACAGGCCGATAGATGTAACGTGAAATTTGAATAAAGAACTTCTTCTACTGCTCAGCGTAACGTGATATTGCAGATCACGAGACTTTATCGGTGTTTATGTAGATTTTACGCTTTTTTTAAAGTGTTGCCATTTTGCACTTGAACTAAATCAGAAAATGGGCATAATAAAAGGTAATTTTATTCCGTATTAATTTGCATTTGTTAACACTCTATTTTCTATTACACAGCGCCAAATATTCCCCTATCGGTGACTTTTGGAACTATTTTTTTTTCGCGGAATCCTTCGTCCCTCGTCTTGTTTAATCTTCCTACAAAATGTGGCGTCATTCTCGCAAATAGATCGCGCTACAGAACACTGTGAGCACTGTCAGTTTAATTATGGCCACCCTCTGTACATATAGAAATTTATAAAGCAATCCAAACACCGGTTTCAGCTTTGGCTAAGAAAACTTACACGTCTAAATTTTTCTATATTTTTAATTGTGGGTTATCTATAAATGTAATCAAAACAGGACCAATTCGATTTTCTAAAGTCATAATCTTCTGCATTAAACATCACCATAGTGGATTCACTGGTAAATCAACGAATAAATCAATAGTTAAAAAATGTACTTACTTTCAAAGCTTTGTACGCCCTAAATGTAAATTAGGATCACACATGAAAAAGTTATTTGTTAGATTTTGTACTTAGAAAGCTTTCTTGAATATTCATTAGAACTATTTGAGAACACAAAGACGTGTAGATATTCCAACTTTTATGTATTGCTGTCATTGTTTTAAGCGGACTTCTAAACGCATTTGTTGCATACTCATCATACTTTCTTTTATATATCTTTCCTGTTTTGTGATTGACAACTACTGACTACTGCTGATTCTATAAGCTTTTTTAATAAATTCTAAAACCACAATATTTTTTCCTCCGATAAACGCTTTGTTAAATACAACTGTTCGACTTTAAAAAGAGATCTCTGCCGCAAGTTTTTGTATTTCTTTCATATTTAAAAAAACATATTAAATACATTGAAAGCTATGCAAAATACAAAATGACACTAACCATAATATCATACGCAATATCACTAATTTTAAGTGTCGCTAAAAGTTTATTTTGCTACAAAACGCTGTTTACTCATTAAAAAAGCTCCTGTAATTCAATTATTATCCTTAAAATAATAAATATCCAAAACTTGCTATGATACGGATGCTGTATTCCGATTTTTTATTGGAAAACATTTTAAATCTTTAAATTCCGTCGCACAATAAAACTTTTTAACTAAAGTTATCGCACATTTGAACTTTTTATATTAGTTCTGAATCTTATCTCAAGCTTGCTCCTGTTAATCGTTATTTTATTACATCTGAATTTATTTAAATGTGCTATAAACTGCTGAACTCTGTCACTTCGTAGAACAATACATGCTCGCTTCAAACTGTGGACTGTTATTGTCAGAGAAAAAGTAGAAATCAACAGGATGATTATCATAAGAAAATGATGACGATGATTTCTTCAAACTTAAGCACTGTCTTCTATTTCACCACTTTAAATAAATCATCCATAAAAAGAGACAAGAAATCTAATTTGCACATGAACCCAAAAATTCTTTATTTTATAAATAGGAGAATTTTATAGCTGTCTGTTACAGTACAATGTCACAAATGTGGACGTCCAAAATTCGAAATGAGCAAAACCCAGATGTCTTGCTAACCGTCTGTTTACCTTCTCTTTTTTCTATTTTCTCTATTTTTTAAATTTTTGATTTATTTTTTCAATTAAAAAATGTTTCAGATATTCTTAATTATTTTTTCTGCTCTTGTTGTCGTGTGAGCATAAATAAAGGGGAAAAATCAATTTTTACATAAAAGGCATTTTTATGTGTACATTATACATTATTTGCTTCACTAAAAATTTTTCTACACACTCCACGTGATGACCGAGGTTTTTGTTGTAATACGAGTGTAAAGCCCGAATACGTGATGCTGTTAAATAACATATAAACGCTTCACATCTCAAAAGGAAGAATTTGTTAGTTTAGTTTTGTTCTCTCTTTCCAAATATGAAAAAAAAATCGGAATCACCGAGTATTCTGAAGTTTGGACTTCGTGCTATAATCTTATTCTCCCTTTTGTCATTATTTAGAATCTTAAAATATTAGTTGTTACATACTTATAATAAACATGTATAATTTAAATAAAAAATATGTAATTAACTTACTAAAAGGCATTTTCATGGAATTAATTGAAAATTATATAGAATCAAAATTATCATTTTTTTTTAAACGTTGTTTTTCTTTCAATCATCACGATGGTTAAATGACCGTAAATTAAGTTGTTTTCATTTTGTTTAAATTTAATTTTCATACTCGTAGCAGCTACATATAACTTAAAATTATGTAATTAGTTAACTGAAATTAGTTAATTTATCATTTTTTAAACAATTCTTTAAATATTATTTACATTCCAATGGTGGTAATAATAAAGTGACAGTAAATTCAGGCGTTTTCACTCTGTTTAATTTCATATACCGGGGGATTCAAAATAGATGTTAAGGCGATTATTTTTTGAACCGTAAGCGATCGAAACATATTTCCAATTAGAAAAATTCGTCAAATTAAGAATAGCTTTCAGATATGGCATTTTATTACTGGGAGTTGCAAACATATTAAAATACGAAATTTAATTTTTATACGGTCCCTCTTTTCCTACCCTTTATACTTAGAAGAATTTTGCTCTTTTCCTAAGAAAATTAATAAAGCAAATCCCGTGTCTCTACGTGGAATAGTTTCTGAGATATATCAATTTGAAAGTTTTGGCATTGGTCGCCAAGCAATAAGGGGATGTCTACAAAGTGAGAAAAATGCAATCACTTTTCAACTGACGTTAATTTGTGTTAATAGTCAATCGATAGACATAATCGACCCCTCAAATCCTAATTTAGCTAGAATTTTCCTGTAAGGTATGTTTGGCAGATTCTAGTGAAAGTGACCACACCATAGTAACCTATACCATTATTTTGTCATACTCTTTCACACTTAAAAATTCCTTCTCTAGAAGCGTGATGTAATGAGTAGATGATCCCCCCCCCTAAAAACTAAATTATCACTCATTTCATAAAGCAGGACCGATCATTTTGCGTAAAACTGCACCTGTTAATTCCACACATTTCAACGCATTTAATTGCCAACAATGGGATCGTTATTTAACTTTTTTCAACTCATAGTTGGACCCACAAAGCTAAGATTTTTACTTTCCGAACATGTTCCATGTAAGGAAAGTATTGTAATCATGAAAAAATTCGAATCCGAGATTTTGGTGTATTGACACGTTTTGAGGTCTTCTGAATTCATTTATGCTATTTTTACGAGATGTATGTATGTATGTGTGTATGTGTGTGTGTTTCTGTGTATGTGAGTGAACACGATAGCTCCTAAACGGGACATTCGATGGAGCTCAAATTTAGTATATATGTTATAAACCACCGTCGCAAGACCGGTATTGATTTGGGTGTATATAGGACTTATAGTTTTCCTACAGGGCTACGGCAAAGATTTCTTTTACAGGATGGCCTATGGGAGGAAATTCTTGAAAGTGCGCTAGCGTTTAAACGGAATATTCGATTGAGCTCAAATTCGGTATACATATTATAAACCACCATCTTAAGACCGGTATTGATTTTGATGTCTGTAGGACTTATAGTTTTTCTACAGGGCTACGACAAAGATTTCTTTTACCCTATGGGGGGAAATTCTTGAAGGTACGCTAGCGTTTGAACTGTACATTCGATTGAGCTCAAATTAGTTATACATGTTATAAACAACTATCGTAAGACCGGTATTGATTTTGATGTGTACAGGACTTATATTTTTTCTACAGGGCTACGACAAAGATTACTTTTACATTATGGCATATGGGGAGAAATTATTGAAAGTGCGCTAGCGTTGGAACGGCGCATTCGATTGAGCTTCAGTTTGCTATATATATTTGAATTATTCATCGATTAAAATTTATTTAAATGCTTGGTAATGATCTTAATCGTAAGTGTTCGGAAATTCGAGTGGAGTCACTCCCGATTTTTTTGCTTGAAAACCGACGCCAACACAGCAGGTAAAGTGGTGTATGTCATCATTTTTAAAAATAAAATTTTTGCTAACTATTCCAATCCACGTAGAGACCCCGGATTTGTTTCATTAATTTTCTTAGGCAAAGAGCAACATTCTTCTAAATATAAAGTGTAGGAAAGAAGGGACCGTATAAAAATTAAATTTCTTATTTTAATATGTATACAACACCAAGTAAAAAAATGCCATATCTGAAAGCTACTCTATACTTTTAACGAGCTTTTCTAATTGGAAGTATGTCTCGATCACTTACGGTTTAAAAAATAATCGCCTTAACATCTATTTTGAATCGCCCGGTATAATAACAGTTATTGTCTTCAGTTTACATTTTTGAATTCAACTTGACTGCAATTTTAATTCTAAAAATGGATTATCTTCAAGTATTACCTAAGAAAGTAAGTATAAGTTGTAAAATATCGAGATAGAACAACATTCTAACAAGCAGGTTGTAAAATATTTGGCGGAACAGTAAGTTGAAGCCAAAATTGAGAATAAAATCAGTAAAGAGAGAGTAAACGTTATACCTTAAGTTCGGTATTAAAAGATAAAAATAATTATCTTCTTAAGCAACTTGGCGTCTGGCTTTTTTAATCTCCTGGGCATAGGTAGTTAGATTTTTTATTATTATTATGTGCTTCCATATTCTTCAAAAAACAAAAAAACTCATTAAATACTTAATTAGTGCGTATATCCTTAATCTACAAAGTCCAGTCTAGGATTTTTTAAACTCCATGCACCAATGAGCAAGATAAAATAAACTTCAAACATTCTTTTTAAAAAGAAATTCATATAACTATTTTCAAAGGCATTTTCCTTCAAATAGAAAGGTCCTGACGTCCTGAGTCATTAAACACTTCTTCCTGCCAAAAAAACCTTTTCCTGAGACTAAAATGCTTTTTAAAAAATTATATGATTTACATTGCCAGATTTTTTTTTCTAAGAAAAAATACAATTTTTTTTTTTTTTTGGTTTTTTATGGGATTTTTTTAACCTCTCCATATATTTTCATTTGAAAGCATTTACTCTTCGATAAATGGAATTTACATGAAAAGAGCGGGCATTTTTTTTATAGATGAAAAACGCTTTTGCATGAAAAAAGTATTTCCTTTGGGAGTCTTTTGGGTCAATAATACTTGCAGTATCAATATTTGCTAATAACACTCTGAAAGTGGGGTTTAAAAATAAAATTTTTACCTGATACAAAGTCGTAAACCTCCATCTCTCCAATATTTAATATCCTTAAACTTTGCGAAAATAAATTTGTCTGCGACTCTTTTCAATAACCTGGGGCCAATTACGCGTAAAATGCCAGGGAAAAATATTTCAATTTACTTTGTGGGATATGCTGGCGTCAATATTTAAATACACGAGCTTTTACGTCTGCTCTTAGTAAACGCCCCCTGGTGAATTTTATTGCCATCTTTTTAAAACTCAAACCCAATTTGAAAAGTTTGCGAAGAAGTTTTGGATTTCGATGCATCCACGTCGTTTATAAAGGTGTTTATCTGGCAGTTGCGATTCACTAATCTCCGCGTATTTTCGCCCGCCTCCATACTTTTTGAAAAATATTTTTATCTGTGCCGCATTTATATGTCAGGGCTTTACAGAACATCTTTAAAGAAATATTTTCAGTTGAGAAGAAATAATATTTATTGCTTTCACAGACCAGATTCAGCGCGGTGTGTGCTCGGAGAGCACTATTTGCATTCAGTTCTGAATAAGGTTTCTTGTTATTCAGTATCTATCAAAGAGATATTAAGTTACTCATGGCGTTTATTGAAATACATACGCATATAGGGGAAAGAGCAAAATCTAATTTGATAAATTTATTTTTCCTGAAAGTTTAGACGCGTGGAAATATTCGAGATTGCTCACATGACACTTACGATTAAGATCATTACCAAGCATTTAAATAAATTTTAATCGATGAATAATTCAAACATATATACCCAATTGGAGCTCAATCGAATGTACCATTTAAACGCTAGCGCACTTTCAAGAATTTCCCCCCTATAGGCCATAATGTAAAAGAAATCTTTGTCGTAGCCCTGTAGAAAAACTATTAAGTCCTATACACACCAAAATCAATACCGGTCTTTAAACGGTGGTTTATAACATATATACCCAATTGGAGCTCAATCGAATGTACCGCTTAAACGCTAGCGCACTTTCAAGAATTTCTCCCCATAGGCCATAATGTAAAAGAAATCTTTGTCGTAGCCCTGTAGAAAAACTATAAGTCCTATACACACCAAAATCAATACGGTCTTTAAACGGTGGTTTATAACATATATACCCAATTGGAGCTCAATCGAATGTACCGTTTAAACGCTAGCGCACTTTCAAGAATTTCTCCCCATAGGCCATAATGTAAAAGAAATCTTTGTCGCAGCCCATTAGAAAAACTATAGGTCCTATCTACACTAAAATCAATACCGGTCTTTCGACGGTGGTTTATAACATATATGTCCAATTTGAGCTCAATCGAATGATTCGTTTAGGAGCTATCGTGTTCACTCACATACACACACACATACATGCATACATCTCGTAAAAATTAGCATCAATGAATTCAGAAGACCTCTAAACGTGTAAATAAATCAAAATCTCGAAGTCGAATTTTTTCATGATTACAATACTTTCCTTACATGGTACATGTTCGGAAAGTAAAAAGGGTCACACACTTCGCATGCAAAAAAGACTTATTGGTCTCATAAGCATAGTCTTATTCGGAGTTGTTCAAATACAAGATACTTATTTTGATCACAATTCAACGAATGTTGTAAAGTCATTCTTAATCTATTTAAGTAATTTATATCCTAGCAGAGAATGATAAAAAAAGGTAATTCGAAAAGTTTTGTAAATTCATGATGGCAACCCCAGTTTGATTTGAGAAAGAATACTTTTGATGAATTCTTTTTTAGGTGTTATGTCTGTGATTAGCTTTCGTTTGGTTATTATTTAGTTTTAGTGTGTGAGAACTTTGGCTTTTTCCTTCAATGTGTTTAATTTAATGCGTTTGTGTGAAGCAGGTATGCCTAGTATTTTCATCATAGGCGGTGGTATTAATAATATAGGGTTATGTAGGGTAATTACGACAATTTTTTGCGTGTTTACTCTTTTAATTATAGGAAAAATATTATTTTCATTAATTAGGGCAAAACTTTGACCTTTTAAGAGAACACCTAGTAAAAAATGTGTTTCCATACAATTATTCACTTAAAATTAAAATTGCCCAAATAAAATTGTAATTACCCAAAGATTGTAATTACCCAAATAAAATCACAAAATTGAAAAAGTTTGGGGTGATTTCGAGCACTGTTGGGGTAATTAAGACTACTTGATCACATTTGATGCTTGTAACTTTTTTCTTTTTTTTGGGAGGGGGGGCAATTGAAACTTGTATTCTTGTTTTTGTTAGCGATTAATGTTACCCGGTTCGGAAATAATGGATACAAATTGAGTAATAAGGTTATAATTTACGCTTATCCAATCAAAATGGCATCTTCCTGAAAACGATGTACCGAAATTCAATCTTTTTTATAAAAGAAAGAGTATTGACTGTAAAAACTGTTAAGAAAACTGGAGAAAAAATATAGTATAATGTTCTCTTGACCTTTTAGCAGCAAAATAAAATAAAAATAACGAAAAAAATAAAGTCAGAATAAATATTACTGGTTTTGGTATGCCTTCTGTTTTTTGATTATTTGGTAATGAAAGAGTAACTATTTGTTTTAAAGAAATGCCCATGGTCTAAATAAATTTTTTGTACTTATGACCTCATTTATTTTTATTAAAACTTCCATCAGATATAATTTTAATGTCTTGTAGCGTACTTCTGTTTGTGTTAACAGGTCATGACAGTAAGTTTTAAGCATTTGAAATTTTTAAAAATAATCACTAGCCATATTTCCATTTAGTATTTTACTTTTAAGTTAAGTATAACAAATAAATTATTTTAAATTATTTTTTCTGAAATGTTTTTACTTCCTTGTACGTAGTATAAGGAAGTAATGTGATCCCGAAAAATTTTGGGGGCCAAATTTCGACAAAAAAACCGATTTTGACTACCTCTAAATTTAATTTAAAAAATTTTTTCGATGCATCCTATCGTAGGCTAGCATGCACGATCATATTAACGCGTCTGCAACTCATTTTGACCAGCGGCGAGTTTATTGTGGTCAGTTTTTCCATGCCGTCTGTACGTACGTACGTACGTACGTACGTATTATGTAACTCGCATATCTCAAAAACTATTGGTCGTAGAATGTTGAGATTTGATATTTAGGATTCTTCTATGATCTAGTTGTGCACCTCCCCTTTTGGTGGCAATCGAATGGATAGTTTATGTACAGGACCGCCCAAAAGATTCGAAATACATTACGCTCTATGGGCCGAAATTCATTAAACTCGCCTAACTCAAAAGCTATTAGGCGTAGAATGTCGAAACTTCATATTTTGGATAGTTGTAACATCTAGTTGTGCACCTCCCCTTTTGGTTCCATTCGACTGAATAGTTTATCTACAGGACTGCCCAAAACATTCGAAGTACATTACGCTCAATGGGCCGAAACTCATTAAACTCGCATATCTCAAAAACTGTTAGGCGTAGAATGTTGAAACTTTATATTTAGGATTGTTGTAACATCTAGTTGTGCACCTCCCCTTTCGATTCCATTCGACTGAATAGTTTATCTACAGAACCGCCCAAAAGATTCGAAATACATTACGCTCTATGGGCCGAAATTCATCAAAGCGTTTTTTAGAGGTATTGGGCTATTTCAAACGACTCAGAAGTGATGTATGCTGTAAAGAGTTAGAAAATGAATTTCTCCATTAAAAAAAGTGTCTTTATCATTTGTAGTTCTGCTACAGGAACACTCAAAAGATTTCCAATACATTACGGTCAATGGCAATTTTAGGGGCATTCATCCATTTCAAGCACAATATCGTCCTACCACATAAGTTAGGTAATGGTCCGACCACGGTCACGTGCCTCCCTCAAGAACTATGCCAAAAGCCGCCAAGCTTGGCGACTTTTGGTGTACGTGTGTGCATATTTAACTCTCAAATCTCAAAAACTATTATGAAATTTCATATATAAGAATGTTGTAACATCTAGTTGTGCATCTCGATTTTTGGTTCCAATCTACTGGAGAGTTTATTTACAGGACCACCGAAAAGAATTTCAGTACCTTAATGTCTATGGACATCTTCAATATAATACAACTGTAGACAGTCATTGTTTGGTACATGCCCAAAATCTCGCCGTCTGTCCTCGACCTTGGCGAGTTTTGGCGAAATATCGCCAAATTTGGCGATAGTCAGTCATTGGGTCCATGCCTAAAGTATCGCCATTTGTCATCATTCTTGGCGAGTTTTGGCGAAATATCGCCAAATTTGACGATATTCTGTCTTTTTTGGTCCATGCTTAAAATCTCGCCAAATGTCGTCGACATTGACGAGTTTCGCCGAAATATCGCCAAATTTGGCCGCCAAAATTATATCGTATTTTCTATAACTCTAAAACTTTAACCCGTAGAATTTTGAACTTTTGTCTTTAGAACTATATTATAATATCCAACTGTTTTCAATATCTTTTTTGACAGCAATCGACTGGGAATTTATTTAGAGGGTGAGCCAAATGACTTTAAATACATTAAGGTGTATGGATGCATTCAATTCATTGAAAGTCTGTGGTCAATGACTACTTTGGCTATCCCCAAGATCTCGCTGACTATCTCAAGTTTGTCGGCTTTTGGTGAAATATCGCCAAATAAAGTGTCAGAAGGAAATCTTTCAAATTGAACTCAGCTTGGCGATATCGAAATATTTGGCTAGAAATCGCTAAACCTTACTATTATTGATATTTTATCTCTTTCAAACAAATAAATTTAGAGGAAGTGCGTCGAAAATATTTTTACCTAATGGACGTGCAAGGAAGTCATGTGTTGGACACATCAGATTTTTTAAGTTATATAAAAACGAGTACGGGCTTTATCAAGTCAGAATAATATTTATGTTATGTTTCTTATCTACGGTCATAATTACTCAACATTTTAAAAAACTGTGGGTTAATTACGGCCATAGATTTAAAAATATTTGTTCGAAAAAATAAAATAGGTCCAAAACTCTTAAATAAGTTACCAACATTCTTTTTAATATAAGTTAGCTTGCATCAAAAAGTTTTCTTTTGCTCCAAATAACTTGACTTAATAACTTGACCAAATAACTTAAATCCAGAACACCGAACCTTCAAATCCGTTTAATGAAAACATAGTGTTTGTTTTTCAATTGTCACTACCTTAAAAATACTTAAAATTAATGATGTAAGATATCTACCATGAAAATCCATTATAAGCTTTATGCCAAATATTCTTTCGAAATTTTATAGCTTACAGATTTTTTTTTTTATTCCGCTATACTTCCATCTGACCCTATATATTCTCAATAAAAAAATAACGAAAAAATAAAACAAGTAAATTTTATTTAACTGTATAAGCATTTTTACAGCAACATTTGACAAACCGTGTTCTCACAGCTATTTTCAAGCATGAACACTTATATTATTTACAATACATTAAAAAATTTGGTAATTGTTATCTAGAAGAGTTCCGGTCGTAGTTCTTGGTCAAACAGTTATTTAGGCATATATTAACAAGAAATAAAATTATTAAAAGTTCATAATTACTATTTTAGAACTGCCTAAAAATGGACTGAATGAACCATCCTCTTCACAAAATTATCACATTTTTAAATTTCATTACTCAGGCGAAGCAGTGATGGAAAAGTTTTGTTTTATTTTGCTTGTGTAACGGGGTTTACAAAATTCACAATCACATTATCATCCTTGATTTCAGCGAAAAAAGACATTGATCATTGAGTGTAAAATATTTTCTGTACCTCCAAATCCTAACTATTGCTAATATGATACGAAAACGTTGAGCTTTTATCATTCTTTTGTTCTTTACAATAATAGTTGTGTTGCTATTAAAAAAATAACCGTTAATATATTAGGTGCAAGCTTCATGCACAGAAATATCCATAGTGATCCGGAATGTATATTCAGACAGTGAGTTTTACAGGCCATTCGGAATTTTGTCATTAACATGCTTTGGCGGTATGTTCAAACAATAACTCTGGGAGGTGCCGATTTCAGGTGCTAGGTCTCTCATCTGAAATTCGTTCAAAATTTGGAGACCACGCATAGGGGGAAACAATGTTCTGCCTAATAGGTGCCCCCATAATGAAATGACCAACATTTGCGCCCTTCTTAGTGGCCAGGTCTCCAGTGGACCACTGACCTCTCAATTAGAAAAAAAAAATTCTTTGAGGCTTTATAATTATCGTACGAGATCGTTGGAGATTGGATCATCGGTAAAACCCTCCCTTTGATCTCACCTTCAGCGTCCTTCTCTTGATCTAATCTACCAAAATAAATTTTTCAGCAGAACAAGCTAAACGCATCGATTATAAAACACTTTCCAACACAATCTTATTTGTACTTACTGCTTAGCGATTGGTCTAGAGCAGGGATGGGCAAACTTTTTCGGTCGCGGGCCAAAAATCGAAAAGAAAAAGTTTGGCGGGCCAAGATAAATTTTTCTAAAATATCAAGAACAATATACAAGTATTACAATGTGAATATGTTAATGAGATGAATGAAATTGCGATTTCATTTTTAAAAGTTCCTTATATTGAGGTTCGAAGTGAGATGCACTGATTCTAAGGAACGAGGCTAATTGCTCTTCTGTCAGTCTACTTCTGAAAGAATTCTCTCTAAGGTTCGTAGTTGAAAACACTTGTTCTCATATACACTCATGTCCATAAATTAAGGATAATGAAGTTCAGGCAAACAAAGAGAAAGAAGCAAAACAAATTTGACTTATTTGTAAAGTCTATTTATTAAACAAAAAGTAAAGAGCAAAAAAGATGCTATATGTTTGACATAATTAATAAAAATTGCAAGTTTCACTCCCTTGGCCAAATTTCAAAAAAGAACCTATTTACAAAAAACAGTATAACATGGTTAGTAGGATGGTTAATACGGAGTATGTCTCCCGGACGATGCAATACAGGCCTGACATCGCCTAGGCATGATGAGTATCAAATGATCAATCTGATCTTGGGGAATATTACACCACTCATCAAGCAATGCACTCCGAAGTTCCGGTAGACAGGTGGGAGGGGGTTGACGGGCTGCAATTCGTCGGCCAAGCATATCCCACACATGCTCTATTGGATTCAAGTCCGGTGAGTATGCTGGTCAATGCATACGGGTGATATCCTCCGATTGAAGGCATTCGTCTACAATGTTTGCACGGTGAGGACGGGCGTTGTCATCCATAAACACAAATTCAGCACCCATGGCGCCCCGAAACAAACGTACATGTTGTTCCAGAATGACATCCCGATAGATGTGGCCTGTCATCGTTACACTCTGAACATGCAGGTCAGTTCTGGAACCAAGAATAATTCCTCCCCAAACGAGCCATCCTGCACCACCGTAACGGTGTCTTTCAATGGTGTTCTCTTGGTGGTAACGGGTACCTGGCGCTCTCCAGATGAATGTCCGGCGAGAATCAGGCCTACGAGCATATAGACCAATGTGCCCTAAGCGTCTGTACACGGTCTGCCTTGAAACTGTCGTACCGGTAGCTGAAGAGAGCTGACGAGACAGGTCTGATGCTGTACTTCGTCTGTTTCTTTTGGCAGTAACTGCCAAATAGCGGTCCTCATTCGGCGTTGTAACTCGGGGGCGACCTGTGCTGTAACGTCTACTCACATTACCATCCTCTTGGAATCGTTGCCAAAGCCTGGAGATGACACTCTGGGCGATTCCAAGTTCCTCGGATACTTCCAGCTGGGTACGTCCACATTCCAGTCGTCCGATAATTCTGCCACGTAAAACATCATCCAAATGCCTCCTTTGTGCCATAACTATGCGGTTTTTGCACTGAAAGGCTTTCACAGCGCTTGTGAACAATTTTACTTCTTTTCCACCATTCCTTATATACCCCTCTCTTACACTCTCGTCATTGTGACGTACCATCCACGCCATCTGGTGGTTTCCTGTAATTCGCATATTCTTCTTCAAGATGTGTGTGATCATTCCACAGGTGAAATTTTTATTTTAGAGATCAATTTCTGTGTGATTCTGAATTATCCTTAATTTATGGACATGAGTGTATAAGATGAAGCAAACATAGCACTGATTTTCTGGGAGTGAGATATTCAATTTGGGAAACTTACTTTCGATAATGATTGCTAAAACTATAACTGTGGCATATTTAGAAACAACTGCTTGAGATGATTGTTAGATTGCAATTCAATTCATTCAAGCTGCAAATCGGACCTCACTGCTTCACAATTTACGTTGAAAGGCATGGTCAAAATATCCAATTCTGTTTGAATGGCACTGAAATCTTGAAATCTGCGTTCGAACTCAAAATGCACTTTTTTCAAGCCATCTTCATCATTCTTAATATGGATATATAATATATATATATATATGCTTTCAATTTCAGTCGGACCGGCTAATTAAAGTTCCACCCGCGGTCCGTAGTTTGCCCATCCCTGGAAGGAGATTGAAATCCGGCACAAATTTCAATCCGGCCGGATCCCGCCCGATCCTCATCAATCCGGTCGGACTGGCCACATTAAAACGATTTCTCTTTCGTTCCAAAATTACCTGTATAAAAGATGTTTGTGTATAAAGTCTATGAAGAAAACCGTTTATTTCTTAGGAAATCAACTTATCATAAACTCTATTATAATTAAGCAACAATTACAAAGAAAATGAACAAAGAAAATCTAGTATCTAGAATTAAATTTTAATCTAGTTAATTTAGTTAAATTTTAATCTTTACATTATATAATATAAGCCTATATCTTGGTTATTATACATTATATTATATAAAATAATAATAGCATTATTATTATCAGATATAATATAATAGCAAAAATTTATTTGTAATCAAAACAAAACAATGGATATCAATGAAATAGTATTTTCGTTATTATATACTATATCATAATATACTTATATATAATTATAAATATTATAATTGCATTTATAAATATAATATTTAGAATAATAGTTTAAGTTTAGTCTTAGTAGAATCCAATG
This sequence comes from Cheiracanthium punctorium, assembly GCA_038373885.1. Taxonomy (NCBI): domain Eukaryota; kingdom Metazoa; phylum Arthropoda; class Arachnida; order Araneae; family Cheiracanthiidae; genus Cheiracanthium; species Cheiracanthium punctorium. The sequence goes on along the minus strand of JAWZYV010017704.1, from coordinate 543,361 downwards.
AAAATTATCTTGTAACTTTCATTACACTATCTAAGTTTCTTATATTACCTAAATTTAACTTAACCGTGTTCACAATAATCATATAATTTCGTCACGCTAAGCAGTCTTATAATAATGATGACAGTTATCATAGATCTGTTTAATGAAGGGCACAGTTATCACATTATCGAATATTCTTCAATAAACTTACTTTAAATAATAAATTTGGATAAATCGATTATAAAAATCAAGTTTGGTTTTTTTGAAAAGGATCGTAAGATACAAATAGTGTTAATCTTGTCATCTTCCAATCGACTTCGAGAGTTACAAACATAGCCAGCAGCTGAAAAGGACCTTTCAGCTTCTGCACATGTCGGTTTTAACGTCAACAATTAATCATTAATATAAGATATGAATTGTCCTCGAACTCCTTCATTTTCATATGTAGTCATTTCCTTCTTTGGTACTTCTCGGATCCGGTAAATCGGTACTGGATCCGGTGGACGTCTAATGATGTCGGATTCGACGGATTATCGAATCGGTTTTCTGGATTGCAATCCCTAGATAGGTCTAATACGAATTCCAGGAAGCAACGATGTTTACAGAATGAAAAACAGGTTTAAAACAATAAAACACAAAAGTATTTACTTTTAACCCTTTGAGGCGCAACCCTTTCCCAATGCTGAGAAAAGGGCAGCCGTTGCCATCGCTCGACTTAACGACCAGCAAGAGGGCGGACGATCGAAACGTTCATCGCGTGCCACAGATCTCGAGACCCTTTTTTGACTGGCAGCTGGCTGTATGGCACAGCCAGCTGCGTCAATAAAGGGTCTCTAGACTGTGGCACGCGATGAACGTTTCGATCGTCCGCCCTCTTGCTGGTCGTTAAGTAGAGCGATGGCAACGGCTGCCCTTTTTTCAGCATTGGTCCATCGATCCAGCTGTTCTCGCATTCTTCCATTTTTCAGAAGATGTTAGTGCTGTTAAAAATAATCGTGACCCTTTTTTGACGGGAAATGACGTGCAAAAAAGTAAAGGATTCTCGTGGAGCTATTTCACCCGCAACTATTTTTATAGAAATCCAATCTATTCTTCTTGACTGGCAACAGTCAAAAGGTCAGAGTTTGATGTTCCCAGAGCGGGAACACTGCTCGTTAAAGGGTTAATGACTCTCCTTAGAAGCTCTACGAAAATTCTTAGTTAACCACTGCTTGGCAGACCCATAGCAATGACACACACACACACACACACACACACACACACACACACACACACACACACACACACACACACACACACACACACACACACACACACACACATACACACACACACACATATATATATATATATACAGCGTGTCCGAGAAAGATCTTCATTATTTTAAATTGATCACAGTAACAACAAATTGACTTCATTGATCACAGTAACAACAAAAGTTCTAACACATGAAATGAATTGCATTTTTCTGCAAAAGAATGAAAAAATCTAAGATTTTTTTTTACTGTACCTTCAGTATAGCTGTACGTGAGGTCTTTTATCAGAACAAAGACTGTCAAGTCTATTCAATTTAATTCCAAGTGTTTTTTAACATTTTCGGTGTAACAATTGAGGATCGCTAATCAAACTGCTCGATAGCAAAATCGATTCCTAATTGAAAAAATCGCTTCAATTTCTTCATTATTTTGCAGAAAACTTCATTTTATTTTACCTGTATTAGTATTTTTGTTATTAATTTTTAGGATGATAAAGATGTTTCTCAGACATGCTGCGTATATATATATATATATATATATATATATATATATATATATATATATATATATATATATATATATATATATATATATATATATATACACATACACATTTCGCAGTAATAAATGCTTATTTACTGCAGTTAGTGCGCAAATAGACAAAGCGAAATCATAAACATTTTTTAACTGGGAGGCTATGTCACTCAAGTCAACAATTTCCCTCAATTCTCACGTGCCTCCTGGGTGGTGCTAAAAGAATAACAGTTTTTGGAGGGTAACGAAAAGGCTGATTCGTTAGCTAAGAGAGGAACACTTGAACAACAAGAGTACACGCCTAGTCTTCCATAGTCATTTAAAAAATACGTTTTTGGAGGAAATTACGGATACTCTCAAATCTAAACGAGCGATAAAGTCAGTGGGTAGTCCCTGGGACATCATACAAGACAGCTGGAAATTTTTTTGCAGCGAATCGTGTAATAAAGCAGTGGCAGACTACTAAAGACCTGGCGGGTCTAACTAACCTCCCCCCTCCCATTTCAAAGAAGATGAGGAGCTCAAATGGTAGACGCCTGGAGGTCCAGCGTTCTGGCCTACCGTGCGGGTGTCGATCTAACCGTCTAGAGGTTTGGTATGCGTGTGAACGGCCTGTTCTCTTTGTGGTGTTTTGAGTTGCATATTCTTTGAAGATTGGTATTTTCCTGAAGAAAGCCATACGTAACAGAAACAACATTTTTTTTTTTTTTTTACTTTGTCGGAAAGAGGTTTTTTATTTTAAAAAAAACTCTTGCCATCGTGCTTTGAAAGCCCATACTACCTTTATAAGCCTCTTTCCAATGAAATTTTTGTTTTAAAAAATAATAATAATAAAGTCTTTATATAATTTCAGATTTCAAATGTGTTGGTATTTCAAAAGAAAGTTTTCAGAATAAACTTTTTAATTTTTGATATTGTGGTTTTTGGGTGTCATTAATGAATGCATTTAAGGTTCGGGAAAAAATTTCAGTGAAATGCCTAAAAGGTAAAAAGGTGTAAATTTGTAAGGATTCAGTTCTTTTGTGAAAAAAGAAATAAAAATAAATTACAGTTATTATATAGTCATTATTTCAGGTGGTTTCTGAAAGGTATTCCCTTTTTAACGAATATCGCCCATGTATTTTTGCGTTAAATATAATAAAGAGCTCATTTAAACACGTTTGTTTGAAAAATTTCTTTTATAATCTTTTGAAACTCTTTGAAAACGGGATCTATTGATTTCATTTCTTCTGTGCTCTTTTCAAATGTCTCTTTTTTTTTCACATTCAAAGTACCTTACATAAAAATAATTCCTCTAAGATTATCTCAAAAAATTACTTTTTAAAATACATTAAATTCAAAATTAAATGATTTTCTTTTGTAAAACATATTTCATAATTTGTCCCACAATGTGAATAAAAATTGATTTGTTGATTTGCTCGTGTGCCAAAAAAGAAATATCAAAACAGATGCATCGCTTTTGCATTCAAAGCAGATATGTGGCTTTGGAAAGAAATGACTTCTTTTTTTTCCCCTTACACAGAATATAAAAGACCGCATTCTTGCAAACCAAAATCAGCGAATTTTTTTACATAATATAAAGAAATGCGTATCACAGACAGCCATTTTTGTTGCCCCCTCTTTATCTGAACAAGTAAGCATTGCTTCAACTACACTACAGAAGTACATTCTGAACAATGGTAGCCACAACCCTTATGCAATGCAACTATACAGCATGTTATGCAATTTTTTTCTCGGAATTTCGATAGAATCTTTGAAAGTTTTCACAAAGCGTAGCGCGCTTGATGTTTATTGAATGCATTATCAGACGAAGAAAATTTTTACACAGCTTCAATGCACCGTAAAGAGCATATTTGTTATTAATTTAAGGTCAAAATGCATAACATAAAGTGCAGCATATTCTCATTTACTTATTTTGAATTCGTGAATAGTGCTTATTCTCGAAACATTTTATTTTCTGGATCCTGCAAAATAAATATCCTTTATTAATTTACTTGCTTTGCTTTAAACTAATTTTATGCAACAGACATTTTACTGTACTTCTTTTTAAATGCAATTCAGTAAAAAATAATTGTGGATTGTTTTCTCCAGATTAAACGTAAATACGCGTTAGAACCCTTAAACTCTTTAAAGGGGCTTTCTTCCTTAGGAAGATAGCCTTTGTGTAGCTTTGCTTTATCGAAAAGCAAACAAAAACCCTATAATAATGCTATGAAACTCTTTTACGCCATTCCGATGGTTAATCTAACGTACCAAAATTATATTCAGTGGTGCCTTAAGATACAAATGCCCTAATACAAAAGTTCTTTGAGGTGCGGGTCATCATTCGTTCCATTTTTGGAACCAAGCTAGAGCTTTGAAATATTTCCAAGTCGTTAGTTAGTGGTAGGTAACTGGTGACAGTACAATATTATGAAGAAAAAATAGATTTTATGCCTGTTATAAACCTAACAATATATTAAAAGTTTAGCCCCATAAAATGCAGGCTCAACCAATAACGATCTTATCATACAGTCTTTCAAGTATATAACCCCATATTGCAACCCTTAATCAAAAATGCATTTGTTGGGACGTTTTAGAATCTAGATTTAGTTTGTTGATTTTAGATTACATTTACAGAAAAAATGGGGTTATGCCCCAGGCGCAAAATTTCTAGATTTTAGTTTGTAAGATTTAATACAGTTTCTAGAAGATTTTTTTAGCTTGTAAGATTTTATAATAAATATTTTTAAAAATTAAACTTCTTAGATGTATAACATTATTTTAACACGATGGATTAATGTTATTAAAGCTCAGAAAATAATTGTATCCATCGAAGAAGTTTAATATTTAAAAAGATTTATCATGAAATCTTAGAAACTAAAAAAATCTTCTAGAAACTATTATTAAACACTTTATCTTACAAACACTAAAATCTAGAAATTTTGCGTCTGGGGCAGAACCTCATTTTTTCTGTAAATGTAATCTGAAATATACTAACTAGATCTAGATTCTAAAACGCCCCAACAAATGCATTTTTGATTAAGGGTTCCAATATTTGGTTACGTAATTGACAGACTGTGTGTTCACGTGTGTCTGAACAGCCAAAAGATTTAAGGCGAGCGGTTTCATTTCCGGTTCTCGCACAAAATTCGCGTTCAAACAGTGACAGTGTTACCGTGATTTACTGAATTGATACTCTCTCTCTCCTTTCTTTTTTTTTGCGAAATTTTAAATAAAAACTTTTAAGTTAAGAATATCCACCACATTAAACCACAATACAGCTTTCTACTTGTAACATTCATACTTCATTTTCACAGATTGGATTCAGTTTTTAGTCTTGTGTAAAAATATTATGAGGATATTATAATACTCAAAATAACATTTAATTATTTCTGTTAATAACCCTTAAAGATCTACGCTAACGCGCCTAAACAGTAATGTATTTTATCTGAAATGTAAAAGAAACAAAAAAATTTTGACGATTTTGTGATTTTATAATTACATTTTGTTTATTTAAAGTTATTTCACTTGAAAATATTTTATTCTGGATTTAAAGTACGAAATACTGTTACTAAGAAAATTAATATTATAATACTTCACTAAGCTTCACAGTAAAACAACATCACAATTTTATTCATGATTATCAAAAACATTTGAAAAGAATTCATAAAATCTGAAAGAGTACCAAAAAAAAAAAAGATACTAATGTGATTCTATAAATGGTAGTCATTTCCTTTCTTTGTATGATACACTAAACCTCATATTCACATTTTTGCATGCCGAGTTGAAAGAAAAACGCCACTTAAACTGAACTCCTGCATTGTGTAAACAGTACTTGAAAAGCCTATCTGACAATTTTTATAATATTGTCCATTTCCCAGGAGATTGCAAACAGTTTATCGTAAAAATGAACTGTGAAAATTTCATTCTAAAAGTGCAGTTGAGAAGTCAAAAAAGAAAAAACTTTCACGTTAAATAAGTCTTTTACCTACAAGAAAATTCCTCTTTGATTTATTTTCTAAAATACTTTTATCTTTTACTCATATTTATTTATAATAACCAAAGCTGTTTTTTTCATTTTTTTAGTCATGTAGAATCATAGTTCACCAATACAGAGTTTCTCAGATTGCTCGTTTAAACATGTCTAAAAACGTCATGGTGAATCGATCATATCATAAAAAAAAATTATTTTTAAAACATGAAAATATGAATTTCCATATTTGGACCTTAGTTGTATATTCTTTTTAAATTCTCAACTGCACTCCGAGAATGAAATTTTCGTAGTTCATTTTTACGATAAACTGTTTGCAATCTCTGTTTCCTGGGGAAAATGGACAATATTATATAAAATATCAGCTAAGCTTTTCAAGAACTGTTTACACAATGCAGGAATTCAGGTTAAGTAACAAAATAATATTTTAACATGTTTCAATTCTTTGGTTTGGGGTTAAAATTTATTGCTACTGTTAAGTATTCTCGTTTCGTGATATAAACAAGATTTAAGATATAATTTATACAATTACTGTTATAAAGATTACATTTCTGCCGTAAAAATTTCTTACAACGATTATTGTTTTCTTTTAGAATAAATATTTAAGAAGTGATATAAAGCTTATAAAATAAATCTTACTGTACGGATAAAACAAAGAGGTGTTATAACAGTTGAGGTAGAATAAAAAAGGAAGCGTTTTTGGTAAAAAGACCGTTTCATGTGTCGAAGAGAAAAGAAAAAAAAATTCTGTAATTAAAACTAATCACAGAACGAAAATCAAAGCGCAAGCTGTTCTTGAACTCTTTTTTATCATTTTGAAAACAGTTATAGTAGTTACGGTAAGAAGGTGATAATAATATTTATGAAGTAAGGATAAAACAAATTTCCTTTAATAAATACTTCTATTAATAACCCATTAAGCGTTTATGTTTTCAATTTGATTGATTTAGGTGTGATCTATTTGGCTGCATGTTATACTAACTGCTATTGTGATAATTGTGAGGACTAAATCCACTGCCAATTTTGTTTCATTCAATAATTTAATGTGAGAGGGATAGAAAAGCATTTACTTTTTTTTTAAATCTATGGAAACGTATAAGATAATTCAACACCACATTTAAGGATTCTTGTTTGTTTATATGTTTAGCAGAGAGAAATTTGAAATGGTAAGAAAATGAAAAATATACACTAAGTTTTTTAATGTTTAATAGTTATATATGCTTATTAATTGCTTTTCCAGCATGTAAATTATTGAAAAATTGAATGTTAAATAAACTCAAGTAAACTGTAGTATCTTCCCTTATTTATACGGGAAGATGTCACCAGTTATAGTGTACGAAAAATAGCACAAACATTTAAAAATTATCTATGAAATAACATTAATTATGGAGAAAGAAACAAATCTGTAAAATGAATTAATTTTGTACAAAATTATTCAACTAATAATAATACAGTTTTCAGTGTTGATCAAACAGCATTTCATTCAGAACAAATGATCACTATTGCAATCTTCCTGCAACCAATTCTTGCATTTTACATACTGAATACATTCACACTTTAGACCTTTCTTAGCGTATTCTCAATGCACTTAGGCGCTGGGATAAGATTTTTCACACAAGAGGGTCAGTATTGCTATTTGTTGGCACAAAAATATACCAGTAGTAAACTTGCATTTTCCCTCGAATTACCTTATATATTAATATCCTTGTAAAAGGCAAAGAAAAACCGTCTATTGAGTGAGTTATATTTCTTAGGTTTAAAAATAATGCATATTACTAGCACTATCTTTATCAACTTTCAAAAGAAAAAATAAATTAGTGGGATCATTATTTATTTTGTTATGTAAATATAAATGAAAAATACGACATCATTCTCAGCGCTTTAAAACAAAAATCATTCACGTATTCTGAATAACGTATAACTTTAAATATATGCAAACGATTAAATAAAGAATAATAGAATCAGTAAACTTTGATACAATAGCAAACTAACAAACAGTTACAAATAACTAGAAAAACAAATAATAATACCTGTTTGTATTGAGAACATGCATACAAGTGTGTCTAATTTTGTACCTTATTCTATTAAAATAATTCCAAATAAATCAGCTTGCACAAAGCTATTATCCTATGTAAGTACATAAATTGGAAAACTTATTTATTTATTTATTTATTTATTTTTACACTACGGAATAAAAGAAATTTACGAAATATATTTTCAATGACAAACCTTAACTTTTTATTTTACGAACTTTCTTTCCTAAAACTAATTGTGCAACCAAACGTTTCACGCTAAAGTCTTGAATGTATTCAGACAGAAAAATATGTTTCGCGAGATTCTCAATTAAATTTAATAAATTGAACACATTTATCACACTCCATTATATTTCCACTACAAAACAGAAAAGATACAATACTGTAAAATTTCACTTCAAAAAGCCATTTCACTGTATTACAGTAGACATTCAAATAAGTTATTTACATTTATATCAAGTCCGTGCACTTCCCATTTCAAAATATTTCTCAGATCTTCGCATTCAAAACCGATAAGACCACAAACACGAGACTTCTTCTATAGGAGATATGGAAAGGAAAACATTGTGCTCTCAACAAAGGGGAAATATCGCTGAAATGTAAAACTGGAGAAGTGGCACAGTGTCTCCCATTTCAGGAGCACATTGCCCAAGCATCTCCCAAGATTCTTTTCTCAGAAAAAAAAAGCGTTCAGGACAAGTTTTTTCATATCGACTGTAAATCCCCCTCCCCTCTATATATCTATGTGCATGTGTGTATATATTTTTAAGTGTACCGGAAAGTAATGTTTTTTTTCCTTACATCAAGTTTAACCCTTTGAGGCGCAACCCTTTCCCAATGCTGAAAAAAGGGCAGCCGTTGCCATCGCTCGACTTAACGACCAGCAAGATGGCGGACGATCGTAACGTTCTTCGCGTGCCACAGATCGAGAGACCCTTTTTTTGACGACAGCTGGCCGTGCCCGCACACAGTCAGCTGCTTCAAAAAAGGGGTCTCTAGATCTGTGGCACGCGATGAACGTTTCGATCGTCCGCCATCTTGCTGGTAGTTAAGTCGAGCGATGGCAACGGCTGCCCTTTTTTTCAGCATTGGGCAATCTATCCAGCTGTTCTCGCATTCTTCCATTTTTCAGCAGATGTCAGTGCTGTTAAAAAGAATCGTGACCATTTTTTTTACGGGAAATGACGTGCTCAAAAGTAAAGGATTCTCGTGGAGCTAGGTCACCCGCAACCATTTTTATAGAAATGAAATCGGTTCTTCTTGACTGGCAACAGTCAAAACGTCAGAGTTGGGTGTTCCCAGAGCGGGAACACTGCGCGGTAAAGGGCTATATATCTATGTGCGTGTGTGTATATATTTTTTAAGTGTACCTGAAGGTAATGGTTTTTTTCCTTATATTAAGTTTAAACAAATAAATTTGTCACAAGCTTCCAATTACAAACACGTTGAACCTAAGCAATATATTCATATTTTGTTACATTTAAAAGCAAGAATTTTATAGATAACTGTTGTTTCTTTTTTTTTTTTTTTTAACAATCTGTTAAAAAAAGAAAGAAAAAAAAACCAGAAAGGTATGCCCATCTTTGGAGGGTGAATTTCAAAATACCTGAAATTTAATTTTAGGCGTTCGTGTGTGCTACATTTTACAGCAAGAATTTTATGGATCTGTCATTTTTTTTTTTTACTTGGAATGGATGGAATATGGGATGTGATGGAGATCCCATGGATACGTGAAAAGGATATGTGAATGGATATATGAAAAGAACATTATGATCCCCTACACCCGATATATTACGAATTTTCAGTGAAAGAAAAGTATTAATGCAAAGTCAGCTGTTTTACAAGTAAACTGCAAAGGCTGACAGACCTGATGATTGCCTATAGAAAAAAAAAGTGCATGAGTTTGTAAGTAAGAAAATCCTAATTCAGTTCTCTGGATACCTTAAAAAATGTACAAACAGAATGGGTGAAAATTCTAATTAAATAATCATTAATGCAAGTTGATCAGAAAAATACTTTTCTCGCTCTTCACTTTCTGTGCAAGCGAAGTATTGATGCAGAATAAGTTGTTTTACAGGCAAACTGCAAAAATTAAAAAATTAAAAAATAAATAAAATAAAACAACTTTTCTGCCAAATTTTCTATCAAAAACGCAAAGTTAGCATGTGTTTTAATGAAATCATATTCAAGTCATTTTTTAAAAAATGATACTCATACAAAAAAAAAGCAAAGCCAAATAATTTGGAAATAAAAAGTTATGGGAACTGTATCATTAAAAAAATTATTTTCACCTTTACTTTTGTGCAGGAAAAGTGTTGATGCAGATTAAGTTGTACAAGGAAACTTCAAAAATTCAAATATATTTTCTAAGTAAAGTTACGAAACTTATTGTACGTAATTTAAGAAAATAGGTATTCGGATTATTCAAAGAGGGAAAATGAGTGAATGGAAAAACTCAATATTTATCGTGATTAGCTGAAAATATAAAATATATATTAATATAAAATAGTCAGCATTAAAAAATAATTAAAATGGTTTAGTCATGAAATATTTGTATGATTTAATCCTCTGATTTTGTTAGAGTTATGTTAAATGTATAAATCTATAAATTTATCCTTTAGTTTCCAATTGTCGAAGTCGTTCACATCACTCTCTTTTGTTCTTTCTGTGTTTCTTTTTTTTTAATAAGCTATCGGTTAATGCATATTTTTAAGTTTACTAAGAGTAATTTTCATAAAAAATACTATTAAAATTTAACTTTAAAAATGCAGTTCAGCTGTAACATTAAAGTACTACCATAAGCTTTCTCGTGATCTAAAATTTTTCGCATCGTTTACAGATAACTTCTCTAAAAAATTTTTAATAATTAAATAAATAATTATCAGCCCTGAATTACAGCATCTGTGTCATTTTTCATTTGCATTCTGAATTCTCACCAATGCATTATTTCTTTGGTTTCGTAAATGCAGTCCATTGTTGATAAAGTAAAACAAACTGGGATACTTCATTTTCCAACAACTACTTACTATGGAACGGAAATGGAAGGAATCAGTGGAGAATATCAGGGATTAATCTATTGAAATATTTATTTATTTATTACAGTTTTTAAGGCACCTTAGAATGCTACCTCTGATATTTATGAAATGAAACGTGTTACGGAAAATGTTATGCCACACCTTGATCCTTTAAGCCTCGCTCCCGTCAAAACCACGAGCTAAGCTTTCTCCCTCTTTTTCTCGTGCCCGTCATATTTCCGGGAAATAGTGTTCGAATGTTACGCGCCAGAAAGATAAGCGCATTTCAAATCCTATGCATGGTTTTTTTTTATATCTCATTTTACACAACAGATGACAATAACAGAATATTTTTTACTTAATTCAGAGAATTCATAAAATTCTCCTTTAGTGTTTAAAACATATATTTTTGATGGTGCTCTGCTTACTAGAAAACACACATTCAGTCGCAATAACCCTGAGTGTTGGCTTTTCCTCGAAATTTAACTTTTTTTCTCCTTCACGTTAAAATAATGTCCAAAACCTTAAAATGAATAAATTTATCGTACGTGCGTTTATTTTTTACAATTTTCTGGAATTAAAAATAAAATAGGCCCTTTCCTGACCGTTTTCTAGAAAATAATACGACCGTTAAGGGTTTAATTTCATGGCAGTCAATGCATGTTAATGGAGTTTACAGAGATCTTCAAATAGGCAAACTAAAAGTTTTGAAACTTTTTTCGGCATTATGTTTTTAAAAAATACCATTGAAGTGGCAATATTTATCAATAACTTATGTGTCTCTTAAATGCTATTTAAAACTACATCTAGAAACAATTACTTAAGAAATTTTCTATGTAAGAAAATTAAACTAAGGTAAAATATCATTTACAAAATTAATTGTCTGTGTCGCGGAAGACTTTTTAAGGGGCTCTAACGCTTTTTCCTACGTAGATTAACACAAGCTGATTTACGGCGTAGCTGAAAATATATAAATGCTTTTCAAAAATATTTTTTAATAGTTAAATATAGGTTACTCGTATAAATGTAAGTATAGAAATATTCGCAAGTGTTTGAAATTTTTCCATATTCACTGAAGCCTTTAATGCAATTACAACACACACACACTATGCTTGGATGGCGTTTAAAATATATCAAATATACCTCCGTCTATCACGTACAATCTTTCCCATAATCTCCCGAGTTCCTACAAAATATAAGTAACGTTACCACATCCCCCTCGACATTTGACTATGAGCAACAACATTTTTCAGTCTCGTAGCCATCGGCCGTTTCGATGTTTCACAATGGTGATGCGAGTGCGAGTGTAATGGGGGAGGGGGGGGCAGATTTTCGGATTCCCCCCTCGTCATCATTTATCAAACCCCTCTTTTGTAAGACTTGTCATCCCGCCTCCCTCGTTAATTCAAATCCAGGGGTAAATACGCGAAGATGACAGTAAATATTAATTCCATTCTTTGTCACCAGAGGTCGTTCAATTTTTATAAGTCGAGTAACTTTGAATTAGTTTTCTCGTGCTTAGAAATTAAAAAGGGGGGGGGGGAAAGCATTGTATCAGTACAATAATAGGACACTACAAAAAAATGCCAAATTTTTAATATTCATTTAATGCTAAAATAGTATATTTTTATTCATAGTCTTTTTTTTTTCGTTTAAAAAGAAATGAGAAAGTTACGATTACATTAAATAATAACTTTAACATAAAAAATATATATTTATACCAACTAAAACCTTCCAGTTACCAAAAAGTCAGAAAGTCACGTATTCTTTAAAACTGTGACATGTTTAAGCATGTTGATGAAAGATAATTTGAAAACAAATAACCAGAATAAGAATGCTACAAATTTTTAAGATTTGAAACTGTTTTAACCACAGTGAAAAGTACTAATGCGATATGTTCGATTATTATCTGACGTTAGTTATTTAAAGTTAGGTAGTAAAAGAAAATAATGCTTACTCGTCTCAGTAAAACGCAGAGTCGATCTTAAATCTTCATCTGGAAAGTATAATATCAGTGTATTGTGTGCATAAAGATGGATTCTTCTTTTAATAATTTAAAACACGTATATTTTACATATTTATACATAAATACAGACATTTACAACCGCACGATAAAAAGATACGAACTTAAACTGAAAATAAGAATAGCAGAATAAAAGAGAATTCTGGAATCAGGATATCGGCTGCTTTTTTCTTCAAAGGGAGAGTTGAGTTGTCATGGTTGATTACATGCTACACAGTTACTTTGGTATTTTAAACTTAATTCCGGATAGAAGTTTTGCACTTATCCAGATGCAATTTATTAAAGAACGTTGTTCGAAAGGACCACGGAAATGTATTATAGGAGTGGACACTCTCCATAGCTGCTATACTGGATTTTGTTACCCCAAATAAGTTTCAATTATGTAAACATTGGAAATCTAGTGACGTACAGCGATCCTAGCGGTAAAGGAATAAAGCATTTCCCGTGCTAACTGATAACTAATTTTACTTGTTTTTAATTTTCCAACCTAGCATGTGAACGAGATTATGAACGCTAGCACTAAATTTTATTTTATTTTTTTTCCCCTTTTGCTTACCTGGTGGCCTTAGTAATACATGAGTAAAATAAAAAGAAAAAAGATGGTCTATCTTAAGATTATTAAAATATTAAGTTTATATTTTTTTAACGAGTACGTAAATCGTGGCTGACAGAAACGAAGTTTTCGTCTGTCACGGTATATATTTACTTTAGAAAATGGCTTAGAATTCATTACTGAGTTCTTTGTGTAACATGAATTCAATATTTTAATATGAGTTTTTAGTGGCAATTTAAAGCTGTGTTAAAATTCGTTGCAGCATGAAATAGATGTAAATACTGCTTGTTTGAGTGTGATCGCCATTATAAATAAACACTTTAAATATTGCAGTCACACAAACTACATTCCTCTAAATTTTCTAATATTTCTTAAAATACAGCTCTTGGGCAAAATAATAACAGACATTACATGCATAATATCACTTCGCTTCGAAACTATTGCCTATATTAATTGCGAAATACTATTATAAGGCAATTATATAATTAAAACACATCTGAAGCCAGTAATTATTATATATCACGTTCATAAGTCTATGTTATTAATTTTTTGGAGTTCTGCTAATTCAACGACCTCCATTTACTTCGCCTCGATGGAAATATAAACAACCTGAGATGCGCAGAAGCAGAAGATGCGCAGTTACCCAGTGTGCGTATCGCCATCTGTTTGCAATAGCCGCTTTATCCAACTTTCTAAGAGAAGTGTACACTCCTATAATTTTGCCTTCGTGGAAAGGACTTTAATTCTAAATAAAATAATAAATAATAAACTCTGAAAAAAGAATAGCAGAACTGAAGGGAATTATGGAATAAGGATATCGGCTGCTTGTTTCTTCAAAGAGAGAGTTGAGTTGTCAAGGTTGAGATTGCATGATACACAGTTACTTTGGTATTTTAAACTTAATTTAGGATAGAAGTTTTGCATTTATTCAGATACAATTTATTAAAGAATGTTATTAGAAAGTACTTTAATTCTAAGTAAAATAACTTTATTACTACCAGAAATATTAAATGTAAGTTTAAGAAACAACTAATTATTTTTAGCGTCTATTTATTTCATGAAATATTACTTATTTAGTTTTGGATAAGTAGCAAGAGATTTTATTAATATATTTTATTAATACATTTTAGATTAGAAGAAATATTAACTATCGTAGACAAGTTAACTTCATCGATAATCATCGATTTGGCTTTTTTTTTCAGTTTATGGTAACTATTGACTTTTTTAAAATAAAGTGTGATACTTTTTGGTGAATGTACATGTGGAAAAAAAAACTTATTAAAAACCACTGAAATTTGCTTTTACACTGATCTTATGCAATTACATTTCACGAAACTTCACTTATTTTATTGAATTAAAAAACAGAGGTTGGGATGAAAAACATCGGAAAAACTTTCAACAAGTCATTTAGACAAAGTGTTATAAATACGAGTTTGGTACATAAAATACCTCAGACTATTCGTTTCAATTCAAGAGATCTTCTCTTGAATTGGAAATTGGAAGCCAGTGGCTAACAGATGGGATCGACAAAGTCAGCCTTATAGTTCCAGTTGTCAATCTTGGGATATTATTTCTTGAATTGTATATTTTAAGAGTTAGCTTAAAAATCTACAAAAGTACCTTATAATAAATGCAATCATGCAGAGTTTCCTTTGCTTCTTTAAACGACAAGAAGTTATTTTTTGAAGCTATTAATTATCTCACCAAATCCCAAGAACACCCAAAATTTTGCATAGAACATTAAAAATTTGTCTTAAATCAA
Source organism: Cheiracanthium punctorium (assembly GCA_038373885.1). NCBI lineage: Eukaryota > Metazoa > Arthropoda > Arachnida > Araneae > Cheiracanthiidae > Cheiracanthium > Cheiracanthium punctorium. Next base: position 528,234 of record JAWZYV010017704.1, on the reverse strand, counting down.
AAAAATTGAAAAGTGATACAGCGCGTAGACAAATCGTGTCTACTCCAAAAACCGTGATCGAGCGAAATAGCACTCAAGTGCTAAAAAAAAAAGAATCTGTGATATTTGTATGAAACTAGCATTCTGAAACATGCTCGGACTCTTAAAATTATCACAGTTTAAAAAGAAAAGCATCTCGTGAAAACCAGAAAAATCCTTCAATTCTTTTTCCCGTTTCAGCTTCTGTGTCTGATTTTCGCGATACCTGCTGACTGAAAAATGTCGTAAGGATGAAGGAGATCGCCCTTAACCCTTTGAAACACAACCCTTTCCCAATGCTGAAAAAAGGGCAGCCGTTGCCATCGCTCGACTTAACTACCAGCAAGAGGGCGGACGATCGAAACGTTCATCGCGTACCACAGATCTAGAGACCCTTTTTTGACGACAGCTGGCTGTGCGGCACAGCCAGCTGCGTCAAAAAAGGGTCTCTAGATTGGTGGCACGCGATGAACGTTTCGATCGTCCGCCCTCTTGCTGGTAGTTAAGTCGAGCGATGGCATCGGCTGCCCTTTTTTCAGCACTGGGCAATCTATCCAGCTGTTCTCGTATTGTTCCATTTTTCAGCAGATGTAAGTGCTGTTAAAAAAATAATCGTGACCAATTTTTTGACGGGAAATGACGTGCTAAAAAGTCGTGGAGCTACGTCACCCGCAACTCTCTTCTTCCTGACTCTCTGTCAAATCTCTTCTTCCTGACTGGCAACAGTCAAAACGTCAGAGTTTGGTGTTCCCAGAGCGGGAACACTGCGCGTTAAAGAGTTAAACGACGAAACCTTTGCACGATCTCGCGCGTTGTTAACGCTGTGCTGGTATGGAGATGGATTTGTGAAAAGCTGCTAGGTTTACGTATTGCTGAGGTCGGTTGGAAAGCGGAAGTTCAGCAAATGATTTGGTTCTCAGACGCTTCCGGGTTTCAGCTTTTGTGCTGACAGAAATTTTCATTTCCGGGTTGTCTCTTTCACTGAATAATTTATTTTTGCTTCATCTGAAAGTATCCTTTAGTTCAGAGAAACAATGTGGTGATACTTCGTATAGCTGAAAAGCCTTATAGCAATAAGAGATGGATGGTAATGACATGAAAATAGAACTGAATATTTCAATATCTTCTTGCTAATAACTGCAAAAGCTTGATGAGTTATTTTGTTCCCTTAGATTCAAATTCAAAATTCAAAACGCATACCTAAACTAACTACATTTAGAATAGAAATCAGTAAATATTTTGAGATCTAGAATTCAGTGAAGCAGCACCCGGCTTGGCCAGTGCTTGGGAGGGACTTCCCCCTCTCCGCCCGTCCGCTGTGGAACCGTGTACGCTCATGGGAGCTGGTGCACGTAAAATCCGTCGTGGCTCCAAAGTCCTCCAGGTTGTTAAACGATACCTCTGGGGGTGCCGATTTCAGGGGGCTGGTCCCTCCTCTGGAATGGGTTCAAAATTACGGGACCCCGAGCTAAGACGGACTTCCTCCCACTGGGGCTCATTGAAATGGAAGCCGCTCCTTCAGCCCATCGCCTGCCTATATAGGGGGATCTGTCACCGCAACGCGGTTGCCAGAGGGCATTAGCAACAACAACAACAACAACAAGATCTAGAATTCAATGCGTTTGCCCTTCAAAACCGATTCACGTTTAGAATTATTTTTAACACTTTCTAGCAAAGATGAAATGGGTTCGTGAGGCTGCAAGGACAATAAATAAAAACATATGTTTTAGTATCTTATTATCTTTAAAGTCTTCACTTCCATCGTTGGTGGATGCACTGAACCATAGATGAGGCATTCAAAGACCCATGCCGGAAAGCAACAATGAACATAGAAAGGGAAACTGCTGCAGTCGCTTCTTTGCAACGATGGAAGTGGTGAGATGGTAGCTTAGCGCTAAGACAGTAGCGTGTCGATGAGAACTTGCTAGAAAGTTTTTTGTAACTGAAGCGTTGTTCATAATTCGTCTTTTGTTTGTTACTACAGAAGAGTCAGATTTTGACAAAAATCAAGTTCCAAGATTATTCATTGCCTGCAACTAAGCTCATCAAACAAACTAAGCAAGATTTTGTTAATCTCCTTTTATGGTTAATGCAAAGTTTATAAAATGAAAACACTAATTTTATCGATCACTCTCATTCATGTACAAAAATTGGTTGTTTCTTGAAGTCAATTTATTTCTCGTGCAAACAAATAAGTTTGCCAAATTAAATTAAATTTTATTTGTTGTTTTGTCATTTAATGAGCTGTTTATTTAGTGCTATAAATAAAAACAACTCACATTGAAAATCTTATCCTTATATTTTACATTCATAAATACCTTCACTTGTAAAAAATATCATGTAATACCATCAAAGAAGAAAAAATGTAAATTTATGTTTATTTCTAATTGTGTTTGAGAAATGTGTTACTATACATTTTATCAAGTCAAAAATGTAAACTTCTATTTTTCTCAGATTTAACAGGTTTAAAATGCTTGTCATCATTATTTTTTTATAGGATCAGCTGTTTAAAAAAGCAATTAAATCTTTTATTTTACTAAGTATAATGTTTATAAGAAAACTTTTACGTGTTATACTTTGTTTAAAAGGATCTTTAAAAAAAGGATTTTGTAAACATGAAACGCCAACTGATCTCTACTGACAAATAATTTCATGCATTTTCATAACTATAAATATATGTAAGGACACTCGACCTTTTGGGAACATTTTTAGTAATTTTCCTGGAATAAGATATTTATTTAACTTAAAAAGAAGAGACGTATTTTTTTTTACCACTAAAATCCTATAATCAGTTGCGAATATAGAAATTTTTATGACACGACACACAATTTTGTGCCTCCCTCTCTTTTCTGGATCCTTAACTGCCTACTGCCCATAATTATTTCTCCTAGATTACTTTAAGATTGAAGATGTTATTTTGAAAATATACATTTTATTTATTGTTACGATTTCTCTGCATGATCATTTCATACTACTTAACCGAAAATTGTCTAACTCACTTCTAAATAAAATATTTTATTGTACGCACTAAGTTGAAGTAATCTGAACTCTCTCTCTGATGCATTATATATATGGTAACCATATCTTCGTTCAAATGTTCCCTCTGAGAGCAGCGGAATGATAGTAACTGGACGCTTTTCCAGAAAAAGAGGAAGATAATGAAACAGGCTTATCAGAAAATGTGTGCTAACGTCTGCTATCACTTCTCAAGCATCGTTCATTTCGAAGGGGGGGAAGCTTTGTGCCCCCCCACCTCTCTATTTTATCCCCTTTACTGGTAACATTGAAGTTCATAAGCATTTTCAGTGATTTAGGATTTTACTTTTATAAAAGAGACCTCCATAAATTTGGGAATTCTGTCCAAATTTTTACAGATATTATAATTTCGCCAAATATCCCTTACAACTACGTTTGAAAGTATATGTGAATCACGCAAAAATATAATTTTTCGGTGTCCTATACCTGTTTAAAATGAAAAGAAAAAATCTTATAAGAATATTTAAAACTTTAGTTTCAGTTGTGTTTTATTTAGCAGCTACACTCAAAAAAAAATTATTTTTAATCAGTTGATTACTAAGAAATCTCTAGGAAACAAGGATTTCATAACTTTTTTTAGTATGATGCCATATATTTTCTTAGTATAACTACTAAATAAAGCCATGTATGTCAATTGATTTACTTAATTTTATTTAACAGTATTACTAAGAAAAGTTATGGCATCTTTGTTTCCAAAATATTTCTTAGTAATCCACTGAATTTTTTTTAGAGTGTACTTCAAAGCACGCGAAATGTTCCCTTTCAAAATTACAGATCAGATGTACGAATATAAGTTCGACTTTCTTTATGTAGTTTGAATTCCATATTTACTCAAATAAATATTCCATATACGAAAGTTAAACTTTAGCTTGTCTTGTAAACTATGTTTAAAAGTATGGTTGAAAATTCGTTGTTATTCAAATACTGAAAGAGAGTAATTTAAATAAATATTGTTATCCAGTTACTTAAATTGTCAATGACTGTAACAATCCAATCAAATATTTCATTATGCTTGAAATGAGTAATGTACCGTCAGCGAAAAAGAATTCTAATTTTTCAATAGCGTTCTAACCAATTTTTTCGAACAGGTGGGTGGACAACAAGCAAAATAGATGTTGGCAAGCTTAAAAAAAAATTTAATCACTTATTATAAGAATGTATCAGTAGAATAAGTCAAATATATTTCTTCCTAGCAAAAAATACTCAAACTGGTGTTTAAAAGATATAACTAAAACTATGTAAAATAACACATATAAAAGGTACTTATCGTTCTGTACACGTGTTTTGGGCTAAAAAAATTTCACTCTTCATCAGCAGTTGTCCGTACACTGAGTCTGTGTATTGACTACTGCTGATGAAGGACGATAAGTACCTTATATGTGTGTCATTTTACAAAGTTTTAATTATTTCATATTTCTTTCTAATTTGCAACATGAATAATACAACATAAATTTTCACAATCGTGTTACGCAGGTAACTCAAAACTATTTTCATTATTTGATTAAAAAGAAATGAACTAAAAACAAAAAAGATATAGCTAAAAGCAATCCAAAGTGAAATATTTGATTTAAAAAGATCATGTATAAATATTGTCCTCCAAGATAATGTTTTAGAGAGTATTTGAAATGGTTCTAGTGTATAAATTATCGCGAAATTCTCAATCATTTAGCTATCTAGCCTTATGCTGCCTATTGTTCAACGCTTCTTTAACAAGTCTTCTGATTTCTATATAACCGATATGAAATACCTGATATTTTAAAAATCAATGATTTTTCAATGTGGGGTATGAATATTAGTAACATAAAAATATCAATAATGCTAAAATATTAGGGAGCTGAATATTAGAAGCTCTTTCAGAACATTGAGGGAGGGAGGGATAAAATGCTCTTATTCTCTCCAAGATTATTCTCGTTCTCTAATAAAATCAAAAATGGCATGCATGTTTTGGTTCTGTTCTTAAATGTCTCATACTTTTATCGGCATCGAAACAAAATATGATACCTAACATCTTTCCAAAACAAAAAAAGTTCAATGGCTCATTAAAAATAAAAAAAAGATATTATTAATTTCTTCGACGAAAGGATAGTTTGCAACAATTTTAGAGAGATCTGTTTATACTTGTAATTTGTATTTTTTATGTACAATTTCACTGTGCATACTCTAGTTGGGATTTACGAATAAACATACGATTTAATGTGCATAAATTATCATATTTGTCTTAGGCTATAAATCAAAATCGTATTGCTTAATTTGTGAAAAGTATTAGTAATTTGATTTTGTTAAAAACCTTTGATATTTATATGATACTAACATAATATATGAAATATATGTCCATTTAAGGCTTTTATTATTTATATTTTCATGTTTGAATCATTCTCAATACTCTTATACTCTATGTTATCTTATGCAGATAATTGACACAATCTTGCCAAGATAACAATCCCAATAATAATTAAAGTATACAGTTTATTAAATATGTTTTGAAAGAAAGAAATACAATGAATTATCATCCATTCCAAGGAATAGTCTATACGCTCAGCATTCATTTTTCAGCACCCCGGATTCTCTTTTAAAAATGACAAAAATCCTGAATTTTCAACCCGCTGCACAAGCCGCCCAAAAATCCCTCGACGGCCAAAACTTCTGAATCTGCGCCTTCTGCGGCCACGTGACCCGAAAAGTTTAGCCCGTTAATATACACAACAATTAAGGAGTAATTTCTTCACTCGAGCCTGAGCGCGCGCTGGCTGAGGCTCTTTTCCCCCGGTAAAAATTCCCGAAAAGAGACAGGAAATGAAAATTTCCCTTTTCACAAAAGCCGCGACTGTGATGTCGCCAGTGGAGTGGCCCGAACACTGCGAATCATTTTCGGGACTTCCGGCGTTCAACGACGCCACTACCTGGACTTAAATGACGGGCCCTGCCTTCATTCTTTTGGAGCGGCAACGATAGCACACCGCTGCTGGAGAAAACGAACGATAATGTGCGTCGTTCGTACGGTTTTCGGAATTTCCAACACAGCACAGCGATAAGCCCCCCCCCCCACACACACACACACGTTTTGCCAGGGCCCCCCTCATTCAGGAGAGTGCACTCGCTTCTTCTTCTCTGTGATGTTTCGAGTTCTTAATGGCCTCGTTGATTGGGTTTTGGAACACGCGTGCCAGAATGCTGGGTTTAATGGAACGGCTAATTTGAGGAGGCAAGGTTTACGATGGAAATCTTGGCGGAGCTAAAAATAGCGTGAGTGTGTTGTGTGTGCAGTAGCGCAGCCAGAAATTTTTTTTAGGGGGGGTCCAAATTACTCGGACTCGGAAGGGATATCAGACCCCCCCCCCTAAAATGATCATGTTCATGCATCACAGGGCCCCCGCAAATGACATCCATATAAGTTTTTGTAGGGGGGAGGGGGGCTGGTCGTCTCAGACAGGCACTCAGCACACATCTCTTCCCCGGAAGAAATATTTCACGAATTTTACCTTCACAGAAAACATTTGAAATTTTACCCTCAGGCCCCCAGAAAGCGCAGAATCAGTGGGAATACCTATATTCTCCCCCCAGTGGCGGATTTTGCTCTAGAGAGGCCCAAGGTGCAACTCAATTTTGAGGCCCCCTCCTCAAAAAAAAAAAAAAAAAAATCACAAACTCCTTTAAATTATTACTAATTATTTTAAAATGTTTTAATTCCTTTTATATCTAGTTTATGTCTACAAACGAGGGCCTGACTTTCACTATAACACTTTTGTGCCCAGGGCACTTTTCAGATTTTGTGTCCTTTAGCTGGCTCAATTTTTGTGCCCCTGCATATCGTGTTAAACTCAATTTTTTGGCTTATTTCTCCATGTGTGCCCAGGACACGTGCACCAAGTGTAAGTCCGATAGTCAGGACCTGCTACAAAAGGAGTATTAACATTTTAAAATTTTTATGTTTATAGATTTGTTCATCTTAAAAAACATTTTTTTACCTCAATAATTTTTGTACTACGTTTCACTTTTCATGATTAACACTAAATAAACATCAGCATACCTCTAAGTATAACCCAGCAACTGCAGTTTTATATTGATTACTTTTCACTGTTACTTAATTACGTCGAATTACTTTTTGTGGACCACTGGCATATATCTTGTTTCAGTTGTGAAAATTTTGACTACTTAACAGGTACTTATGAAGGACAGAACAAGGGGAACTTGATCAGAAACATGACTTTGACATCACAAAGTTCAGTAGAATTCTTTACTTGGATAAAATGAACCAAAAATTTAACATTCCTTCAAGAACATATATTTATAAATATTTAAATATATTCATAAATTTCCCGTTTGGAACTGCAAAACTAAGAAGTTTAATAGTAAGAGTAAACTTTCTGTTTTGTCTAATTTTGTTTATTCAAAAACTGTCTATAAGTTTAGGACTATTAATAATGAGTAATTAGGTATCAATAATATATATACACACACACACATTATTCTATATTTTAGATAGAATGAAAAAACTGCAGAATTTAAAAAAGAGAAATTTAAAAAAAAGACAGATAAATTAAAAAAAAAAACAATACTTTAAGTAGTTAAAGTACAAAAAGTATTATTGACTTAAAAATAAATTCCACTTTATAATGGGTATGCTCTAAGCTTCGGTCCTAGGTTTATTATTAATGTTTAGCATTTTCATCTGCGACTATAAAATACATGCCGTATTTATAATATAGTGATCATAAATATTTTTCAGTTGAAAACAAAAAATTAAAATTAATCATCATTTGTTTTTTTAAGTTTTTAATTAACTGTGTATGACATTCCAGTTCAAAATTTGTCTATGAATTTTAACCCACTATCATCCGATCGATCTGAAGCTTTGCACGCTTGTGAAATTTCGGTGACGCTAAGTATTGCTTTCTTTATTTTTTCAATACTTTTTTTAAACTATCGAATATCTTCCCCCAATCCCCCAAAAAAGTGTTACCGCACATGTATCAGCTCATATCTTTTTAATTATTGGTCGGCAATTTTTTATCATTGCATACTGGGAAAGTTTCGATTCCAAAAAAAAAGATAAAATCGGTTATCCCTAGCTTAAATTTTTAATTTTTAGTGATTTTTCCAAAGAAGACAAATTATTGTTTCCAATTTCTTTTACATCGTGACAACCAACAACAATTATATATTCTAGGTATATTTGAAAATTTCACCGAATACAGAGTGTCCTTTCCTAAATCATTTAAATGAAGAACAGCTGAAAAATATAAAATATTTAATTTTTGACAAATTTTTCAATCTCAAGCTGAGAATAAAGCGGTTCAGGCTTTTCTCTTTTAAAATGAGAAATATTCTTATCAGACTGTACACTTTTTGATTTGGGGGGGGGGGCAATCTATAAAGCAGGTGTATTTGAATGTCCTACTGCAATACCAGCTACTGAGCCGCAATCTGATTCAGTGCGGCCCAACCAGTGGCTGAGCGCATAGCACTCTGAACTGGGAGACGGAAAGTGCCTAGTTCAAAACGAGGTCGCGTCCGCCAACCTAACCGTTAGGAATTTTCCATGGTTTCCTCCAAAACTTACGTAAATAGGGGTTAGAATCCCTTAGAAAGACCCCCAAGGGGAGCACCCACACCCATCGGCATAGATCCCACTTGTAGATAATTGGCCGTAATCCCCCAACCCAACCCAACTAATTGATTCCGGATAGGAAAAAGGCATAGGGACCCTCTGCACCTGTATTTTTCTTGAGATAAAATACAGTGAGGAAATTAAAACAATGCAAAAAAATCTAGGAATTTTTCTTGGAAATAATGGACAGTTGAGGGACCTAAAATTCCAAGGAATGTTGCATGAAAATACCAGGAACTTTATTGAACAGCTCAGGAAAGATCCACTGAATTGCATATTGTTCAGTAAAGTTCTTGGTATTTTCGTGCAACTTTCCTTGGAATTTAGGGCACCTCAGCTGCCTATTATTTTCAAGGAACACTACTGGAGTTTTTTTAATTTTTTTTTTTCAATTCTAGTCATTTTTAAGTGAACTGCCTGTTTTTTAAGGTCGTGAGACCACTATTCGGTTAAGCGACGGGTTGAACGAAACAGTAAAGTTTTCAAAAGGAAATGTATACTTTCTGTATAGTATTTGTAAGTCTAGCTTATCCTTATTTTCCAAGGAACGTTTCTGGATATTTTTACAGTGAAATACGGAATTAAAGCATCCATTACTTATAAACTAAAAGTATTCGTATTAAAGTATTAGTTTAGATTATGGTCCAATGTTGTGAAGAGGAAAGGGAGTCACGAAAGAAAAGATTGTTCAAAGGCGCTTTCTACTCTAGAAGCAATCCTGAAACTATGAACAAAGTTTATGTCTCTTGAACAGATATTTACATATAGTTTTTTTTCTTTCTGAAAACCGAATTTGGAGGCCCCTTAGAAATATGAGGATCGAGGCGCGCGCCTCATGCGCCTATTGGGAAATCCGCCACTGTCTCCCCCTTTTGGCAAGCCAGCGTATAGCCAGGAGGATATAGGGATTGATATCCCCCCCCCCCCGACACTTTTGCATAAATTTAATGTTAGCTGTTAGACTTTTGTCTTGCAGAAATTTCAATTGTTCGGTGTAATGCAAATCAATCAAATAACATTTGCCATTATAAAAATGTATTCTTGTAATAAAATTGGTAGTTATAAGCTTTTATACACTCTTATAAGAAAAACGAAAGAACTAACGGAAAACTGTAAGCCTCTAATCGTTAACGACCGCTTTTCGAGATGGTGGAGTTCTTTGTTTCTTAACACTAAATAAAATACATTCAGGTGTTCTGATTCTAGTCCTATGTTCATATTTATTCTAGTCATTAAAAAATCTCTCTCCCCTTTTTAATAAAGCATAGCTCTAATAAATACACACAAACTCCGCATATCGTGTACTCTTATACAAAATATAGCCAAAGAATAATACTGAAAAGAAAAATTAATAAATCCCGTTCAAATTTTAATTAAATAGAAATTGTAAAATATTATTTATATACAATTATCATACAAACATGAAACATGTCAATTGAAGAAATTCATTATTGAAGAAATTAATTCACAAAATTATACATCAGCTCACATACATAGATCGTAGGTCTATTCAGGGACGTAGAAAGTAGGGGAGCTGGGGGAGCTGTGGCTGAAATATTTCCCTGAAATATTTTAAACGGTCTCAGTACACCTGTGAGAAATTCACCCATGTTTATGGTACATTGTTTACTTCAAACCTGATTTCAAAAATGTAGTCTACTTTTTCTAGGAAATTCACACAATATGCCGCAAAGAGCCAAGAGCCAAAAGAGCAGCTCTCCATATGTATTCGATACTTGGCGAAATATTTGTTTTTCGCATAGTTGGTAAAAAATAAAAAATTACTCAGCCTGGACACTCCGACTTGCCTAATTATACAGTCATATTTTGAAAGATTTATTACACGGAACGTTTGAATTCATGTACTAAATAAAGCTCTTTTTTTTGGGGGGGGGGGGGAGATAAAGAAGATAAAGGCGATTTAAAACGGGGAGTGTTTTGAAGAGAACTCTTCCCCAGTGGTGTTTAAAAAGGAAGATAATAAACAAGTAGTCTTATGTTTTTCAAGTAGTTTATTCTAGCTATCGCACTTTAAAATAGAATTAATAAAAGAATAACTGTAAATTTAAAAATTATTCTCCATGACAACAATTAAAGACATTATTTAAATAATGGTATCTCTTGTAAAAGTAATATTTTATCACATTATTCACGCAATTTTAATTTTCCTATTAAAATTCTTTAGAACTTTAATGTTTAAAATTTTTTTTACTCAGAAAAAACTGAAATTAATTTAAAAAAAACTTTTACTTATTAATATATCTGCTGCAGTTACAAAACATGCGTTCACTATTTCAAGTTTTGTAAAAAAATAAATGCAATAGTTGATTCTTCATTTGAAAGGAAGAAAATTTTCAATAGGCTGATTATGAACTTATTGATTCATTATGTATGATTTATTTAAAAAACAATGAAAGAAAAGGAAATAAAAAAATTGTGTGAATCTCGTCTTGTGAGTCGATTCTGTAAAGTCTCAAAATCCTTATTTATTATATTACCTCGATCCTCCATTACCTAAGAAATTAATAAAATAAATAAACAGCTCTTCATATATTTTAGCATAATATGTGTTTAAAAAGTAACAATATTTGACACAAACTGGAATTCAAAAAAAGGTAATTTAATGTATTTGTTATCATTGACTACATTGTAGTTGCCAGTAATAATAAGCTTATGATATAGTTTTAAATAATCTTTATAAGTTGGATCATTACATCTTGTATACATTCAAGTACGCTTGTCTATGTTTAGAAAATTCTTGGCTAATTATAAATAAAAACACTTCAACCATCTGCTAGATTATACTTGAAAGATCTTTTTATATTAAGATTTTTACTGATAATAAATTATGAACCACGTCCGTGTGATTCCACCTTCTCTGTTGTGTAAAGTTATTTTGAAATTTAATCAAGTAAAGTTTACCTCTTTGTCAGGGCCGTAACCAGAGGGGGGGCTACGGGGGCTGAGCCCTACCTAGAAGTCTCCCCCCCCCCTAAGATTTTCAAAGATTTTAGTAAATTCACTGATGAATACAAAAGTTTAGTGGAATCACAAAGCGGTTCAAACACAAAACTTACGCTATTCCTTACAGACTGATTTGCTACTCGGGGCAGGAATTCCGTAGGGGTAAGGTAAAACCTTAAAACTGCCGCCGCGCTTATCCCACGTTCCTTGCACTTGAATTTGGCAGTAAATCTCAATGAAAAAATTGTTAATGGAATGAATGGTGAATATTTTAAGATATGGTATCTTGTGAAATAAAAATTCTAGGTGAAGATGTAAAAATTCGAAGAAACTCCCCCCCCCCCCGAACTACTAATACTTATATTTAGTCAGCCCCCCAAACTAGATTCAAAGCCCTACCTAGTATGTCATCTTGGTTACGGCCCTGCTCTTTGTTAATGTAGAGCCCAATATCAAGCTTGGGGATGAGCTTGAGATTCAGCACCCTCAAAGGTTTCTTTCGGTGCAACAGATTTTTCACCGGGTCCGGGCCCGTCCATTCTATCTGCAGTCTTTGATGCTGCACGATCACCATCATCGGCTTTAATATTTCTTCTCGAAGAAAGATTAAAAACATTTCACTTTGGGTTTTCTTTCTTTTTAAACTGGACGAATTCATGATCGTAAGAAACAAAGAACCGAAAACTTAAACTTCTGCTTACAAATTAAAGGCATCCAACTTAAGTGAATTCACTGAACCATTCGAAATTTCGTTATACCACATCTAAGCTCCCAGCAGACCCTCTTTTTTACTGTTTGTTATGTGTGTGTGTGTATTCACTATTTGAATACTGTGGCTTGTTTATCTCGAGAAAAAAAGAGTGGTATGCTTGAAGACTACAATATAGGCAATATATTTTCCTCTTTCCTTCATGACAATTTTGTTATCACTTAATTGTAGCATGAATAGATTCTTTCTGGGGATATTCCGTTCCTTTGCGCTACAAGGGTGCGAATTACTCCCCTTTACATTGTCCAATTCGTCCATCCTAGCCCCACAAATTCCCTATCAGAGACACGACTGGAGATTTATTGCCTAAGGAGTTTCTATGACGGTGCTTGCTGGAAGCCTTTGATGATTTTATCTTGCGTCCTTCTTTTCAAGCCAACTACGGATACAAAGTTTAAAAAGATTTTTTTTAAAGAAAAGACACTTTTTAGAGAATAAATTTGGAAAAGAAAGAAGAGAAAGAGAAAAAATGGGCCCTTTTTAGAGAAAAAAATGGGCCCCTTAAATTGGTGGCCCGTGGGCCCCACTCGCCCTGTAGATAAACGGACCCTGCTCATAGCGGCCCCTTAGCTCATAGGGGGGGTCCGGACCCCCTGGACCCCCCCCTTCGCTGCGCCACTGTGTGTGTGCGCCATGTCCAACACTTTCCAACTATGTCGTTTACGATTTCGGTTTTGTTTGTCCGTCCGTCAGTATTTAAAGTTATGTATAAGTGGCAGAAAACTGTCAGAGCAGAAAAAAAGTGTGTGCGTGTAATCTTTACGTGCGATTGAAGTAAAACTTCTTTGACTTTGGATTCAGCTACAGCCAGATTCACTTTCTTTGTGGTGTTCATCCCCATGTTTTTAAACCGTTGTTCCGTCTGGAGGTTGGGTTAGAATCCAGGGAGTGTTCATGTATTATCCTTAAACTGTGTTTTTAAACCGTTTGCAGCCGGGGTTTGTTTCTTTGTGGTGTTCCATACCTGTGTTCTTAAACCGTTGTTTCCTCTGGAAATTGGATTAGAATCCAGGAAGTGTCCATGTTGTAGTATTATTCTTTAACTGTTTTCTTATGCCATTGTTCCGTGTGGAGGTTGGATTTGAATAGGGGGAATGTCCATAGTCTAGTATTATACTTTAACTGTGTTCTTTAACTGATGTTTTCCTCTGTTTGTTGGGTTCGAATGCAGGTAGTGTAATTTTTTTTTGTGTTTTTCTATCACAGTGTCAACCTATAATGTATTCAAACATTGCTCGTACTTACTGAAAATATCGATTGTCCAAAATCGTGATTCGTATACAAGATTTACAAAACATTATAGTATTGAAATGCATCTCCCCCGGCCATGATGCACAACATGGATGTTCACCAACAAAATTAAATATAAGAATAAATTTATTGTCTCTTAAAAAAAACAAAATATAAACTACTAAAAGTTCAAGCATTTTCCCTTTTTTTTTTAATGTAACACTTTAAATAAACCGAACGAACATTGACAAAAATCCGTTCACCTCATTCCAAACTATAGCTGATCAAATAGTACAGCAAACATTTACTTGAAAGAGTAAATTTTTAAAAAGCTGTATTTGTGTAATGTTTTTTCGGATAAAATGGTGCTCAGAAAAAAAAAGAAAAAAAAAAAGATCGAAACAAAAAGTCAGTACAAACGCGTAGAATCTAAGTCATTCCCCCCCTCTGGGATATGCAAACGAGTTTTCACGGTTTCCTGAAAGTGAAAATGGCTGATTCGAGTAAAGTGATGCAGCATTTTACCCACTCCTGAGGATTTCCCCTGAGCATTAACAATTCACGTCCATTTTAAAAAGAGTCCCGGATAAAACGGAGAAAATTGAATTAACCATCGGCTGATTTCGAAAGTCTTACCTGTTTCGAGAACTGCGTCACGTTTGCGTAAAACATTGGCGAAGTCCCGAAAATTCTACAGATTCGATTGTTCCGAAGTGTATCAGATGCAGGAAATTTTCAAGGAAGTAAGCCTGGTGACGAGGGTGTCTAGAGATGGGTCATTCTTTTTCTTTCATTCTTAACCCTTTAAGGACGGGCGACCCGTATACGCGTTCACCGGAAATTTTCCGCAAAGGACGGCGAACGCATATACGTTTTTAAGTGGAACGTTTTGCATTTTCAATAAAAGATGTTTCTACATTCGCAAAACGATCTCTAAAGGTTACTAGTTGTTTTTCGGATACCACTAGATTTCAGAAATTTATTTTTACTTTCCGAACATGTACCATGTAAGGAAAGTATTGTAATCATGAAAAAATTCAACTTCGAGATTTTGGTTTATTGACACGTTTTGAGGTTTTCTAAATTCATTTATGCTATTTTTACGAGATGTATGTATGTGTGGGTGTGGGTGTGTGTTTGTTTGTGTGTATGTGAGTGAACACGATAGCACCTAAACGGGGCATTCGATTGAGCTCAAATTGGGTACATATGTTATAAACCACCATCGTAAGACCGGTATTGATTTTGATGTGTATAGGACTTATATTTTTCCTACAGGGCTACGAAAAAGATTTCTTTTACATCATGGCCTATCGGGGGGAATTCTTGAAAGTGCGCTATCGTTTAAACGGTACATTCGATTGAGCTCTAATTGGGTATACATGTTATAAACCACCATCGTAAGACCGGTATTGATTTTGATGTGTATAGGACTTATAGTTTTCTACAGGCCTACGAAAAAGATTTCTTTTACATCATGGCCTATCGGGGGGAATTCTTGAAAGTGCGCTATCGTTTAAACGGTACATTCGATTGAGCTCTAATTGGGTATACATGTTATAAACCACCATCGTAAGACCGGTATTGATTTTGATGTGTATAGGACTTATATTTTTCCTACAGGGCTACGAAAAAGATTTCTTTTACATCATGGCCTATCGGGGGGAATTCTTGAAAGTGCGCTATCGTTTAAACGGTACATACGATTGAGCTCTAATTGGGTATACATGTTATAAACCACCATCGTAAGACCGGTATTGATTTTGATGTGTATAGGACTTATATTTTTCCTACAGGGCTACGAAAAAGATTTCTTTTACATCATGGCCTATCGGGGGGAATTCTTGAAAGTGCGCTATCGTTTAAACGGTACATTCGATTGAGCTCTAATTGGGTATACATGTTATAAACCACCATCGTAAGACCGGTATTGATTTTGATGTGTATAGGACTTATATTACAAAGATTTCTTTTACATTATGGCATATATGGGAATAAATTCTTGAAAGCGCGCTAGCGTTAAACGGCGCAGTCGATTGAGCTTCAATTTAGTATATAAGTTTGAATTATTCATCGATTAAAGTTTATTTAAATGCTTGGTAATGATTTCAATCGTAAGTGTTCAGAAAGTCGATTGGAGTCACTCCAGATTTTTCAAAATAATTTTCATCTATTTTTCCGAGCTGAGAAGTCTGTATTTACATTACCAAAGTATTTTGGTAATCTAAACAAAGACTTTTATTAAAGTAATTAAAAAACTTTGTAAAAAGCACACATAAGAAGTAGTTTTTTACAAAGTTTTTAAAATACTTTATCGTTTAACACCAGTATTTTGAGTGTTTTTTCAAAGACTTTTATTGTAAATTGGCTTGTTCAGTCCGCTCTTTTCCAGTTGGCAGCTTCCGTTTTTATTTTTATTTTTCAGAGGGATGGTGGATATTTGTTCTATAATATATTTTTCGTTGTCTAGGTTCAGTAGAGTATAGCCGAGGTATAATCGAGGTGAAAATATGACTAACAGAAAGAGGAGTAATGCAGGAAAACATTTTATCTCTATTGGTGCAATTAGATGTACTAAAAGCGGATAGTATAGATCGCTTGAACTTCATCTCATATGTCGATGAATTTTACGGAGATGATAAAAGTACCGCTTTTCAATGTGTATCTGTATTTCAATCACCGGTATCACCACAAAGCTGCACAAAGCTTCTTTAAAATAATTTAGAAATCTTAAAACAAAGTTTAAAACTGTATACATATTCCCAATCTTCCGACATAATTCTAGTTACATGTTTAAAATAAAAATTAATTTAAACTAGAGAAAATAGTAAACTCTACCTTAGTTTATCAAATTGAATATATATTTTTTTCACACAGAGTTCTAATTTTTATAAATCTATTTCACTTTTAATATTGAAATGACTCATGAGAATAAGCAGAGTATAACACGCTTCTTATGCCGGTTTATCATGCAGAAAAATATTAATGTGGAATGCAATGTGATTTTGATGGCTTTCGTGCAAATTAGGCTTAGCATTGTAAATCTCCTGTCCTCCAGGGTAATCGAGCAGCTGAGCTCTTCGCCTTGGTAGTAACTTCCCCGAAATTCGACAGCTATCTGGAAAGGGTTAGACTTAATCACAGGTATAACCTATTTGCTCTCATCATCGAAGAGATTGAAGATCTATTTGTGTGCCCACACACCGCTGCTTCATAGATTAGGCCTTAGTTTTCTGACAGTCATAGCTTAGTTCTTAGAAGTTTTCTGAAACAGCTGGCTGTGCGGCAGCTGTGTCAGAAAACTTTTTTAGCTCTGTGGTGCCAGATGAGCTATTCGATCAATCTCCATGTTTTGGTAGTTAAATGGATCGATGGCAACGGCTGCACTTTTTCAGCATTGGGACCATTTAACCGTAATTTTTTTGCGATTGGCAGCGAAAGCGCTGAAATAAGATGGGCGCAACCACCGTGCATCAAACAGTTAACCCTTTAACGTGCAGTGTTCTCGCTCTGGGAATAGCGAGCTCTGGTGTTTTGACTGTTGCCAGTCACAAAGAATAGATTGGATTTCTATAAAAAATAGTTGCGGGGGACATAGCTACACGAGAATTCTTTACTTTTTAGCGCGTCATTTCCCGTCAAAAAATGGTCACGATTCTTTTTAACAGCACTGACATCTGCTGAACAATGGAAGAATGCGAGAAGAGCTGGATAGATGGCCCAATGCTGAAAAAAGGGCAGCCGTTGCCATCGATCGACTTAACTACCAGCAAGAGGGCGGACGATCGAAACGTTCATCGCGTGCCACAGATCTTTTCCTCGCGTGCCACAGATCCACAGAGACCCTTTTTTTGACGACAGCTGGCTGTGCGGCACAACCAGCTGCGTCAAAAAAAGGGTCTCTAGATCTGTGGCCCGCGATGAACGTTTCGATCGTCCACCCTCTTGCTGGTAGTTAAGTCGAGCGATGGCAACGGCTGCCCTTTTTTCAGCATTGGGAAGGGGTTGCGCCTCAAAGGGTTAAATGATCTAATTTCGAGACAATGTACAAATGCAATTTCAACCAGTTGATTAAACGTCCTTTTATTCTTAAAAAAGAAAAAAAAAAAGGGACCACCTGTGAATCATCCTCTCAAACAAAAGCATACAACACCAGCGACGCGTGTCACGTGCTTAAATGGCCCGTGTGTGCTTCGGTCCGTATTCCAGTCATCTCCAGACTGTTCAAACATTTCACGACCGCTTCACATGCGCCGCGCCGAATGCGAATGGCAAAGAAGATGTAGAAGGGCCGCAGACCTCACTCTGAGAGCAGATCATTCGAGCCAAAGAGAGGACCTGGAGGATCTCTCGGCGTATTGACACTGTTTTCGAAACGAGAGTAACAATATCCCATTCCTCCCCTCCCCACGTAGGATGTTTGAGGGAGTCGGACGTCTGCTGACGTCAGTCAAGCTGGCACGTTCGTGGACAAGTGATCCGATCGGTGACAGTTCGGCTGGTTTGTTTCTCTTTTTCTTTCCTCCATGTTTTATGCATTGCATAGCCGTTGGAACGTACACTCGATTTTAGACTGTTGATAGGCTCGGTGGAAAACCCCGAAATCGTGTAAAACGAGACGCAGAATGGAGAAGTAAAATAAAAGGAGGTGTTCCATTAAACTGTGAACCAATGGAAGAGGTGTTGAATTTGTGTTCAATTCGAAGAGGATTAAAAAAAAGTCGAGGATATTTCCATTATGACTGTGTAAAATAAGATAAGGATTAAACAAAAATGGGGATGGGATTAGTTCAGTAATTTTGAAAGATAATACTTGCACTACTATTATTTATTTTTAAAAATGAAAACATAAACGCTACCTAACACAAACGTTCAATTAACACTAACGAATACCATGTAAAAGCGAGTCCCGCAGTTGTCTGGGCGCTAAACTCCATTCCCATAAGAACACGGCAGGGGAAGCAGCATCCGGCTTGGCCTGTGCTCGGGAGGGTCAACTCCCTCTCGGCTCCACTGCTGTGGGACCGTGTACGCTAATGGGAGCGGGTGCAGGTAAAATCCGTCGGGGCTCCAATGTCCTCCGAGTTGTTAAACGATACCTCTGGGGTTACCGATTCAGGAGGTTGGTCCCTCCTCTGGAATGGGTTTAAAATTAGGGGACCCCGGGCTAAAGTCGGACTTCTTCTCACTGGGGCCCACTGAAAATGGAAGACAAAAATGGCACCGCTTGCGGTTTTCAGATTGCATAAGCAACAACAACAACAACAATGTAAAATCGAACTCTGTCCTGTTCGACTGTCTCTTCTCCTGCCTTTCTTATTATTTCGTGCCTTTTGTTAACTTGTAATGCAGGGAAATTTTTCGCATTATTTAAACTGCTAAGCTTGGACAACAAGAACTAATCATAGGCAATTTCGGCGTATGTCGGGTTCCAAAGGTCGGCTATCTTACTTTATAAGGATACTTTTTACCTGTTTCTGTATTATGGCAAGCCTGCACAAAAGGCATCAAACACCAGGGGTGGGGTACTTTGGCCGGAGGAATTCTTAAGGGGTTCTAACGCGTATTTCCGGTACATCGGGAGGAAATCGACCAAAACTCCAGATCGTAGATGGACAACCACGAACCTTCTCTAGGATTTAGGTCAACCGCAAACCTTCCCTAGGGTCTAGGCCCGAACGTGGACCTTCACACTTCAACCATATACCATATGTTCAGTGTCGCTCCAGTATGAAAACGGAAGGCAAGCTTTTGCTAATTTATCTTCAGAGATCTTGTTATCCCTTACCAGAGTGATTGAAAGGAATAATATCCAGAATGTTAATTGAATAATTTTGAGGAAACTGACATTCGTCGGGCTTCGCTGATAGCCTAACTGCCCACAGGATACACCACTGGGAGGATAAATTGTGAAGATAAAATATTGGTCTAAGAAGAAGTGAGTTATTATGAATGAAAGTCATAATTACTGTTTCATGAGATAGTCACCGGCTTATATATTGGATTTAGTTATAGTGAAACAAAATCTTTTTTTATACTTAAATAAGTCGAACTACAGGAAATATAGTGTATTTTCCCTTTCTTATAATTCCTCAAAACTTGGTAATAGGATACTCTTTTAAGTTGTAAATGGCATGATGCAAAACTATCAAGGCGTAAGCTAGAATTTTTCTTTTGCTTTCATTTAAAATCCGAGCAAAATCGAAACCGTGAAAATTGAGTACTCTGCAAATTAACAAATGTGCTTATTTTAACTAATATCTACCCTACAAGCTAAAAACAGTCCCCCCAAAAAGGGGGGAGGGTAAAGATAAATCATATCAAACTTATTGATTATAAAATTCTTTCCAACACAACAGTCTTTTTTGTGCCAAATTAAGCAATGTATGTGTCATCGTTAAATTAAATAAAGAGAATACCACAAGGAACTTTGATATTCTTTATTGCTCTACTTCATCATTTTAAGGCAGGGGTGGCCTCCAATCATTTTCATGAAATCCTTTTAGAGTTAATTTTCTTTTTGAAGTTTTTCAGTGTAATCTTTCCTTGACGCTCTGTTTTAGCAATATTTAGTTTAAGTAAATGCTATAAGTGTAAAACTTTTTTATTTTTTAATAATATTTAGATGTTATGTATTATATAAGACGGGATATAAAGTTTTAAAATAATGGATTTATTAAATACAGATCCAGAGTGACAGGTTTGCTTAAAGGATACTTAGAGAAAACAAAAAATTGGTTAAGAAATCATGGCTTACTATACTATGTAAATGACATCGAAATGAACTATCTGATCTCCGTACGTGCAACTCAGCAGAGAAGTCTGTACTCATATCAGTAGCTCCCGAAAATCCGCCATTTTATAAGAATAATAATCGCAAGCCCTGATAAAAAGAGTATGCATCACATAGAAAAGCCAAGTCATGAAGAAGCTCTATCGTAATTTGTAACTCGTTAACAAAGATTTCTGAGCGAAATCAGCTTGCAAAGCTGCATATAAGTTCAACTGTAAGTTAGCTATTATTTTAGGAAAGCTCATAACAAACTTTCAGTACGTTTAACAGTTTAAATTATTTTTCTTCCTACTTTTTGCAGAAACTTAAAAGGCAACCCTCGTAGATAGCAAAACTATTTTCCAGTGTCATGGGTTCATTATCCTGAAACTAAATTCCCCCAGAAACAGCAAGAAGAAAAGTAATGAAGTTCAAAGGAATGTACCTTTCCCCCACCGTTGAATAAAATAAAAAAAAATGAAAAGTTCTATCCCCCCCCCTACCTTCGAACAATGCGCACCTGACTTGTTTCATTTGAGCAATAAGTCCGACACCTCTGAAAGGGGTAACAGATCCGTATACCCCGGGGTACAATTACATGCTAATGCCGCCACGGTGCGCAAACATATCGCTTCAACTGCTGGATATTAAATCCCTGAGCGCAAGGGGAGGTCAGTTGTACCCAGCTAATAAGGGATACGCGCTTTTCCGATCTCTTATCACTCGGAAGAAGGGGGGTATGGCTACAATGCCAGCACAGTTATTTTTAGGTCTACATGAAATTAAGTTTGGGAACTTCAGAAGTGGTTTTTTTTATTAACTAAGTAAAATGGCAAACTTGTAATTTAAAAATACTATTTTCAACCTCATAAATGAAATGATTCATAAATGTTGAATTTTTTTAAGCATTCATTAACCCTTTGAGGCGCAACCCTTTCCCAATGCTGAAAACTGGGCAGCCGTTGCCATCGCTCGACTTAACGACCAGCAAGAGGGCGGACGATCGAAACGTTCATCGCGTGCCACAGATCTAGAGATCTCTTTTTTGACGACAGCTGGCTGTGCGGTACAGCCAGCCGTCAAAAAAGGGGTCTCTAGATCTGTGGCACGCGATGAACGTTTCGATCGTCCGCCCTCTTGCTGGTCGTTAAGTCGAGCGATGGCAACCGCTGCCCTTTTTTCAGCATTGGGCAATCTATCCAGCTGTTCTTGCATTCTTCCATTTTTCAGCAGATGTCAGTGCTGTTAAAAATAGTCGTGACCATTTTTTGACGGGAAATGACGTGCTGAAAAGTAAAGGATTCTCGTAGAGCTACGTCACCCGCAACTATTTTTATAGAAATCCAATCTATTCTTCGTGACTGGCAACAGTCAAAACGTCAGAGTTGGGTGTTCCCAGAGGGGGAACACTGCGCGTTAAAGGGTTAAAAATACTATTTTCAACCTCATAAATGAATTGATTCATAAATGTTGAATTATTTTTAAGCATTCGTTAATACTCTTTTGGTGATTCACTAAGCAAATTTTTCATCATCTACTCTTTTAAATTGATTTATTGACTTTTATTACACCTATTCCTTTTCAATTAATAAATGCTGCTAAATCTATCTTTTGTTGACTAAAACTTCAGGCGAAAAAAACCCACCAAAACTAGAAAAAAAAATTAAATTTAAATTATTAGTAATTCACTAAGTTATTTTATAGTATTATTATATATTAATTTAGCATAAAAAACATGTCAGAAGAACAAACAAACAAAATTATAGCCTTCTTCAAATTTTTCCGTATAAAATTTGAATTCGGCTGCAGAACATTTGCTCCTGCTGTAATATGGATGAGAAAATTTTTATCTTAAATGAAAATAAATGTTGTAGTATAACTCATATTCATTTAACTTATTGTTAATTTATGAACAAATAATCAAATAACCTCCTACTTTTTATTTCTGTCTTACAGACAAAAAGGAAAGGTAAGATTTTTTTTTTTTAATCAAATTGTCCGCGAACAGTCTTTTTTTCCCCAATCGTTTCTAAGACTAGGTAATAAAACGATCTATCAGAGTCTTACTGCTTACAATTTGAGAAACTTTACAGTAATGGATATCTAATACGTTCGCTGCAAATTTTGCAAAATTCATTGTCATACTTTTAAATCATTTTCTGTTGTTTCAGCACTTTTCGCAAAAAAATTGTTTTAAATTGCAACGCAATAAAAAACGAACTTTGATTTGTTGCATTCATCAAACTATATAGTGAATAAAGATGTCTGTGCGCTCTAATCATGTTGTTATTGTAGCCAGCTTATGTTCCATTTCAGTGAATGCACCAAGTACATTATTTATTATCTTCACCGATGTTATATGTTTGAATGATAGTATTGGGCAGGTTATTAATGACTATGTCATTTTATATCTCTCCCCCTTTATTGAAAATTGTCCGTAAAATAAGTCCAAAAAAGCTACATAAAAATGCGACATAATTTTGCATATATATATAAATACTATTAGTTAATAACAGCTTTAATCTATTCTTACAATATTTCGTAAGCTGTATAATATGCATCACATGTATTTTTCTATAAATAGGTTGCAATCATAAAAATTTCAACCTAGGGTTACCAAGCGAAATACACGAAAGATGAAAGATAAAATGACATAGTCAATTCATATCGTTTTAATATGGCAATAATGAAACTAAAAAATTAGGGAGGTTCAGGGGTTTCTCCCCCTGACGAGGCTCGAACAACCGAGTTTTATATTTCAATTAAGCCACTAAAATGTTTTATTTTAATCCAAAACCTAGTTTAGAATTGTTTTTTTTTATTATTATTAACTGTAAAATAGCCATAAACTGAGCAGTACGAATATGAAACAGTTGTAGCTAGTGTTATCTGTTGCCGGCCAAATTCTAAAAATTTCATTACTTAAGAGATGTATATCTTGAACAGTTATTGGCGATTTCATTTAACAGCACACTTTTACTAATGAAAAATTATGTTTTACTTGGCTATTACATCAAAAAATTCAGTATATTAGTAAATAAAACATTGAGAAAAAAGAATACAAGGAAAAATTCTCAGGGTAATGTGAATACTGTGAAATCAACTTGCGTCAAATAGTTTTAGTTTGCTGTTCACTAAGCTTTCGAAATTTGTATACATAATTAAATGTCACCGTCTTTTCTAAACCTGTAAAACTTGTTTTTCCTTCACAACTATCTTCAAGCAGGGAAATGGCGCTACAACGACGCTCTCTGACAGAAGGGTACTTTCTTACAAAAATTAAAAAACCTATAAAGTATTTGGCTCGATCTGAATATGATATCTGTAAGAAATATATAAAAGTACTTAATCCATTAACGGCCAGTGTCTTTTTTGAAGACGTTCTCAAAAACACATCAGCATGAATTACTTTTCTGTTTGAATGTCTCTGATAATAAATTTGATTTCTACAAAATATTCAGCGATAACAAAGTAAAAGGCGAATCTTTCACTGTTTTATTCATAGTTTTTAGAAAAGAAATGCATTTTTCCTACCGCACATATGAAGGAAAATTATTTATCACTGAAAGTATCAACATAAATTGGAGAATGCAATAAAAATGGCCAAGCGCTAATGTATTTTATAAAATTGTAGATGGACATAGTGTGAAATTCCTTTATGTCAAGTAGTATAATTTGGTTGTGTAATGTGTTTTTAAAATCGGCTTTCTATGTATGTAAAATATAAGCAACAACACTAGAATTTTCTTTGATTCAAAAACAATAGAAAGATAAGATACAGTATAGTTATTTACTGTAAGGTCGCGTATGACATCTTCGATGGTACAGAAAAGGTCCAAGAGCACCAAAGTGAAGCAGCATAAATTTTCTGCAATACACTTCTACTATCATATTCAGTATTGAACGTAATGCTCTTCGCTAATTATTTATTTTAAATTAAAGATAATAAATAAGAAAATTAGACGTCAGGAAATGAAAATTCAGTTTTAACTATAATAATGAAATATATCACACACACACCTAAAGCAATATCTATTCTTGATAACAGGCTGGAAGTAGTCGATTAGGTATTCGCCTCTGCAACGGTTCGAAATATTGGCCATTTTGCCATGAGGGAGGCCCAGTGCGCGACCAATGTTACCCCCATGAATCTACGAAAGAAACCTGAAGAAATACATTTTCTTTTCATAACCTGTAAAAGTTGCTTTCCCTTTACAAATATACAAAATGATACCAAGCCCTTTACATCTCCGAGGTCGACGTTTTTTGAATCAGTGAGGTAGCATGCTGATTGTGAAGAGCAAGAACCTGTTTCTTGCCGCTGAAAGTTTCTTCACGAGCAAATCATGAGCATCAGAAGTAATAGTCTCCACCTTCCATCGCACCGTTTTTGAACCGAATGAAACAATATCATCGAATTCCAACCTCTGTGTTGAACAGCTTTCAAGAACGATTTTATTTTATAAACTGCCCTTTGATAATTGATTTCGAGATTCATGTAAGCATCGTCCCGTTTTGGTGCGAGAACGTTTATCAAAATATCTACAGCTAGAATGTTGTCAAGATCTCTCACCGGAATCACAGTCTTTGCGACAAGTGAGACAAGCTGGAACAAGTCAACAGAAATTGTCTTTTGAACCATCCGATAATGATTGAAGGGAGAATACGACCTCCTCGCAACATTCGTACTCAGCGAGAGAATAAGAATTATTTATACATCATGTTTAAAAACTCTTTCAAACTCTATAGTGGTTCGTGGTAGTGGAGATGAGGGTAGCATTCAATTGAAGATAGCATAACACCGGTCAACAACAAAAAACTTTTGGGGGGGGATTTCTGTTCTCATGCTTAAATTCGGATTCTAGGCTTTGAAAAACACTTAAATTTTCATTTTTAGTTCTTGAAGTTTGCTTTTATCTGATTTACGTCGATAAGTATATTTTAATTAATTTCATAAACGAAAGATGGCAGCACTTTGATTAACCCGAAAGTAAAGTGTATTATGATTTGTAACTCTGTAGTATTGCTTGTAGTATTATAGTTTTATTTGCAATATTATTATTTGTTTGTATTATTATTGGCTAATACGAACTGAACATAAAAGAAATACAAAAAATATTCACTTTTAGACATTAATTTCTTATAATTTCACATTTATATGTTATTGTTTATCATAAATCTTGAATAACTTTTATATCCAGCATTGACTTTTATATCCAACAAAAACTTTTCTGATCATAATTTAGAGTGGAATTATAAATATATATATATATATATAAATATATATATATATATATATATATATATATATATATATATATATATATATATATATATATATATATATATATATATATATATCAGTGATTTTTGCTAAAAAATTGAAAAATTGCTTTAATTTCTACAAAAGCAAACTTTCATTAAAAAAAAAAATTATTTTCCTTGGTTTTGGCGTAGAAGAAACTAAAATTTAACATGTAGAAGTCAGACCCAAAAATCGTGTTGACCGGTGTAATTGTTTTTAAAACAATACGTATTTATTAAAAGAACACCATTGAGCAAAAATATAGACACATTCAGAATTGTCATGCTTAGTCCAGCTATCCATCCATCTAACTAACTGAGACAGAACTATCTCAAAATCTATCTCAGACGGTTATCTCAGGCGGGATGTCACGCCCTATCTATTTCTCAATTTGAAGCAATTCACCACACATCTTGAACTATCGAGTCTCTGTAAACTTCCTTTTCACTTCAGAGTGACTTCTGAACAATCTGCAATGAATGAACTTGTCCAGACTCAATTCTTTACTATCACAAAAATCAAATCTTGAATCTCATCACTGTACAACAGCTTTTCCTTGAAAATAGAAAGCAATAAACTTCATTATTTATACCAATAATTTTGCCAGAGTTTATTTTCATTTTCTGATTTTCTTCCCATTTTCTTGCTGGTTTTTAATACACCATCCTAATTTTTCTGTAAATGCTCCAGATCAGAAGCGCTTTTATTGAAATGACTGAATTAAAATATCAGAAAATTAGTTTCAAACAATCCAAGCGTTCAGTAAGCATAAATTAATTTGTCCGTAAAATAATTCTTAGAGGCACCCACATAAACAAAGCCTGAGAACAGTTAAAATTTTACTCTCAAATTAAGGAATTAGGGAAGCGTTGAGCACCTATAGAATTTTTTGGAGACGTATTCGAAAACGCTCACATAGAGAGAGACTAATTATTAAATTTTAGTCTTCAACAATGTAAACTGAATGCTCAGAAAAGTCTTCTGGGGGTGCTCGAGTTTTGAGGAATAACTCACACGTAAATCCTCTATCTGAGCTCTTCTGATCCAATTTAACCAATGTAAATTATCTGTGTGCTTACTCAATATCTTAAACATTTAACAGCCACTTTTATGGAATAATCCAAAGAGAAGAACATCCATCAAGCTTATTAATGGAGCATCCACATATATAACGACCCACACGAAGTAAAATTTCATTTTAGAATCATGCAAGCACTGAGCACTCATGAAAAAATTTCCAGCTGTCTTTAGGTGTCTAAGCACCCACAAAAAAATTTCTGAGGTCATCACGTTTTAACCCTTTAACGATCAGTGTTCCCGTTCTGGGAACACCCAACTCTGACGTTTTGACTGTTGCCAGTCACGAAGAATAGATTTGATTTCTATAAAAATGGTTGCGGGTGACTTAGCTCCACGAGAATCCTTTACTTTTGAGCACGTCATTTCCCGTAAAAAAAAAAAAAATGGTCACGATTCTTTTTAACAGCACTGACATCTGCTGAAAAAGGGAAGAATGCGAGAACAGCTGGATAGATTGCCCAATGCTGAAAAAAAGAGCAGCCGTTGCCATCGCTCGACTTAACTACCAGCAAGATGGCGGACGATCGAAACGTTCATCGCGTGCCACAGATCTAGAGACCCCTTTTTTGACGACAGCTGGCTGTGCCGCACAGCGACAATCTTGTAGGAATACGTTCTATTAGAATAAGCTGCCCTTTTTTCAGCATTGCCCTTTTTAAATTATTTTATGTAATTTATTTAAAGGGGAACGTTCTATTAGAATCTTGTAGTTTGGACTAATTTGACAATCTTGTAGGAAATTTTATCAGCTTTCATTTTGTAATTGACATTTTTTTGCTAAGACGAACGGTTTTTAAGATAGAAGGGAAAATCTAAAAAAGTGACCTTTTTGGGGGGGCAAAGGGTGGGGGGGACGCGGCACCCCGAGAGGGGGTGGGAACTTTTCTGTTTCATACAACTACATACCGAATTAGTGTTTCCCCTTAGTTTCAAAAATATATAAATTTTTTCTCCCAATTTTTTTTTTTTTTTTTTTTTTTTTTTTGAGGCTTCTGCAAAAGATTCAAGTGTCTTCCGTATATTATTTACATAGTGGGCTGTACCCAAACACTTCACACATTATTGTGTAAAGTGGCTAACAAGCCCATTTAAGCATGTAAGAATAGAAAATGTACAGAAATAGCACCTTTAAGGTAAGCCTGTTTACAAAAACTGAGTAGAAGAAGTCGGTATTGTTTTTAGGCAAAGTCAACTGCGAGAGCGCAGTGCAAATTGAATCTACGAGACCAGAAGTACCCTCGGTGGGTATTTGCAGATTTTGAAGGTTGCCAACATTCAGGATTGTCTTTCTCTCTCTTTTCCTTTAATAAGAGAATACATATTAACCCTTTGACGCGTGTGAAACCACCTTATTTCAACGCTTTCACTGCTAGCCGCAAAAAAAGTTTAAATGGTCGTGCGTTGAAAAAGTGCAGTCGTTGCTATCGATCCATTTAACTAGCACCAACAGGGTGGTCGATTGAATTGCCCATCTGGCGCCATGTTATTGGTAGCTAAATGTATCGATGGCAATGACTGCACTTTTTCAGCGTTGGGCAGTCTATCTGGGGAGGACTCAGTGTGCTGTGTCATTCACTCACTTTTCTCATAACGTTTTCAAACAAGGAATAAAACAACAGGAATATCTCTCGGCTTTCTTTAGAACGAAAAAGTCGGAGAAATGGAGAAAAAAAAAAAAAAAGGTACCATCGTGGTATCTTCTCTGTACTTTTTTTTTTCATTCATTCGAGACTCTCCCGCTTCGTGTCTTACCAGTTTACCCCGCTGTTTGCGCGCTAGCTCAATTTACACCTAGCATGTTAGCAGGCGCTCCAATATTGTTGGCACCACCCGCTCCACGCCTAGCCTGATAGTGTTTGACTAGGCCTACGGGTCAAGTGTCGGTAAACAGTGGAGAGGCTTTAAATTTCTCCCGACAGTATTTTCACCATTTTTTTTTTTTCGTTCGATGGGCATGCGTGTGTGTGTGTGTGTGTGTGTGTAAGTTTCAGCCCTTATTTCGGCTCTATATCAAGTTGACTTTTTCTTAGAGCTGTATATATATGTGTCTTTTTTATATTTATTTTCGTTTGTGTAATTTTTTGTCCCCCCCTATCGAAGTTTTTATTGGAGAGGGTGGGGGAATTTTTTTTTTTCCATTTTATGCTTGAAGTAAATTTGATGAAATGCTTGCGGATCTATCTACGATATTTTATACCGAAGAATAAGCTATAATTATGTTTGTCTGCAACTGATATGAATTGTTCGTGTTTTTAATGCTAGTATTTGACTAGTGAGTGATAGAATATGTAAAATTTTTGACGTCTGTGACATGCGAGACTTTTGTTTTAATCCCCTCTGAGAAGACTGTAATTGAAAATGATGTTAACAAACTTGAAGATATATCATTGCTCAAGAATTTTCCACATTCCCTCGGAAAAAAAAATGTAATTGGAAATGATGTTAACAAACTTGAAGATGTATCATTGCTCAAGAATTTTCCACATTTTTTTAATTCCACATTCCCTCTGAAAAAAATGTAATTGAAAATGATTTTCACAAAATTGAAGATAAATCATTGCTCAAGAATTTTCCACATATTTTTTTTAAATGTTGGAGCTAAACTTTCGCCTATGAGAAAAAGGTAAAGACCATCATTTAAAACTGAATAGTCATAACATTAGATACCAACTGTTTAACATTCTTTGCTCCTTGAAATAGATTGTAGTCCTCTTAATTCAATAGTCACTAAAACTTGACTGAAAAATAATTTTGATATGCCAGAAGTTATGGAACAATTCTAGAGTCTGGTTTTGAGAGATTCGAAAAATTGTTAAAATTGGAAGTGTCCGGGTACTTTTAACAAATGACGCAAAATATTTAATCTAATGCTAAAAAAGCACTTATTCTTTTGATACCTGTAGACTGTTATGACCACTGAACTTGTCTGGCAACGTAAGGATAATGAAGATGGTAGTTGCTTTAAGGAAATGTCAGCTTGGAAGGTAAACACTTTAATCACTACATTTTACCAACAACAACTTGACAGCAGGAAAATGGGGCTGCTTCAGACACATCGATTATTTCATTTGCTATTAATCGTCTGAGGCTCTGAAAATTCCCAATGGCGCACGACAATTGAAGTTGAGTAAAAAAGTGCAAAATTTGTTAATAAAAACAATAAATCATATTTGGTGCCTTAAAGTAAAAATTTTAAAACCTTTTGTTAATGCAATTATTTAAAAATGGTTTAACACACCTGAAGCCTATAATATGTACAGATAACGTATCTTATTGCTGTATATTTTGTGAATAATTTTATGTCCTTTGTTTCTGTTGTTATGTTCTTGCAGTGCAACAAATGGCGTAGAGTGGATTTAATTCGGACAAATAAGATGGGTTGATTCTGATAAATGCTTTGGGGTCATATCCAAAATTCGAGAACAAAACAGCGTTTGTTCAGAAATCAAAAGATTATTTGAGGACGTACATTCATACGTGTTTTAACACATTTGAGGACACATATATTTAGAGTAGTTAATATTGGTACTTGAGGAAGGGGGGGGGGCTTAACCGATCTATTGCTGCTTTGTACAAGGAAATTATATTATTTTAAAATTTAACATTACTTACAATTAACGCTTATTTATTTTTTATGTTGGAAAAGTATTGCTGTATGAAGAGTACAAAATCACTTGTTTAAGATGCACTAACACAGTTCTTGGACATTTTGTTTTCCAGATCTACAATGCATTTCACGATTTCCAGAAACTTCTGTTAAAGTTCTGAGTAAACAAAGAGTGTTAGGTTGTACAAAAAGGCAAAATTCATACATTACTTTGGAATGGATTGCAGTCTTTTAAGTATTCTATGACTATTATTTATTTTGAAAATTTTCACTGTATTTATGCTTAGCTTAAATATACAGGCTGGTTTTAAAATAACATGAGGTGTTCATATCCTTCTAGCGAATAAAATATCGGACGACAAATATTCAAATTTGATGGGCGTACATCGAGGGTAATGGGATTTCGATTTTAAAAGAAAAAAAATATTAGTACCAAAAGTCGCCACCAGGGGAAAAATTAGCGCTGTTTACCGAATAAAATGTTCTAAATTACATAATAGCTTCCTTGCAAATATGAGTATAAAAGGAAAAGTTGGGAGAATTCACAACGTGCTCAGGCCGCCTGGCTTGAAACAGTTGCAACTAACCGATTTGCATCTCCGCCTTGTTGCTACACTCGACTTGTTCACACAGTCACAAATCGTTTCGCAAGTTTGTTATGCTCATCAGTAATTTTCGTAACTTCTTTAACCGTCGAAAATCACGAAGCGTAGCAAAAGCTTTCTCGTTCTACTGGTAATAGAGAGATTGGCTAACAAAGCACGGTCTTGTAAGGAAAGAGTCATCGAAAGCTAGTTGGCCTCAAATGACAAAGAATTCTCCCAGCCTTTGATACTATCCTCATAATCGCAACAGAGAGCGCGATTATGCAAATTGGTGCTTTTCATTCGACAAACAGAGCCAACATTTCACAGCGTGGCGACTTTTGATACTGATTTTTCTTTCTTCAAAAATTGGTTCTCCAGCAAACCACTGCCAAGTGGATAAAACTCTGAACATGGTAAATGGCCGAAGTGTGAAGGTCCAGAGTTCTGGAATACCAAGCGGCTGTGGATTCAACAGCCTGGAGTTGCGGGTGGTTTCCTTCAGATGTATCGTGAATACTGTTTACGCGTTAGAATCCCTGAAAAATATCTCCGCTTAAGGCATCCCCACCCTTTAGGCAGATAGCCCTCGCTCAGTTTGACCACTAAATAAAAAATCTCTTGGTCTCTAGTTGCCTATCAAATTTGTTTATGTTTCATCCAGTACTTTACTCGCTAGAGTGTTTTGACCCCTAACATTATTTTATGACCACTCCTCTTATTGGAGCTATAATTGATGTTTAGTTGAATAAAATGCTCTAGTATGTGACTAATGACCTTATTAAAAATGTCAGACATAGCAGTATTTTCTCAGACAAATTAAGTGTTACGAAAATGCAATCAAACCGTCATTCGTTAATTTCAGATAAGTAAAAGCATAGATGCACCTAATGTATTTTTTAAAAATAATATTTATTTTAATGCTAATTTTTGTATGACTAAAAATTTTGAATTCTTCCGAAGCAGCTCCACTCTCCCCTATATCTCGGTTGCTTGGCGGTTGTATTTTAGTGGCAGCTATAGTCAACAAGTACACAATTAATATCTTTTTTCCTTTTTGAAAGAAGAAGCTCATTTTTTTCCCTAGCCTACAGAACAGAACATCGAACTTGTAGCAGTGGCGCTGACTACGTGAGTGCTCCGGGGCTTAAGCACCCACTGGAAAAACATTATGGGTGCGGAGCACTCACAATTAGTTACTTTGTAGGAAAAAGAATGAAATTCAGAAAACCAGCTAGTTTTTTTTTGGTTTCAGAAAAAGGATCATTTACAAAATCTGATTCAATTTTTGCTATGTAAAAATCATTCTCGAGGAGGGAAAGCAATCATGAATGATGAAAAAAATTAACTCTTTTGTTTATAAAATGAAACGAAATTCATCCCTTCTTGGCTTTGTCCTTGCGGGTGATTTAACCCTTTGAGGCGCAACCCTTTCCCAATGCTGAAAAAAGGGCAGCCGTTGCTAATTTACAAGATAGGTCTAATTACAGTCAAATTAGACCAAAAAACAGCAAATGCGGGAAAAAATTTAGATATTTTTCAAACTTTGGGAAAAACCTAATTGGGTATGTAGTTGTATGAAACTGAAAAGTTCCCCCCTCTCGGGGTGCCGCGTCCCCCCCTTTGGCCCCCCTAAAAGGTCACTTTTTTAGATTTTCACTTCTATCTCAAAAACCGTTCGTTTTAGCAAAAAAATGTCAATTACAAAATGAAAGCTGATAAAATTTCCTACAAGATTGTAACTGGTTATTTTTTTCTATATGCAATAGCTTTCGAGATATGTTTTAGAAAAAATCGCAAATTTTTGGAAAACGCTTCTTTTTATCCCGATTTTTAACCAATTTTGTCTTATAGCTCTTGAAACCTCAGTTTTATAGGAATTGTTTTCGAAACAAAGTTGTAGAGTATTCAATTACCTTTAAAGTGAGTTATTATTTGTAACTTTATCTTTAATGATCAAAAGTTATTGCAATTTGAAATTTTCAATAAATTTAGCAAATTCGAATGAAAACTACATTGCGCGTCAAAGTATGACAAAATCTAGGAATAAAATTATAAAGTTTTGAAACTTTGAGAAAACATTGTTTGAGGATGTAGTTGTATGAAACAGTAGAGTTCCCCCCTCTCGGGGGGGCACGTCACCTCTTTAGCCCCTCCTTTTTTGGGATTTTCACTTTTATCTCAAAAACCGTACGTCTTAGCAAAAAATTGTCAGTTACAAAATGAAAGCTGAGGAAGTATCCTACAAGATTGTTGTGGGTTATTTTTTTCTAGATACAAAAGCTTTCGAGATATAAGTTTTAGAAAAAATCGCAAGGTTTTGGAAAACGCTTCTTTTAATCACAATTTTCCACTATGCGTTATACTAGCTCTTCAACCCTCACTTTTACAGGAGTATTCGATTCCTTTAAAATAAGATATTATATGTAATTTTATCTTTAGAGGATAAAAAATTATAGCAATTAGAAATTTTCATTAAATTTTAGAGAATTCGAATGAAAACTACATTGCTCGACCAAGTACGACAAAATCTAGAAAATAATTTATAAATTTTTGAAACCCGGGGAAAACACTTGTAGGGGGGGCAATATTAAGAAACAGGAAAGTTCTTCTACCTTGGGGGGCGCATCCCCCTTTCCTCCAAAATTTTTTTTAATGCAAAAAGGCTCTTTTTTCAATAATAATTTATATTACATAAGCGTACGATTTGGTTGTATTTCGTTTATTTTTATTTCTTCCTCCTATTGTTTCTACTGAACTAGTTACATTTTATTCGTATATAAACGCAGATTTAATACATAAATGTTAGTACTAAAGTCTAAATTAACATCCTCTCCCAACACTCAAAAAATGCTTTGGAAGTGATATTTTTTACATCAATAGAATTCTGTAATGCAATACATCTGTTCAATATTATGTACTTTGACATTTGCATTTCAGTGATCATTCATCATCAGAATTAATAATGTCAGAAAAATTAATAAAAAAAATTACTGCATTATTATAGCACACTTACTTTCTCTTGTGTGCAACATCTGTCCAATAATACAATAATAGTGCAACAAACCTATGGAACAATTTAATTTTTATAAAAATATATCTTCATAGTCTTCCTGAACATTGCTGTACAGCGCAAATTGACCTTTGCACAGGTGCATTTCTTTCCGCAAGTTCGAATACAGCCTAATGAAATTAGTAATACTATTGTTTCTGGAGCTGGTTTTCGTTTCATATAAACTAGAGAGAGCGATGAGTTCAGTTCTCTCCATCCCCCAGTTTCTGTGTTCCAAATTGTTCTTTGTTATCCCCGCTCATTTCACTTGGCCATCTTTTGAAGAATTTTCCCAGACTTTCGGACAATGATTTAAATATAAGGAAAATGTAACAGAAGAGAGGGGAATTTCTTGAAAAAAGGAGATTACAAATTTTGATAATTCGACTGTTCGATTCTCTGAATTAAGAATCAGCAGCTAGAAGGAAAGTTAGTCGAAATATGGGATGAAAAAAAGCTTTCCCCATAAATTTGCGAGGTTTTCTAAAACATATCTCGAAGCTATTCGATATAGAAAAAAAATGCTAATAATAAAGATATCGAATAATAAATAATTCGATACATAAAAAAATAATAATTATAATCTTCTAGAAAATTTTATCAGCTTTCATTTTGTATTTGGCATGCTTTTGCTAAGAAGCACCTATTTTGAGATTAAAATGAAAATCTAAAAAGGGAACTTTGTGGGGGAGGGGGGCTAAGAGGGGGGAACGCGGCACCCCTAGAGACTGTTTCATACAACTACATACCCAACTAGTTTTTCCAACAAGTTTCAAACGTTTATAAGCTTTTTCCTAGGTTTTTTCTTGCATTCTGACGCACAATGCATTTTTCATTCGAATTCCCTAAAATGTATTGAAAATTTCAAATTGCTGTAACTTTTGATCATTTAAAAATACAATTACATATAAAAATTAAATTTAAAGGTAATTGAATACTTTAAAACTTTGCTTTAAACCCACTCCTATCAAACTGGTGGTTGAAAAGCTATAAGGCAAAGTTAGTGGAAAATAGTGATAAAAAGAAGCGTTTTCCAAAAATTTGCCAATTTTTCTAAGACGTATATCTTGAAAGCTTTTGCATCTAGAAAAAGTAAGTCATAACAATCTTGTAGGAAATTTCATCAGATTTCATTTTGTATTAACACTTTTTTTGCTAACATGCACGGTTTTTGAGATAAATGGAAAAATCCCAAAAAAAGGGTCCTTTTTTGGGAGGGGGAAGCAGCACCCCGAGAGGTGGGAACTTTTCTGTTTCATACAACTACATCCCCAATCAATGTTTTCCTCAACTTTCAAATCTGTATAATTTTTTTCCTGCACTTTGTCGTATTTTGACGCGCAATGTAGTTTTCATTCGAATTTGCTAAATTTATTGAAAATTTCAAATTACAATAACTTTTGATCATTAAAAAGTTACAAAAAATAACTCACTTTAAAGGTAATTGAATACTCTACAACTTTGTTTCGAAAACAATTCCTATAAAACTGAGGTTTCAAGAGCTATAAGACAAAAATTGGTTAAAAATCGGGATAAAAAGAAGCGTTTTCCAAAAATTTGCAATTTTGTCTAAAACATATCTCGAAAGCTATTGCATATAGAAACAAATAACCAGTTTCAGTCTTATAGGAAATTTTATCAGCTTTCATTTTGTAATTGATAATGTTTTGATAAGACGTACTGTTTTTGAGATAAAAGTGAAAATCCCAAAAAGGACCTTGTTTTAGGGGGGACTTGCCCCATCGAGAGGGGGTAACTTTTCTGTTTCATACAACTACATCCCCAACCAATGTTTCTCCCAAGTTTCAAAACTTTATAATTTTTTCCTAGATTTTCTCAGACTTTGACGCGCAATGTAGTTTTCATTCAAATTTGCTAAATTTATTGAAAATTTCAAATTGCAATAACTTTTGATAATTTAAAGATAAAGTTACAAATAATAACTCACTTTAAAGGTAATTGAATACTCTACAACTTTGTTTCGAAAACTATTGTTGTAAAACTGAGGGTTGAAGGGTTAAAAGACAAAATTGGTTAAAAACGGGGATAGAAAGAAGCGTTTTCCAAAAATTTGCGATTTTGTATAAAACATATCTCGAAAGCTATTGCATATAGAAAAAAATAACCAGTTACAATCTTGTAGGAAATTTTATCAGCTTTCATTTTGTAGTTGACATTTTTTTGCTAAGACGAACGGTTTTTGAGATAGAAGTGAAAATCTAAAAAAGTGACCTTTTAGGGGGGCCAAAGGGGGGGACGCGGCACCCCGAGAGGGGGGGAACTTTTCTGTTTCATACAACTACATACCAAATTAGGTTTTTACCAAAGTTTGAAAAATATATTTTTTTTTTTTCCCGCATTTGCTGTTTTTTGGTCTAATTTGACTGACTAAACGTAATATGCATGAATCTGCTTTCATATTGAGAAAAATGTTTTTTAATGAATGCTTTAAATGTAAAGTTATGTGTAAGTAATAAATAAATGTTAGAAAATCACTCAACCGACTTCAATAAATTACAATAAGGCCATTAAAAAACGAATTGTGTTTCCATAATTAACATTAAAGTTGTAAAAAGCATATATCTAGGATCTTATGAATATGTTTTGTTTAGTTTTACAAATTTTAAATGGCTTGCCTCACGATATTAAAAAAAATATTCGTTACCACTTCGGAATCTATCTGAATAGAACACAGTATAAACTATCTGTTTAGCCGCTCCTCGAAAATTGGTGAGCATGCAGTATTTAAAAGAATAATAAATAAATAAATAAATAATAAAGTTCAGGAAGTCTCTTTGATTGACACAGTAAAATAAATATATAAATATATATTAAACTTCTTAAAATGGTTGAAAAAAAAAAGATATTTTTATTTAAACCATTATGATACTTTTTCAAATTGCTATGGATAATACATACTGATTAACGTTATCCAACCAAACTAACTCAAATAGCAGTTAAAAATTAATGTAGCATGCAGCATCTTATACGGATACCGTTTTCCCCACAGTTCACTTTCAGTGCAAGAAAAGTGTTGATGCAGAGTAAGTTGTTTTACAGGTAAATTACAGAAGATCAAAAGACACTGTCATTGCTTATAAAAAAAAATAAATAAGATTACATGTATATCAAAATAAAATGCTTATTCTAATTCACTGAAATCTTAAAATAATACACAAAAAGAAAGAATGGAAATTTGTAAAAAGTAATTAATACACTCAGAAAAATATTTTTCTCACTTTCAGGGCAAATGCGCAGTAAGTTGTTTTACAGGCAAAATAAGAAAGTTTTTATAAAAGTACAGTCTTTTTGTTGAAGCTACCGCGGGTTATATATTAGGCTTGCTTATCGTTAAGTTTGTTGTAAGGTGCAGTTGAAAAGGATAAATATAACAGTTTCAGTTTAATATACACGATATATTTATTAGCACGGTATATTGTGATTTAAGTCTTTCAGACCTCATTGAATAAATTTCTCTCCAATAGGTATCTATGAATATTTTTGTATCGAGATTGAATATGTAATAAAATAAATGAAATGAAAAACACGGATCATTGAATTCCAGTAAAATATACAAAACTGTTTTCAAATTAAATTTATTTATGTTCTCAGTAGTATTCTTTGCATCCTCAATTTCGGGCACCTGGTCCGAAAGGGTTAATCCAAACTATCTTAAAACAGCTTCTGTTTTTAAAATTCATAGTCTAATGTTGCCATTACATAACTGAAATATTTAAAAGATCATATCTAACAATAAAAGAATTCGTGCGGAATGTTCTATTTAAATATTTAAATTCTCCATGGTTCAGCAAAATAAAATAGTTTATTTATTTTAATTTCGTGAATAAGTCACTCTGAGTCATCTCAAGGAGCTATTGAGAAATCGCTGAAATTGCGTAAATGACGTAAAACTTATAACATAGTTCAAAGCTCCCGCAATTTTTAGTTCATGACGTCATGTTTTTGGTCGTCGTAAAGGAAATCCCGGTTAGTTCAGTTAGTCCACCTGTTTAGTTCACCCAGTTGGTTTTCGAATGGTATAATATTACAACTTATAACGATGCTGAAAATTTTTTTAAAAAAATATCCTTACACTGTACTGTTATGGAGGAACGTAATCCCACGTTAAAAAATTAAATAAATAAAAAAACAAAAACTCAGAAGTCAAATATTGAGCTTTTGAGTCGATTAAAAATACACAGAACGCATTGGTGTCATTCACGATGTTGTATAATTAAATTAAAAAGCTTTCGCTCTTATGCGGGTTTTTTATAAGGTGAAAAGTACCATAAAGGCAAAATAAAACTGTCCGTACTTTTCTGGAAACACAAGGATTCTCGCATTTGCAAAAGCGAAACTGCTCACTGATTCTCACACAGTCAGGAAAATAAATACATAAAGCAAGAGCAGAAGGAAACTGACATGAAACAGAAAACTGCCATTCCTGTAAGGGAGGAAGTAACAGGATTAGTACAAACGAAGAAGCGATAAGGTTTAAATTACAAAAATTAGAAGGAAAAAAAGAAAATAAATAAAAATAGTAAGGAAAGATTAACTATGAACAGAAAGGGGATAAAACATATATAGAAAATTACTAAATCAAGACCAAAAAAATCTCTCACAATCTTGTCATTGACATAATCATTCCAAAGCCTGTAAAACTGACTTTTCCTTTACGAATGTTTCTAGGCTGAGAAGTGGTGTTTCTTGTTCGGAGTAATCCTCTCAAATCTCAAAACAAAAGCACATAATTCTTTTTTTTAAAAACAAGAATTTAATTTATTAATTAAAAGGTTTTTATGCTACATTTTACATTTACATTAATTGCCAAATATGGTACGAATAAAATGCTTTGAAAAATGAACCGAGATCGGTGCTATTTTCATTATTTGGCGGTAAATCGAAAAATATCTAATGTGATATAATATTAAGTTATGACGATTTCATTGGGAATTTTGAAAATTCGTTTCTCGCGCTGTAATGAACCGTTTTAGTGTATTGTGTTTCTTTAAGGAATGGCTAAGGACTATCTGCGTAGGAGTGGGAGGGGGGGTGGGTTGCGTAAGTAGAATATCTCCGACAGACGAAAATCCGTTAATGCGTAATAACCTAAAACGGGTTAACGGATTTACGTGGAACAAAATTGCAAACTTTGATTTTTTTAGTGCTTGGAAACTGAATTTTAGACTGTCAACCCTTAAAAGAATAAAAATCTGGCTCTCCGTGTTCGTCCTATACCGTTATGCTATATAAAAAGAATATTTATATTTTTAACTTACCAACAAGTTTGAATGATTTCAGTTTGTCTGTTCTGTTGTCCACCCGTCCAGTGTTCTAGCTGTCGTAAATATACACCGAAATGTGCAGTTTTTTTCATATGTAAAGTACCATGTATCCTTTTGAAAATAGTGTAAGTAGCATTTACAGTTCTTTTACAGGATAAAATAAATCAAATACATCGCACTGTATGGGCAGTCATTCTTGAAAACGTATTTTAGAGATTCGGTTTTTTGAAAGAAAATAATGTTGGCATACATAATATTAAGGCTCTCAAAGTCATGCTCTCCGTTGAAAATAGGGTCTGCATTATTAATAGTTCGTCT
Organism: Cheiracanthium punctorium; assembly: GCA_038373885.1. Lineage (NCBI taxonomy): Eukaryota > Metazoa > Arthropoda > Arachnida > Araneae > Cheiracanthiidae > Cheiracanthium > Cheiracanthium punctorium. The sequence goes on along the minus strand of JAWZYV010017704.1, from coordinate 488,606 downwards.
ACAGGAACACTCAAAAGAATTCCAATGCATTACAATCTGTGGCATTTGAGAAACACTAATACATTTCTAGCACAAGACAATGAGTATAACATTTTTAGATTCTTTAGTTAAACGATGGAATTTTTTTAACTTCTTTTACAGAGTCTCATAAAATTGCATTTATAGTGATAATGCAACATTATCTTATCTCCGAAATCTCGCCAGATTTAAGGAAAATACATTGCCAAATTTGGCGCAAAAATATTCACGTGTTGGAAAATGTTTTATAATCAATGCGTTTGGCATGATTTATCCTTCTTGTTTTTAATTGTTGTTTGAAGGGGTTTGAAGCTACCTCACCTCAGCTCCTTTCCTGGTTTGCTACCAGTTTCATTGTAGTTTCGTTGCCTTTTTACTTTCCGAACATGTACCATATGAGGAAAGTATTGTAATCATGAAAAAATTCGACTTCGAGATTTTGGTGTATTGACACGTTTTGAAGTCTTCTGAATACATTTATGCTATTTTTATAAGATATATGTATGTATTTGTGTGTGTGTGTGTGTGTGAACACGATAGCTCCTAAACGGGCCATTCGATTGAGCTCAAATTGGGTATATATGTTATAAACCACCGTCGCAAGACCGGTATTGATTTTGGTGTGTATAGGACTTATAGTTTTTCTACAGGGCTACGACAAAGATTTCTTGTACATTATGGCCTATGGAGAGAAATTCTTGAAAGTGCGCTAGCGTTTAAACGGCGCATTCGATTGAGCTTCCATTTGGTGTATATGTTTGAATGATTCATCGATTAAAATTTATTTAAATGCTTGGTAATGATCTTAATCTTAAGTGTTCGGAAAGTCGAGTGGAGTCACTCCAGATTTTTTAGTTAATAATGTAAACAAATTTTGTTGGTCTGATGTAGAGATCAGGGAATCAGGTATAAAATTTCCTACTTTGCTATAACCCTCTAACGCGCTATGTCCTCGCTGTGAGGTCACAACTCTGACATTTTTGGCCGTTTGGATTCACGAAGAATACATTTCATTTCAATTTATTCTGACTTTCTTATGACTGGCTTGACTTATTTTTCAATGACTCAAGGAGGACATCTAGATAGACTGACCAGTCGAAGAAGTGCAGCCGTTGCCATCGCACGATTTAACTACCAGAAAGATGACGGTCGATCGAGTCGCCCACAGAGCTAATGAACATTTTTGACACAGCTGGCTGTGCGGCGCCGCACGTGTGGGGGGGGGGGGGGAAAGGGTTGCGCTTAAGAGCGTTTTGAAATGTACTGTATGAATTTCGATATACGTGAACACAATTCACGATATGTGGTGTATCAATTCGTTGCGGTGCGTTAAAAGACCACGTTCGGCTTTTAAAAATCTTCCCCCCGCCATGTGTGCGTGGAAGAGAGAGGGGGGGGGGAAGCATCTCTATCTTGCCGTCCATTAACGCCACTGCCGCGAGGCACAGTTCCCGATTATTAACACCAAGCCATTTAATAACGGCATCTCTCTAATTACCACCTCACACTGGCGGTCACTTCGGTTCCCCCCCCCCCCCGTCGCCGCCATTCTAGAGCCCCAGAGAGAGAGAGAGAACCAAAAGCAGCCTCTCCTATCAAAACCAGAACTATTGCGGCGAGGGGAGTGAGGGGGCTGAGGATGGGGGAGGGAGGGCAGAGCCGGATACGCTGACTCACCGGAAACTCTCTGGTCCCACTCCCCCATTTGTTCAAATTCGAATTTCGTCGGTTTCTAGTAGTCCACCCCCCCCCTTCAGAACTCTCCGTCGCCCCCTACCAACCAACCACTCTTTTCTAGAAATCTTTCAGAAATCGGCACAGAGATTGTAAATGGGCAAGTATAACGCTTTTGAAGAGGATGAGCAGCCCCCCCCCCCCCGAACAGCCCTTTTCTGTTGCGTCAGTCAAGAATTGCATTCGCTAATTATCATTCAATGCGATACCGAAGGGGGGGGGACTGAATACAAAATTCGAAGCCGATTCATGATCGGTGGGATTTATTCTCCAAAAGGGAATTGGAATTTTCTATCGGGACAGTAAGTTTGGCGGTAGTGTTTATTCGCCAGACAATCTTGACACCTGCTCGCATTTTCATCATATCTTTTTTCAATGGCAGGGAAATTTGATGTTTTAACATTTTGAGGCGCAACCCTTTCCCAGTGCAGAAAAAAGGGCAGCCGTTGCCATCGCTCGACTTAACTACCAGCAAGAGGGCGGACGATCCAAACGTTCATCGCGTGCCACAGATCTAGAGACCCTTTTTCGACGACAGCTGGCTGTCACAGCCAGTAAATACGTAATGTTTTAAAAATAATTATGCTGTCTTCAATTGAATGCTGCCCTCACCTCCGCCATCTTGCTGGTAGTTAAGTCGAGCGATGGCAACGGCTGCCCTTTTTTCAGCATTGGGCAATTTATCCAGCTGTTCTCGCATTCTTCCATTTTTCAGCAGATGTCAGTGCTGTTAAAAAGAATCGTGACCATTTTTTGACGGGAAATGACGCGCTAAAAAGTAAAGAATTCTCGTGGAGCTATGTCCCCCTCAACTATTTTTGTAGAAATCCAATGTATTCTTTTGATGTTTTAACATTTTGAGGCGCAACCCTTTCCCAATGCTGCAAAAAAGGGCAGCCGTTGCCATCGCTCGACTTAACGACCAGCAAGAGGGCGGACGATCGAAACGTTTGATCGAAACGCGATGAACGTTTCGATCGTCCGCCCTCTTGCTGGTCGTTAAGTCGAGCGATGGCAACGGCTGCCCTTTTTTCAGCATTGGACAATCTATCCAACTGTTCTCGCATTCTTCCATTTTTCGGAAGATGTCAGTGCTGTTGAAAATAATCGTGACCATTTTTGGACGGGAAGTGACGTGCTAAAAAATAAAGGATTCTCGTGGAGCTATGTCGCCCGCCAGGCGCGTAGCCAGGAAAAATTTTCGGGGGGGGGGGTGGGGGGATATGAACTTATATGTGTATAAATAGACGGAATTTTATTACTAATCCAAAAATTTCGGGGGGGATATATCCCGATATCCCCCCCTTGCTACGCCCCTGTCACCCGCAACTATTTTTATAGAAATCCAATCTATTCTTTGTGACTGGCAACAGTCAAAACGTCACAGTTGGGTGTTCCCAGAGCGGGATCACTGCGCCTTAAAGGGTTAATGAGTATTTGACGAAATCCAAAAACTTAGGTTATTTCATTTATATTGGTCAGCTGTGGCATAGCCAGAAATTTTTCATTGGGGGAAGGGGGGGGGCGGGGGCACGCCTACTGCAACTCGGATATATGTATACGTGTGTGTGATAAGGAAGGGAAGAATGTACATTTTGTATAGTAAAAAATTCCTCACTGGGGAGTGGGGGGTGGAGTTGTGACCGCCCCTTCCTTGGCTACGCCACTGTCGGTCAATTAGTTAAAAGAGTTTTCTTTAACCAAAGACAAAACAAAATTACTTATTTTTAATGTCAGATAACTGAAATAGTCTAAGTAGCGGAGGCGAGTTCAAGTACAGTTTTAAACTGAAAACGAATTGTACAGAAGTACTTTATGAGGAAAAATTGTCTTTGGAATGAAGAGTTTTGTACTCTGAAATGAATTAACAGAAATGAAAAATATTATATAAAACACCAATTTTAATAATTAAAGCATACACTGTAGTTGCTTTATTTGTACTGTATCGTAGCAATCTTCTGGCAGCAAGGTAATTATTAATTGTTTTAATGAAAACTATAAACTCTTGCTCTATCTACTTTAAGGCTGTAGCTCGAAGGAAAAAAACTAGTGTTTTTAGTCTTGGTACACAAATTGAAATAAACTAATAGCACCATGGTCTCCAAAAAATTCCAGATGGTTCTTCATAAGCTGATTTACACACTGTAAGCGAAAATGCTGTGCCTTTTGTGGAATTTTCAGAAAAAAGTCTTAAACATGGATCTGAGCTGCAAGATTTTTCGAAGAGTGACACGTTTTTCGGAAATTTCCGATTTTTAAGAGTTTTTTCTAAAAGTTTTGAAGCGGATACAGGTTTATCGATTATTTCTGTACGTAGTATAGCTTGTAAAGAGACAGTTTCAAAAATTTTAAGTACCTGACATAATTAGTTTATTTGTACTTATGTACCAAAATCATATGATTTTTTCGAACTACGCCGTTAAATAAATTTTTCAGAATTTCCTTTTTTACATTGCAGTTATCGGAGTGGACAGAACACATTGTTACAATTTAAGTTGTTAAATTAAACAGTTCAACGAAAACTAAAGTCATTTCTACAGCTCTTTTAACTCGGAAAATGAAAATACATAATTGTGAAACAAATATAGAACATGAACTTTCTAACGCTTTAAAAATACTCGGATTTTTAATGTTATTGTAGATCCATCGCAATCGCGTGAACATTCCCAGCTCCCTAGGAGAAGCAGCGACATCTAGTGTTGGTAAAGGTAAAATCGGAACCGTTTCAAGATATTTAGCCCGTTGATGATACCCATCTTTAAATACTAATCCATGCTTGTTTGTTTGCCAGGAGAGGACAGCTCGCGTCACTGAATGTGTCGCTTAGAGCTACATATACGTCCTTCCCGGAATTTCCCGCCCCAATTTGGAACCTCATCAGAAGGGGGACTTCTGAATATTGACACCCCTCGGAAACTGCTAACGACCGCCGAGAGGACTTTCGGAACCATGGATTTAACGCACACGTACACCGTGATCTTTAGTGGTACGCCGGTATCGAACCCGCAACCTTCCGGTTACGAGTCCCACACCTTAACCAATGGGCTACCACGGCCCCACTAATCCATGTTTGAAAATGTTTTGCGCACGTTACTTGCCCTTTATTAGAGAGGGCGACCCTTCTCTTATGCATCCCTTGCACAACCGTAACAAAGCGGCCCTAGTCAACGCCTAATACATATAGAAAGCCTCACAACTCCTACGTCACCAACCTTTGACGTCATCATTTGGCCTACATTTAAGGGCGAGATTCAAGTGAAACACAATTCGAACGTTTTCCGCGTCGAACAGGGGAAACTTCGAAATATATCAATGTTTCTTATTCAACTGAAACAAAACAATCGTGTTTTGATCACGTGACAGCGCGATAGGTTTGTTCATTGGATGCATTGTGGGGACTGAACTGGGAACTGGGGACTGAAAAACGTTCGATTCGAACTCGATCGCGAGCATTTCACTTGAATCTCGCCCTTAAAAGTTTTATTTTCATAAAATAAAACTATTAAAAATTTCTGGTAAGTACTACAAATATTAGAAAATATCTTATATTAAACATTAAAATTAAAATATCTTTCTCGTACAAAATTATTCAGTATGATCTATTTCCTTATCACATTATCTAATTAGTTATGATTAAAAACTGCCATTTGTCGTAAAATTAGATTTTTTTTTAATCTCAAATTATTAAAATATTGCCAATCATGGGTGAATTCACCAGAAATTTTTAATAGGTTTATTTTGTCACAATCAAACTTAGGCCGAATGATGACGTCAAAGCTCGGTGACGTAGAAGTTGTAAAGCTTTCTGTATCCAGGAGGTGTTGCCTTAGTCCAATACAACCAAAACTGGAGTCGGAGGCGATTGGGGAAAAAACAAAAAAACAAAAAATGGGAATAAATAAATGAAACGAGCACACGTGACCCGATCCCTAATAGAAAATATCCCCCCGTAATCCGACTTTGCTCATGCAGAGTGTAACTCTTCGCCTAATGGAGCCACTTCCTGCGACACAGCGTCTCCGGAAAAAGATCCTCAGACTTCTTCAGTCGAGTTTTTCTGGGCTGTCTCAGTCTGTATAGCCAGGCCGTGTGTTGTGCGCGAATCATGTTTCTTCTTCTCGTGGGTGGAACACTTTTAAAAAAACGCGACACACTCGCTTATTTTGTTTCTTATCCCGGTGTGTTTTCTGACGGAAGCGGCTCCACTGTTTTACATCATGCACAATTCATCACTTTAAAGTCTTACTAGCCGAGAGGGTAAAAGAAAAGCGAGTGCGAAAGGAGATAAAACCAGATTTCGTTTTCGGAGTTTTAGGTGGCATCGGGTTTGTTGTTTTATTCCGAGTTTTGTGTCTAAGGGAGAAAGATTTTTTTTTTTCGGGCGGCGAAATGATCGTCGATGAGTTTAGGTTATTTGTCGAGATTTTTTACTTGTTGATGAGAAGATAGCGTAAGGCTTGTGGCGGATCCAAAGAGGGGGGGACGGGGACGATGGGGCAGTCACATGGCAGGGTGGGTCCAGGAAAGCTCTACAGAAACCGAGCAATTGCGCAAGTGCAACGCCGGGCCCAAGCGGAAAATTCAAGGAACCATTTTGAGAAGCAACTTTATAGGGCTATCACACTGAGAAAAATGCGACCAACTTTCCTTGCAAATCAAGTTTCCGGGCCGATTTTCTCCGCCGTTACCTTGACGACCGCGAACTCCAACTTTTTCCTTTCCGAAGGAAAAGAATCCGAGTCGGACGAAATTTCGGCCAATCAGAGTACTTCTTCCTGCTACGTCATAAGCAATTTCGAGCAGTGGCGACTATGTTCGAAGCTTGGCAGCTTGGCCCCATGTCAGAATCACGTGTAAATAAAATTATGGCCGCGTTCAAGAGGACTTTGGAATTAAAGATTGCTGCCGATCCGATGTAAATATACGAACGCACGATAAGTAAAATAAGAACCTGCACGCCAAATCAGCGATGCGATGACTATTGGGCGTCGGAGAGAGTTTGTTTACTTTTGCAACCCTTAAAGATAACCACGCCTTTAAGTCCGTCGGAAAAGTGGGTCCAGCGCGAAGTTGCTCGGATTTTCCCTTTAGTATGATAAGGCCATTAGTCTAAGAACGAAAAGTCTTTTCCGTTGCACTTCTGTCGCGTCTGTTTACTCACTATGCAATGTATAATCCTCTTCAGTGCAAAAGCAGAAAAACGATCTCGTTAGAAGAAAAAAAAAACTCTAGTTAGTAGCAATACTTCATTAAAAAAGCTTAAACAATCAGTATTTTAGAAGTTTATTTTTTTTAAGAAATTGTTGCACTAATAAAAAATTAAAAATATTCCAGACGAACAGTGACGTAGCCCCGGGAGGGAGGGTTAGGGGAGGTCACCCCCCCCCCCGTAAGGAATTTTTTTTTTTGTCATACAAAATGTATTTTCATCACTCTAATCACACAAACGTATACACACACATGTATGAGTTGCAGTAGTCGTAACCCCCCCCCCACCACACACACACACACACACGAAAAATTTCTCGCTACGCCACTGCAGACGAATGAACTATCAGAAAATATCACCTCCATCTTATTTAAAATAAAGTAGTTGGCGAAAATCCACAAGAGATTGAAACAAGCAGTGTGTGGATTATCTCTGATAAAAATGACCGATAAAAATTTGATAACGCATCCACATTTTCGGAGTCTTTGATGCACTTATGCTCGCTTTGTCTTTTTTTAAAGTGCATATAACCCTAGATCTACACTCTCGTGAAAATAAGGATCAGTCTCATCGCTACATAACTGCTAGTCCTGGCCGGAACCTGGCCTCACTCTGGGCAAGTGGATACGACACTGAACATGGTAGATGGCTGAAGTGTGAAGGTTCCGGGTTCGAGTCTGTCGATCTAACGGTCTGGAAGCTTTGTAGGTTTTCTCAAGATGTAACGTAAAGGCGCGTTAGAGCCCCTAATAAAAAAGTCCTCCACCCAAGGCACTCTCCCCCTCCTCCTTGACAGATGCCTCTAGGGTACGCTTGCCACAGCACAAAACAAACTTGGGTAGAGCCATCAAGGAACGGAGAATGTGCTTACTCATGGAAAAAAAAAATGGGTTTATTCCGCACCTATGCCACAAAATTTCTAATGCAATTTCCAGTAATCAAATTATTTTACAAAAAAATTCAATGCCGAGTTTCTTAATAAAAGTATTTAACGAGAAAGTAATATTTTAATGCAAGTTGATATTTTTGTATTCTACTCAAATGTAATTGTGTATTTTATTTTTTAAGTAGAAGTATAATCATTTTGATATCCCCACCACATCTTTACAAATTATTTTTATGCTAAAAAGTGTTTTTTCTTGATCATTTATACATTACGAATATTTAAAGTTTACGAAACATTGTTTGATGATTCTTTCTGCGATTCTTTTAATTTCACATATATTTCCCCTCAACTAAATAAAGCTGGTATAAAACTTAGAAAAAAAAAACATTTAGTGAACTCAGTACATTATTTTCTATGAATAAACACCCTCCGATCTCTAACTCAGCTTCAAAATTTGATACATCATTTTCCATGAATAAATATTCCAATTTGAGTTTGTATTCTAAATTACATCAAACTCCGAATCCCTTTCAATGTTACGATAAAAGTTCTAGATTTACGAGAAAGGTCAAGGATAATAAAATCTCAAATAAAACTCCCTGAAAATAACTCGCCATTGATGTAATACGAGAATCTGGTTGTATTCCACTGCCTAATGGATTGACTTCCTGCGAACATACCCTATTGAGAATTGGTGCTAAACTTTCTTTATTCAGAATATTTAGGCATTTGATAGTGAATGCTGCTTCTTCTATTCAATTTACTTCAGTACGTTTCAAATAAAGGTTATTTCGGGTTTGAATTTAGACTGGTGGGTTCTATTTTTCAAGCCACCAAAATGAACTTTCAGAAAAAAGAAAAATCTTTATGAAGGAAATTTACGATTTTTCTATTTCTTATTGCATACTTTAAAATATTAAAAAAAAATTATAAAAATGATCTATTCAAGATGTTTTGTTTAATATGATGTTGTTTATTTTTTCCAATTTATTTACTAAATTTTTACTTTGCTGTTTATTAATATTTTTCTTATTTTCCTCTCTAATTTTTTTATTAGCGTACAACGTTATTATTGTATCATTTTCTTTGTTAATTGCGATATGTTGAAATACTTCTAAACAGTGTATGAAATAAATGGCTATCGAATAAAAGGGAAAAAAATAAAATATTTCCTGTACGTTTGTAAAGCAATAAATATGACGAAAAAGTGCGTTAAAGATTTCTAAGAAGGGATTATAATTTAGAAAATTTTATAATATTTAAAAAATGTTACATATCAAAACGATGAATTTCTAATACATATTTGTAAATCCCTTTCTGTGACTTTAAGTTGCCACACATTATTCCATAGCTTGTCTATTTCTTTCAAATCCATACAAATTTTAAAAAATTGTTTTTTTTAAATCCTATGTTTTGTTTATAAAATTTAAATTAAAAAAACAATTTAACGCTGTAGATAATGATTTGATTCGTGTCAAATATTAAGATTATTTTAAAAAAATACACAAAATTCTATCTATAAAGCCTATTGTGTACTAAAGTCACAGATGTAGATTTAAAAAAGTCTCTAACATTTCCCTAACAACATTCCTAACTGTGAGCTGAGGTTATGTGATATGTAATATGTTGTGCCTTCATTTTTTTTTTATCGTCTGTGTATTTTTTTTTCTCTTCTGCTCTCAAGCTGGCAATCCTATGCTACCAACGGCTTGACAAAAGGTGACGAGATGTGATAGATTCCAGTTATTACTCTGGTTTTAAATCATTGATTTCACAGAAACAATTTACACGAACACGGGCTCTTGTCCTGTGTTCGGACAACCGTCAGATTTAAAGATGAACGTTGCGGCCACGTATGCTGATGTTATAAGGCCTTTTACGCCTTTTGGCTAACGTATGCAAAGAAAGTCAGAGAAAAGGATCTTCCATTTAAAGATATAAGCGAAATTGTTGCGTTGACGCAGAGTCAAAATTGTTTGATATTTCGGCATGCAAGTGTGACTTTGCATCCAGATGCAATTACGAGAAGGACCAAAAATTTCCTGTGGAAGAAAAGACATTTTTGCACAATCAAAGAACCGTGATGAAAATATTAATTGGATCCCTAAATTTTTAAACTATTGATCATTTGAGAGGAGAGAGAAAGGCAAAAGAGAGTTTTGCATGTCCGTCGCTGAAATGAAGCTCAATCTTCTGCCATTGAACACCATGATTACGATGTGGTTTCAATATCGCCTGATGATGGGGATGAGTCCTCTGATGCTGTTACTGATTTTGTGCCTCAGCCTTCAACTTCAGTTGACATCGAAAAGAATAAACAGATGAGGTTCCAACTCTCAACGTTTGCTATATTAGCGGACAGATACGGGGTTCCGGACCGAGTGACCCTTGCATTGATAGGATACACTGGAATAGTCAGTTCTGACGATGTGAGTAATGTAGTTGATAGGAGTAAAGCTAGAATAGAGAAAAAGAACACTAGAGAGCACAACAGAAGCGATTTTGCAGCACTTCCATTACTCGGCCTGTTCTTTGGTGGCAGGAAAGATGCAACCCTTGTTCAAGTTAAGAAAGATGATACCGGGACATACTATTGACACGCTTAAACCCAAAGTGCGAAAAAAAACGATACATCACGGAGCGATCAGTTTCCATGGGAACCGACCGGTTTTTCCGCGAAAGTGCTCTTTAAGTAGTCTTTTTTCTGAGAACTTCTTTCTTCCCTTCCTGTTTTTTGGGAGAAATTCCGTCCTCACTTATTGTTATATTCCGCTCCGCTCTTGTGATCGAAAAACGCTCCTAAAGGAGAAGCTCACTTTTGAAAACTGGCTCAATTATTGCTCCGACTGATCGAATTTCGCTCGTTTGGTTTAAGCGTGTAGATACCGAAGAACACGTAACGCTCACGTGAGAGCCTAAAAATGAGTATCTGGATCATGTCGCATCTGAAAATGACACGTCGCTAGGAATTTTATAAAAGGCATACTAGTTTTTATAACAAACCATGAGATCGATGTATTTAATTTGTGTGTAGTTGGATGAGACAGAACAGTGATATACATTTGTTGCAAAGATTTTGTAATAAGGCTTCTAAAAGTGTTAGACTGGAGAAGGCTTTATACAAAACAAAATTTATTCTAGAAGAATTATTCCAAATATCAACTCAAAACGGCAGTACAAAATCATTGACTGAGCAGAAACAAGTTCCTATTGTTGATAAGTACTGACACTGTATCAAGATATTTATTTTATTTTACTATTAATCTAAATATTATATTTCAGTTTAAAACTTGTTTGTTGTAATTTAAAAAAATAAGTGTTCCTTGCCTTTCTAAATGTTTTTTTTCATACTTTTCGATTTATACACGGTTTCAAATTCGTGTTTATTATTCGCTAATTAATTCACACGATATTTTAAAATGATGAAGTAAATCATCTCACAATATATTTGATATGTGTCAGAAAGACAAAATATGCCCTGCTGATCAGATAAATAATCATCTAAGAAATTGCCTCTTTCAAAAATGATCACATTTTGCCTAAAATGTGGTACAAAATTAGGAATTCTTAATTTCAGATCTTTACCCATTTTGTAGAGCGTGAAAAGACGAATAATTCGATATACAGGGTATTCGAAAAGTCCTTGACACTTTTAAAAAATCCATAGAAAAGCAGCAAATTGTCGCATGAATTTGCAGTTTGCACAGTAATACTTCACAGGTTCACGATTTGATTTTTTTTTTAACATCGTAAAAAAATTACTTCCAAATTGTGTTCATAGGAGGCGCCGTACCGTCACAGTAAGAAAAACAAACGTAATGTGAGGTGTATAATCTTTTTATTAAGCAGAAATCAACACTTTTCATTACCAGAGTTCAATGTGTGCACCTTTTGTTGCTCGAACCACATCTAAACGGTGCTCAAGTTCATCCCATGTACTCAAGTCATCCGTGTTTATGCCTTGTACAGTGAACATGGATGACGCCGACCACTTCTTTCCCTGTCTGAAACGCTTTCAATCTCTATAAACTTTTCATGAAAGGCCAAAATGCTGTTTCGATTAGGAGGGTTTTTCTTAAACGTGTTACGAAACTTTCTCTGAACTGTAGTTATGGATTTTGACTCGCAATTCCAACCTCCGCAATGCACTTTCTTAGTTGCAGTCGCCATAGCTAGAATGAATATTGCCGCAACCCGTCAATGCTGTTGGAAACACACGAAAAATCCGTATTGACTCTCATTGCTGAAAACTGGAGATGTAGCGCCATCTATGAACACATTTTGAAAGTAATTTATATTAAGATGGAAAAATTAATTCTTGATTCTGTGAAAAATTACTGTGTGAACCGCATATTCACACAACAATTTGTTGCTTTTCTGTGAATTTTTGAAATGTGTCGAGGATTTTTCGGACACCCTGTATTATAAATTATTAAGCACTGCGGAGAAAGAACTTTTAACCAAAAAATTCTTTAGAAACCTACAGTAAGCTATATTCAAGCACAGATGGCGCTGGTGGGGCAGAAGATATTGCCGAATTTCTTCCAAATTTTATGTGGGTGATACTCTTAACCAGTGGCGTATCTAAGAGGGGGGGGAGTTAAACTTCTCCATGAATAAAATTAGGTTATTCATTACACTTTTTTTCACATGTTGGGAAAAAAGTGTGCATAACAAACAGAACTCTTGAGAAAGCGGTGAAAGTGGTCCTCTTTGCACAATGGCACGTGCTCCTGTGACCCCCCTCCCCTCGCCCGTCTCTGACTCCGCCAATGCACCAATTGAAAATAGTTTTGTGTTCAGGAGTTGCTTACTGCTGACCTGCTAATAAGACACGCTTTTGCTCTAGAATTTCTTATTCTCATGGAAATGGACATGGAACATTTTATGGACAGACGAAACCTATTTCCATCTCCAAGGTTTTGTCAACACAAAAAGTTGCAAGATATGGTCAACGGAAAATCCATTCGCACATGCAAAAGCACCTCTTCATTCTGCAAAGGTTATTGTGTGGTGTGGGTCAGTGGCGTAGCTAGAAATTTTTCATGGGGGGGGGGAGGTACGACTACTTCAAATCATATATATGTATAGGTGTGTGTGATAAGGGAGTGAAGAATATACATTTTGTATGGCAAATAATTCCTCATGGGGGGGGGGATTATAACCCCCCTTGGCTACGCCACTGGTGTGGGTTTATTGTACAGCAACTTTTCTTTTAAAAAGAGATGGGATCTGCGGCTCCTGTTACCAGTATCGTCAATGGTAAATACTATGATAGACTTGCGCAACTAGGTCATGCAAACATTACAACAGCGTGCATGTCTGGATAGAATCATTTTCATGCAAGATGTCGCGCTTCCGCACATTGTAAAGCCAGTGATGCAACTGCTCAAGAGAAATCTCTGAAATGATAGAATTATCAGCAGCCATTTTCCAACAGCCTGGCTTTCACGATCACCGGACCTAATTCTTGTGACTTCTGGCTGTGGAGTTATCTTTAAAATGTTGTGTTCAATGGTCCGATTGCAAATTTAGCGAAAGAAGCCATCCGGGCTACGCACACCCTTTCTCGATAGATTACGTGGGATAGTCCATGACATAAAAAAAAATTTCGTGCAATTGATGCTTACGTACGGCAATTAGATCCTACACGAGCAGACAAACCGATATGCACTACTGGTCATTAAAATTGCTACATCAAGAAGGAGACATGCTACAGACGGGAAATTTAAACGACGGGAAGAAGATGCTGTGATATGCAAATGACTAGCTTTTCAGCGCATTTAGACAAAGCAGACGCCGGTAGCGACACCTACAATGTGTGAAAGTGGGGAAATTGTACAGTCGGATTCTCATTCACAAATTGAATTTGAACGTTGCTGCCTGGTGAAAAGTTGTTGGGAAGCGTCTTGTAAGAAGGAGAAATGCGTACCAGCACGTTTCTGACTTTGATAAAGGTCGAATTGTAGCCTACCGGGATTGCGGTTTATCCTGTCGCAGTATTGCTGCTCGCGTCGGTCCAATAACTGTCAGCAGAGTATGGAATCCATGGGTTCGGGAGGGTAATACGGAAAACCGTGCTGGATCTCAACGGTGCGCTATCACTAGCAGAGAAGACAGTCATGTTACCCACATGGCCTGAACCCTTTGAGGCGCAACCCTTTCCCAATGCTGAAAAAAGGGCAGCCGTTGCCATCGCTCGACTTAACTACCAGCAAGATGGCGGACGATCGAAACGTTCATAGCGTGCCACAGATCTAGAGACCCTTTTTTGACGCAGACAGCCAGCTGCGTCAAAAAAGGGTCTCTAGATCTGTGGCACGCGATGAACGTTTTGATCGTCCGCCATCTTGCTGGTAGTTAAGTCGAGCGATGGCAACGGCTGCCCTTTTTTCAGCATTGGGCCATCTATCCAGCTGTACTAGCATTCTTCCATTTTTCAGCAGATGTCAGTGCCGTTAAAAATAATCGTGAGACAATTTTTTTTACGGCAAATGACGTGCTAAAAAGAAAGGGATTCTCGTGGAGCCATGTCACCCGCAACTATTTTTATAGAAATCCAATCTATTCTTCGTAACTGGCAACAGTCAAAACGTCAGAGTTTGGTGTTCCCAGAGCGGGAACACTGCGCGTTAAAGGGTTAATGGGGGGGGGGGGGTTGTGTAGCCACGTCACGAGCCCCGAGTTAAGAAATGGGGTCGTTCGCAAGACAAGAAGTGTCTGCACGAACAGTTCGACGAAGCTTCTAGCAGCATGGACTCTCAGCTCGGAGACCATGGCTGCGGCTACCCTTGACGTTGCATCACAGACATGTAACGCCTTCAATGGTGTGATCAACGAAGAACCAGGGCGTACGAATGGCGAGACGTCATTTTTTCAGATGAATCCAGGTTCTGGTTACAGCATCATGATGGTCGCACCCGTGTTTGGCGGCATCGCGGTGAACGCACGATTGGCTGAATGAATTTATCATCGTCATACTGGTCCATCACCCGACGTGATGGTATGGGGTGCTATTGGATAGACGTCTCGGTCACCTCTCGTTCGCATTGACGGCACTCTGACCAGTGGACGTTAAATTTCTGATGTGTTACGACCCGTGGCTCTACCTCTACCCTTTATTCAAGCCCTGCGAAACCCTACGTTTCAGCAGGATAATACACGACCACATGTCGCCAATATTGTACGGACCTTCCTTGATACGGAAAATGTTCAGCTGCTGCCCTGGCCATCACGTTGTCCAAATCTCTCACCAGCAGAAAACGTCTGTCCATGGTTGCCGAGCGACTTGCTACGCCAGTCACTACGGTTGATGAACTGTGGCATCGTGTTGAAGCTGCATGGGCATCTTTACCTGTGCATGCTATCCAATTTCTGTTTGACTCAATGCCCAAGCGCGTAAGTCCTGCTACTATTGCCAGAGGGGGTTGTTCTGGGTTCTGATTTCTCAGGATCTATGCACCCAAATTTCTTGAAAGTTTAATCACTTGTTATTTCCAGTATAATATATTTGTCCAATGAACATCATTTTGTTGTCTACATTTCTTCCTGGTGTAGCAATTTTAACGGCCAGTAGTATATTATAAACACCTTTCAACTCTGCTGCAGAGTGATGAAAAGTAGAAACACAAAACTCAACTACCTAAAACTAAGGGCGCGTTCGATAATTCACCGGCTGTGTGCATGACCAGAGCGTTTGAAAAGGCGGAGCTCTAAAAGTAACCGCGTTCGAAAACGTTTCGGTCATGTAGCGGTTGTCTGCTCAGCGTGATTAGAGCGCAACCAGAATGACCCTGTTAGCGAGGTGGGTTATTCCGATTATTAGAGAAGTGTTGCCAATGTTTATTTTGTTTTCTTGGCTTGGCATCGGATGTGATGAGGATGACCAAAACCGGTTGACGACCGTGACGTCACTTAACCAAAGAATGACCGCAACCGGTACCGGTGAATTATCGAACGGGCCCTAAATGGGATCTGCATCACAAGCCACATTCTCTATTACTTTAAAAATAAATTTAATGAATAATTCCCATGTATGGATCGGTTGGATATGTGTGGTGTTAACGTCTGCGTCTTCAGTATCCATTGACAAAGTACTTGGCATTTCATTCGAAAATTCTCTATTGAAGCTAACCTTTCTCATCGGGGGAATAATTATTGATCCAAGCACCAGGAGGAATAGGATCACCTTCAATCATTCCTTCCGCCACCCTGGAACATGACATTCGTTTTCATTAGCGACTATTGCCGAAGAGATCCGCAACTAGCCAAAAAGCGATTTCTAATCACTATATTGATTGCTCAAGGACTGTTACGAGGGCAATTTGGTGCACCACTGAACAGCACTTTCTGACGATCCCGCAAATGACTATTATCCTGAATTTCAGCGAGCGTAATTTTTTTCCGAGAGTAATAAGGGTATTGTTACGGAATGAATCGGCTCTCGTCTGCACTTTCTTTTCGACCTCATACTCTGAAATTATTTTTTCTTCTTTAGCGTCTCGGGGGAAAAAGGCAAAAAGTTGTTTTTTAATCCATGTTAAATTCAAGATATCGTGTACAGAAAGAAAGGAGGGGACGATTTTACTGCATTTTAACTGAAACCAGGTTTAAGTTATTTAATAGCATTATTGCAAAAACGCTAACAGGGATTTTACTGAATTTTAACTGAAACCACGTTTAATCTGTTTGGTACCATTATAGCGATCACCTCCTCTAAACGTCCAATTTTTCATGGCACGGAATTTTCGGCTCGTATACTTAATGTTAAAATAACCTCTATCAGCGGCCACCCAACCCCTCAAAACGGACACCGAGTGGGATCGCTCATCTCATTTTTCGGGAAATTCAACTCACTCCATGCTTCCATTTTGAGCGGAAACCTCAAGGTCAGATTTATGGTCGAATATGAGACACACGAATAATTGGAATTGAATCGTTATCTCTTTTGTATTCTCCCTACACCCTAAAGATGGGGAATCCTTATTGCACCACCCATGGAAAATGAAGGAGGAACTGGACAATCAGGCATTGAAGGTATCCTACAAGTGAACTTTATCCCTTTCAGGTGCTAATTCCGTCTCTGACGAGGAATTTCCCGATGTTTGTCATGGCGAGCAAGCTAAACTTTCAACACAAGCGAATTAGGGAAAATCGATGAAAATTCCGAAGTGGTTACAAACAAATCGGTTAGAGATCTGCTCTTAAATAGTAAAAAACGAACTTGAAAAAATGGTTGTTTCAGAGAAAAGTAAAAACTTAAAACAGAATCAAACTGTATCCTTTTTTCAAAAAATGTAAGAAAGCATTCAATAAAGTACTATTTTCTCTTTAGAAAAGTTTTAAATTTCATTTTAAATAAGGGATATGTGTCAGATTTGTTTAAATTACGCATTATAGCAATTATCTTATCACAGTAAATAAAACCCTTCAGAGCAGCCAAATATTTTCGGTACGGTGGGGGTGGCCGCTCAGAGAGGTTTCGCTGTACTATTATTGCAAAAACGCGACCAGGGCTGTGGATTCAGAATCGGAGTTAGGCAGATTTTTTTGGTAAAAGGAGTCGAAGCTGGAATCATTAAAAGCACGTCGACACCCAATTCCGACTTCAGTTTAAATTTGAAATGAAATTAAAGTAAATTGAATGAAAAATAATATTGACAAACTGAGTTATTAATATTTATTTATTTTTACACTATATTTTGTTGCATGAAGAACAAAATAAAAAGGCAAAGAAAGCCACCTATGAACTTAAACTCAGAATGAAATTAGTTTCAGAACAATTGGAGTATTCAAATCAGAACAGTCCAGACTGCAGGCATTACAATTGAGTCTCTATTATCCTCTTCCAATGATGAATTAGATTTTGAGAAGTATCTGGATAGTATTGAGAAAAGGCTAATTCCCAAGTAAATGAAAATAAAGAACCAAGAGCCTTTAGATATAAAAATGAAAAAAATACAAGCAAGATTTCTACACAGTCCTAGAAGAAATAGAGAAATACGATCGCTCTTGCAAAGCACCTCTTTAACTTATATTAATCAGTGGCGTAGCAAGGCGGGACGGGGGGCGCGGTCCGCCCCGGGTGTCACCCTCAAAGGGGTGACACCCGATGGCTTGTGCAGTAAAAATTCCAAAATTATAGCATGTATGGGGGCAAAAATGCTCGTATGGGGGGAGTGACACCGCTTATATCCGCCCCAGGTGTCACCCACTGTATGCTACGCCACTGATAGTAATATATCTTGAAAAGTTAAAAGAAGTAGACGCAGTAATAGTTCTTCCTGCTACTTAAGTTAGTGTGGAAAGACTACACTCAGCTCTGAAGTCTATCAAAGCAGATCTAGGTCCTGTATCAAAGATCTTGCTGAAACTATACTGTTTCTTAAGAATTACTAATGCATGTTTTTGCATTTCGTAATAAATGCTAATTAATATAAATAATCTGCAATGCCATCAACTTTTTTTTTCTGCAGCATCAATTACTTCTTTAATACTGTTACGAATTTTCGGGGCAACCCGCTGTTCTGGGGTTTAAAATAGTTCTAAATTCGTATTCTACGCGTTAAATAGTTACATTACTATAGAATTATCGGGGCAACCCGCTGTTCTGGGGTTTAAAATAGTTCTAAATTCGTATTCTACGCGTTAAATAGTTACATTTTTCTTTTTGTAGCATCGAAATAGGTCAACTAGAACGCGAGATATGGAGTTTTGGGTTTCCGTATTGATTTCTATAGCAATTGCTAGAAATCGAGAAATATTTGTCCTAGGCCTTCGGCAAACCTCACTTTAGAGGACTTATTTTTTGCGCCAAATTTGGCGAAATTTTGCCAAAAGTCGCCAAGCTTCGCGATATTTTGGTCATTTGGCGCAATTTTCCCAATGGGGCTTGTAAAGTTAGTTTTTTTCTGCATTAACATGCATAATAGCCTAATATTACTCTTCTATTACGCAATCATAATCGAGTCCGTTCTAGAACATTCCATGGATGGTTCTCTCTGGAACCTTCCACGGTGTTTGTCGAAGCCTATAAAAGCGGGTCCCCCCCCAGTTTGAGTCTTAGTCTTGCTTCAGCTTCCGTCATAGGCAGATAGATGTCCGTAAAAGATTAAGGCTTGTATTGACTCTATATAGAAGCGGTGTTATCGCTTGTTTATGAAGCTTTGATTTCAAGTGCTGTGTGTCAATTTTTCATTGCTGAGTCTTGAAGGACTGTTAGTGTTATCCCCTCGTATATTGCCACTGAATTTTTACCTGTGGATGTGTTTTATTTTGTGTGAGAATGACAGCATTCGTGAAAACTTCGGTTCTGAGCGGACTGTTATGAACGAGCTACTGTCCGTTTGTGCCTGTGAATTCTGTTCGACTAAGTTCTAGAAGCCATAAAGTTTGTGCTTCATCCTGACCAGTGGACTCTTTTCTAGAACTTTCTACACCTACTGGACTTTAGTACGACGAACCCAGGAATTAGCTGAGTATTCTGCAACAATATTTTTTAAAAATAAAGTGTAAAACATGTGTAATATGTTTACACATGTATGAGGGAGTAGAAATCCGAGTTGGAGTCATTAAGTTTATAATTCCTACAGTCAGAGTCTGAGTCGTCATTTACCCTACCGACTCCACAACCCTGAATGCAACAGTGAAGATTCCTTTTGGATTGAAGGAACACATTACACACACCAAGGATGTCTAGAATCGGTACAACCAACGTTGATTTCAAGAACATAACATTCATTTTCATTAACCCTTTAACGTGCGGTGTTCCCGCTCTGCGAACACCCAACTCTGACGGTTTGACTGTTGCCCGTCACGAAGAAAGGATTTGATTTCTATAAAAATAGTTGCAGGTGACATAGCTCCACGAGGATCCTTTACTTTTTACCACGCCCTTTCACGTCCAAAAAATGGTCACGGTTATTTTTAACAGCACTGACATCTGGCGAAAAATGGAAGAATGCGAGAACAGCTGGATGGATTGCCCCATGCTGAAAAAAGGGGAGCCGTTGCCATCGCTCGACTTAACTACCAGCAAGATGGCGGAAGATCGAAATTTTCATCGCGTGCCACAGATCTAGAGATCCTTTTTTGAACCATCTGGCTGTGTCGCACAGCCAGCTGTCGTCAAAAAAGGGTCTCTAGATCTGTGGTACGTGATGAACGTGTCGATCGTCCACCATCTTGCTGGTAGTTAAGTCGAGGGATGGCAACGGCTCTCCCTTTTTCAGCATTGGGAAAGGGTTGCGTCTCAAAGAGTTAAATGCGTCGCGCTAAGCATCTAACCGTTCCTAACCATAAGATCAGAAATGGAATTTTTTTTTTCTGTTCCTGACAAACGGGTAAAACAAGGGTGCATGATTCAAAACTTCAAACAAACAAACAAAAAAAAAGATTACTTTCATTATTTTTTCAAGCACTGGTGTGCCATTAATTTAAGAAATGGATTTTTGTCAAAGCGAGTTGTTTGAAGCGAAACGGCGAATCACTTTTAAAAAAAGGCTGTCAGATAGCGGTGGAATACTGGCATGTAAAAGTCGCAAAGGTTGGGTATTTTGGTGGCTTATCGCCAATGTTGGAACCAAAATATAAGTCCCCAAAACTGAACGTAGCTTGACGATATTTTCTATATTTGGCAGGAAATTGCCAAACCCTACTGTTTATTCAATGTGAATAAGAATTAGTGTCTATAAAGTTATTTATATTAGTGTAAATAAGGTAAGCATGGTTAAAAAATGCCTTAGAAGGTCTGAAAGGAATGAAACAGTCTTAGTAGGCGATTTTGATGTAGATTTCAATTCAAGAAATTTTTAATAGAACAAGGATGACAAATAGAGCCGATGTTTGGATTATGATATGCTTTTAATGTACAGCAATTTAGTGTGTATTTAAAATATAAATGTGTTTAAGATTTTTTATTTTTTTTATTCTTTTTGAGATTAGTGTTTTGCCGATTTCGGACAGTTTTAACAGCATAAAAAGCAACATATTTTTTTACACAAACAACTCAAAAAAAAAATCTTCAAATACTATTTTCAACCTTTTAAAGTTGCAAGATAATTTATGACATGGGAGCTGTTTTATTACAAAAATGAAGGTATGTTACCGTGAAAACTATAGAAATTTTACGTTGCCACTGCTCAGAGAGATAATTCCCAGCTAGAAAAAGTCTGCACTTTTTTTGCAAAAAAAGTTTAGATTGTATGCAATTTATACATAAAATGTGGATATTTTTAAATATTCTTAAAGTTACACTTTTTGTGTAAATTATATGCAGTTTTTGTGCATACTAAAAAGTGCATATTTAGTGTGTGCATTAAAGTGTATACTTTTCAAAGTATTCAAAAATATTCACTTTTTATGCTCAATCTAATCTATAATTTATATGCAAAAAAATGCAAACATTTTCTACCTGGGATTTAAACATCTTGAATAATTTTATCAAAATCTAATTCAAATTTAAAAAATTTCTACGCGCATAGTTTAAGTTGTTTGGCCACTTATCATGCCACAAAATTTTGTTTTATTCGTTTAAGTCGTCATTACGTGATGCGCGAACAACAGTTTATGCAGTTTCAAACGATTTTCAGAAAAATCTCAAAATCTAATCCATTTTTTTTTTTAATTCGATCCTTTTAGTTTAAGATGAGAGATCCCCTATCATGTCACCAAATTTCATTTCATTCGTTTTTGTTGTTATTACATGCGCGAACAAATATTTACGCATTTTGAAACAATTTTCGCAAAATCTCAAAATCTATTCAAATTTTTTAAAAATTCGACCCGTCTAATTTATTTGAGAGATCACCTATCATGTCACCAAATTTCATTTTATTCGCTTCAGTCAATTTTACGTGATGCTGGAACAAAAAAAAAAAAAAAAAAAAAAAAAAAAAAAGCTTCACGGGTAGAGACGGACAGGCAACAACCTTTTTTTTTTTTTTTGGGGGGGGGGGGGGGGGATCAGTCGTACTGGATTCCCACGTGCTTAAAACGGATAGAAATCGCAAAATTTTTGAATTCCAAGTAATATGCATACAAAAGTAATTTTATTTATATAAAATGCATAAAAGTTCCCGAAATTGAAACAAATGTTACTTCAAACTTTAGTCATTTCACGCCGAGTACCGAGCACGAGCTTGTGGTGGTTAGCATGTTGGCCTGTCACGTCTGGAGTCTGCAGTTCGAACCCCGAACCCGGAAAATAGAAAAATGCAGTTTATATAGATATTAAGAAAAATGATTATGTTTGTTCTTGCAAGCAATGATAGATGGCAGCACCATTGGAATAAACCAGCTAAGCCCATTATTTTCTTTCGTTTGTCCCGAGTCAATTAGTGCACTTTTTATGCACAATTTAATTTGCACTTTTTTTTTTTTTTTTTTGGCATAAGGCGAGGTGCCAAATATGCTCGGATTTTATCAACGCCCCCTAGAGAGGAAAGCCGCGGCGCTTACTTGTGACGTCACACCGAGTAGGTAAAGCAAAGCGTTTCCGTTGGGTTTCTCCTCTCTCCCGCGCCGCGGGAGAAAAGTACAAAGAGGGGTATAGCTCAGAGTTTGTTACTGTGTGGAAAGTGAGTACACACACACAATGACCACTGATTCATTTGAATCTCATATCATTCTGCACTTACCTCTTGTTTTCTCACACAAGTTTGTAATCCTCTACGCCAGTGGTGCGCAAACTATTTTCATCTGCGACCCCCTAATTTGTGTAAAATTTTGTCGCGACCCCTGCATAGACAGTAGACATTTTGTTTAATTGAAAACGAAGTTGCATTGAAATTCTTTCTGGGAGTTGCTCTTACAGGGTGTTTTTAAAAGAGTGTTAGCGTCATCGATTAGAATAACGCGTTTTTAAACAGCGCACCAAACATAAAAACACCATAAAAATGTTATAAAAGTTGTAACATCATAAAAATCAGTTAATGAATCAACACATAATTTTATGAAACAATACTTTATTTATGCATATGGATATAAATATTTTTTAATGAAAATTACTTTAAAGAAACTTTACATCATTAAAAGTCAATGTGAAATATGTGCTTGCAAAGAACTCATGATTGCTTCTATGTTCGGATCTGTATTGGAAATCGCAAGTCGTAAGTCATCCTCTGGATCCAATCGAGATCGATGTTTTGTTTTAATGGAAAATAATTTTGAAGATCACTATGTATGATCACTATGCATGATTAATTTGCAGATCACTATGCATGATAACGTGGTTTTGAAGCCCCGTGATAGCGATCGCGAATATCGTGCTCGTAAAATAATAATTGTGAGTTTCTTCTCTTGTGTTATTTCAGTTCCTTGAAATGAATAATTGTAGATTTTTCATAAATTTGAATCTCTTTGAATTTGGCGAGCCCCAAAAATTTTCTCGCGACCCACGATTTTCGCACCGCTGCTCTACGCCACTCTTTTTTTTTTTTTTTTTTTTTTTTTCAGCTAATTTCCTTCACCTATGAAATCAGTCTTATATTTTTTTTTTACTGCATTGCTATAACACTGCCACTTCTTGTGCATTTCACTTTCTCCTTTGCTAGCTGATTTTAATTAGTTTTCCTGTTAAATTTTTAAATGTTCTATCTTTTTGGAATGTCTTTTTGTTTTATACAGGGTGTCCAGCCTTAATGTGACCCAATAGCTAATTCCCGAACCATTCGGTTTAGATATGCACTTCCAATTTGAAAAATGTTTTTAAAAAGGTAAAGAATGTTTTTACGTGCTTTTCGAACCAAAAAACCCATTTAGAAAAAAAATTACAAAAATTAAATTTTTATACGTTCCCCAGGTTCTATCACTTATATTTAGGAAAAGATGCAGTACACAAAAACAAAGTAAACACAAAAAGTTTCATTTTATTACGATAAAAACTGACCAAGTTATGGAACTTTGAAAATCATACATTTCATCCATTTTCTCGGCCAATTTCAAGAAGCTAGTAAGGGACCGTCTCCAAAGTGAAATTAATTGGAACTCTGCCAGGAAACATTCGCTCTTGCACGTCACTCTTATGCAAATCGTTTTTAAATTTAAAAGTACACACATTACGTTAATATTACAATAACTGAGTACTTAAGAAACAAAATTTATTCTGTGTACGTGTAAAACATAGATAAAATAAAATATTTTGGACGAAGAAAACTTTTCAAAAGCAGTTCCAAAAACTTAGACTTATTTGCCTGCGGCTTCAGACTGATTTGCTGCGGTACTGATCATGGCAAACGTTAAAAATCTGTTGTGTAGTCGCTTGCAATTGCATACAGTCGTATTCTAATATTAAGAATTCTAGTACAGGAGAACGATATGTATACAAATGAAGAATACTGCGAAATGGTACTGTTGTATGGGCAGTGTAATCGAAATAAGAGAGAGGCGGCAAGACTTTATGCCATCAAATTTCCCAGTCGAAGACATCTATCTTATTGTACAATTGCCCGTGCTGTTCAACGCTTGTATAGAACTGGGAGTTGTCATAGACGTATTCCCTTGTCTCGTGCCACACCTTCAAGCTTACGGATACCCGCTGAGGATGTTCTAGGATACCCCCCCGGCTCATCCTGAAAGTAGTATCCAGGATATTAGCAAGGCTTGTTCCTACTCAAAATCGACGGTGTGGAACATATTACATACGTACGGTGCATTTCCTTATCGTCCAGTCCTGGCGCAGGAGCTAATGCCTGGAGACCAGTTGTATACATCTCGTTCTCCCATACTAGAATTCGTAATATTAGAATACGGCTGTATGCAATTGCAAGCGACTACACAACAGATTTTTAACGTTCGCCATGATCAGTAGAGGGCGGCAGATCGCAGCAAATCAGTCTGAAGCCGCAGGCAAATAAGTCTATTTTTTTGGAACTGCTTTTGAAAAGTTTTCTTCGTCCAAAATATTTTATTTTTCTGTTTTACACGTACACAGAATAAATTTTGTTTCTTAAGTACTCAATTATTGTAATATTAAGGTAATGTATGTACTTTTAAATTTAAAAACGATTTACATAAGAGTGACGTGCAAGAGCGAAAGTTTCCTGGCAGAGTTCCAATTAATTTCACTTTGGAGACGGTCCCTTACTAGCTTCTTGAAATTGGCCGAGAAAATGGATGAAATGTATGATTTTCAAAGTTCCATAACTTAAACAGTTTTTATTGTAATAAAATGAAACTTTTTGTGTTTACTTTGTTTTTGTGTACTGCATCTTTTCCTAAATATAAGTGATAGGACCTGGGGGCCGTATAAAAATTTAATTTTTGTAATTTTTTTCTAAATGGGTTTTTGGTTCGAAAAGCACGTAAAAACATTCTTTACCCTTTTTAAAACATTTTTTAAATTGGAAGTGCATATCTAAACCGAACGGTTCGGGAATTAACTATTGGGTCACATTAAGGCTGGACACCCTATACATAAATATAAGATTAGAAATAAAATATGAGTCCAGGTTTCCATCACAATGTCATGTCTGGCTGTCATAAAATAATGTCCGTAGTGGTATGACTAAACTGAATGTTCAATGAGCCTACAACTAAAGGGGAGCCTCGAGCTACCTCTATGGACTCTCATGGTAGAAATACAGTGATGATGAGTGCCCAGCCTGTTTCAAATCGTAAATACGGGCCTGAATAATTTTTGAAAACAAGTGTTGAATATATGGTTACAAATTAAGTGAAAAGTTGAAAAAAATATGAAAAAACCCATGTTTTTAAAATTAAATTTGAAAAATATTGATTCATCATAATATTGCAATATAAGGTAGTCACAATATCGATTTCTGAAATTTTAACATCTTCCAACCCTAATACTTTCATTAACACACTTTTAAAAAAATCAGAGCATTCTTTTTTATTTATTTACATGAAACCTTAATACATTCTTGAACATCTTCCTACTATTAAGGCTGTTTAACAAGACGAGCGAAAGTCGAATTGAGGACTAGGGGAAAACCATGAAATATGGGTGGTTTGGCGGTTTAAGGATACATGTCGCGCCATCTTTATTCATGTAATGGACACAATGTTAGCTGTATTTTTTAGAATTTCTCTCAAAAATTTTAGAAATATAATTATAACTCTAAAATTGAAACAATAAAATGGACTTTTCTTGATGTAAAATATTGTAGTAAGTATTAGAGATCAGCGCGAGTTGATTTTTTCAAATGAAATTCAATTGAAATGCGATAAAACTGCTGAAATTCTTTGAACTTCCATCTGAAATATCATCTTCATTCATTACTTATTTTTCAAATTAAATTGCTTCTATAAACTTAATGTTCATAAAGCATCGTAAAGTAGTTTCAGAAGAACCATTATAAATTTTTCAGTAGCTTTTCTACTGTCATTTTATTTTAAATCTTGATCAGAAGTCATGTTCATTAGGTTTCATAAACAATTACAAGTTTCAATTATAAAATTTGTGAAAGCAAAATGCAGTTCATTTTTGGCCCCAAAACATTCTTAAATACATCTATAAATTTATACTTCAAAGTTACTTTTGAAAGAAAATTTTTCAGTCAGATAATTTTGAATTTGAGTTTAAAAAACAATGTTTTTCCTTCTTTCTTTTTATGAAAACTGACTGTTTATTCAGATTTTAAGTTTGCAGTAGTCCAAAGTACAGTTCCCGAAGAAATATTCTGAAAAATTTCATTGTTCTAGGAATGTAAGTTTAGTGAAGTTAACCAAAGTGTGAAAGTTAACCAAAAAGCAGACTTCTCCGAAAAAGTGGCATGTTTAATAATTTTTTTCAAAAAATGAAGTAGCTTTTCAAAGTTGAAATTTGTTTCAGTTCACAGTATGGTTTCTGAAGAAACAGTCTAAAAATTTTCATAGTTCTAGCATCATAAGTTCATTTCTCATCTTAAGTGAAAGTCTATCAAAAACGTTTTCCCCTGAAAAAGTGCCAAGTTTCACTATTTTAAAAAAAAATTAAATTGTTTTTCAAAATTTATCTCAATTTCAGTTCTCAATCTAGTTTCCGAGGAAACATTCTGAAAATTCTCATAATTATATCATCGTAAATTTATCTCTAATCTTGAGCGAAATTCGAGAAAATAGCATTTTCTCTGAAAAAGTGTCAAGTTTAATAATATTTTTTTAAAAATTAAATAGCTTTTCAAATTTTATCGCAATATCAGTTCTTATTCTAGTTTTAGAGGAAACATTCTGAAAAGTTATGTGATTATATAAGTTTACTCCCTATCTTGGTCGAAAATCAAGCGAAATCCCCCGTTTTCAGGTAGAACAGCCTTAAGGAAAAAATATTTTTATCGGGTAAGATATGCATGGCCAACCTTTTATGCAGTCAGGCCAAATTTGAGAAATAAGTTTAGCTGCCGGGCTGCACACAAATTTTTTACAGCCAACATAACATGCTATGGCTTTAATCACACCATCACTTCCCAACCGATAATTTCAAGGTTAAATCCTTTCTCACCTAACTTGAAAAGAGGAACAAGAAAGTATTTTATTTTTAAGAATATAAAATATAATTGAAAATAAAAAATATTTATTAGACAAATCAAATACATATTAGATTTTGAAACTAAGTGTATCAATACTGATCTTAACTCAGGTTATAACGATACTCGAGCAGACTTCCAAATGAAGACAGTAATCCTGTTCCGATTGGTGATTCCATATGCTTCATTCTAAAAGGCTATTCACATAAATACATTTTTCCAAATAGCAAATCCATTGACAAGGTATGACTGTGAAATGCAGGACATTTATTCTAGTTCAAACGCATTTTTATAAATCTCTTCCAAACCAGCCTAATGAAATTTCTCTTTTATTATTGTACAAAGAGACATTTCACTAGGCTCTATTCATAATCCTCCTGGTAATAAATAAACTAAAAAAAAAGCACATGATGTTTCCTGAAATTCTGGAATTTTTTCATAAATTCAAAATTTAAGTCAGTTATCAAAGTGTGTATTCCTACCTAGATGCAATCAAATTACAATGATAATGTAGGAAAGGAAGTGAAGTCTTTTGCCCTTCACTGTTGTTCCCCAAAGACTAAGATTCATTCAAAATGCAGAAATAAAATTAATTAATTGGTTTTTTCCTTTCAGATAATTATGAATGCCATTTAGGCAGTAAGTTACATTGACTAGAAAAACAAAATTAAATACCTACTTTGTCATCAAACTCAGAGATGCCTTTTGACTAGCTTTCAAAAACTGATTTTATTTCTTGCTGTAAATCACTTTTCAATATTTTAAGCAGGGGTTAACCATCTAATTTCTTCATAAAATGTAATGTTATCCTATTCAGACTTTACAGATTCGGGAAAATAATAGAGCGTGCTGCAATTTGTAAAGTTTACTGTTTTACAACTACTTTTGTAACATGATCCATTTTAAGGGACTTGGAAAATAACTTCCTCTGATGAAAAATGAATGAAAGTTTAGCACACACATCTTGAAAATGAGCCCTTAAAAATTAGTAATAAGTTTTAAAAAATCTTCGTGTTGTCCAAAACAGTGCTGGAGCACCATCTGTTGTTATAAGCCTGACAGCTTGTTAAGTTTTAATGAAAAGACATTCAATGTTGATGTATCTGTATCTAACGAATCTTGTGAATCAGTAGTGTTGTAAAGTAAATGCAGCAGTCCTAATTTTACTGTCTTTTTAAAATGGACAACAACACCCCTAATGAATATCATCCCTTGAGTAGTACCAGACATATCTATGCTTTCAGCCAATGCTCACTGACAAAGTATGAACTCTGATGTTCAGCTATACAAATTACTTTCAATAAGTTTTGTCTGGGTCATCTAACAGTTAGAGAGTTTGACAACCCATTTATTTTTGAAAAACACTTTTATTTTCTAATCTGTATTTCGAAAAAAAAAAAAAAAAAATAAGCATTTTTGTTTATCTGACCCAGCTCTGTGGGCCACAAAATGACAACCTGCAAATCAAAAATTTCTCGTAGGCCGCAAGTTGGCTACCTGTGATATAGAGGAAAATCAATGCAGATACATATGCAGAAAATAATGCAAGGGGCTTAAAATATTTAAAAAGGCAGTATTTCTAACAAGAAGATTCCAAATGTACTGTTTTAACAAAAAAATCAAAGTCTGATGGGGGTGGGGTTCTAGACCGCTCTGTCACTACATTCTCCGGCATCAGTGTACAAAACTTTTACTAAATTATAGGAGTAACTCACTAATTTTTCAATATTTCCTTTGACTTCATTAAGGCACCTCTACTTTTGAAAAATATTTACAGAATTATTTTTTTACTTCTTATTTTTTTCTATACACCCCATTGGGTGACCTGCACAGCTCAACAGCTATATAAGTGCAGTTTCAGATTAGAAATAGTTTTGTCTTTTCTTATTGGTGAAACTGTCAGTTTATACCAGCTCTAAGTATGAATAAAAATACCTCTATTGCAGACGGCAATACTCGCCTAGTCATGATGCATAACATAAGGAGGTGTTTTTAACTTTGAAATAAACCACTGTCAGGTATTCTACAGGTTATTATATAAATAGCAATATGCAGAGATTGTTTATGAGACAGGAACAGAATCCCTTTAATGCAAAAAGATCTAACTTTCCTGAAAGACACGTTTTTTTATTCTTCATGACCCAAAATTGAATGCATTTTTTTTGAAATCTTAAGTAACCTTTAGCATAAACCACAGGGTTCTTTCTAGGCCTTTCTGGCCAGAAGAATATAATTTCAAATTCTGTAATTCGATAGAAATACACATTGTAGCTTAATAATGCGGCCCAGCTGACAAACATTTCTAGAGAGATCACTGAACCACATACAGATGTAATATAGCAAAGGACTAGCATGAGGACATGAGGAAGAGGGGATTTGAGCCCCTCCCCCTCCCTCTATAATTGTCAGGCATATGCTCCCACACCTCAGAGTCCATTATCGCGAAGACCTTGGTCCCACATAGGGGCTGTTGCGTCTGCATGTTTAACTTTAACTAGCATAGGTGACAACATGAGAAGCAGGGGGCTGGAGGGGGGGTTGAGCTCCTCCTCTTCTATAACTGTCAGTATAGTGAATGTTTTTATAGTATACTGAACTTTTTGTGTTATTTTTATAACAAAGAGCTTGAAAGCTCCAGAACATGGGCACTGGCAGCATAGGACAAGGGGGAGGGACAATGCTTCCCCCCTGGATTTTTGTATGAAGTGTTTTCCCTTGCTTTTTTGCTCTTTGCAACATGGTAACCATACGTTAAAGTAGTCTTTACTCCCCCCCTTGAGTAGTCTTTGCCCCCCCCCTGGGAAATATTCTGCCAGCGCCCATGCTCCAGATTAGTTTTGATTCTCTAAAAGTAATCATATGGTCACCCGTGGGAGTTAGTAGAAAAAAACAAAATACCAAAATACACAAGAAAACTCAATAGTAAAACAAAACAAATATATTACATCTTGGTATATACTGGCCATCATAGAAACGCACATAGCTCATACAGTAACATTTAAAATTTTAACAATTTCTAAAATATGACACATGAAGAGAATCACAACAAAGCACAGTCCTCTAGTTGATGTTCACGGGAGGTGGAGTTTCTGGTATGAGAGAAGAGAAGAAGGTAGCGAGAAAAGTGAGAGGTGAAAACACTTGATTGTTATTATTATTTGGAGCATGAGGGGGTTCTTCCCCATCCATTGCAGCCTCCAGCTCGTGAGCATCTTGATCTTCCTGAAAAAAATAAGACTATAATTTTTACTTGAAAAAGAAATGACTCAATAAAATGCAAATCAGACACAATTGTATTACTCAATGAACATTTAGATGGATCCAACAACGAGTCCTCGTGGATTAACCAGAATGAACCAATTGTCAAAAATTTGTTAAACTGTGAAAGTCTTTAAGTGGTTAAAGTTTAGTCCAATAAAACCCCATTTACCTGAAGTGTATCGAACTTATTTATGTATAGATCAGAAATATTTGTTTCAGATATGCTATGCCATAAATAATTTCCAAATATTCTGAAAGCTTGGCACAAAGATTTCATGGAAGAATGTATCACTCCAGATGGTTAGCAACAGCAAACCATTTGCTTTAAGTTCATACATAGGAACACAGGTGCCATCAGAAAACCTTAAAATATTAGTTGAGTATGTGATGAATATACAGTTGTTCCTCGTATATCACGGTTAATTCGTTCCAGACTCTAGTACAATAAAAGAATTTCCCCCAAATAGGATTTTTAGTTAGAAATAGAATATTTTCATAATTAGGACATAGAAAATCTGTTTCTGACCAAAATACATTTATTTTTAACTATTAGAATATCTAGACACAAATATATACATGTTACTGTGAAAGTCCAAAATCTGGAATTAACCTCCCCAACACATTAAAAATTGTTTTGCTACATTTTTGCTTTTTTGACGACCTTGGCTTGTTTTTTCTACATCTGCCAGAGCATACCTGTGCTTGTTGCCATATACCAGTGGTAGTCTGAATGTACTAGAATCTAAGCCGGTCTTTCACCGACATATTTGGTATGTGTTGACATTCACCGATGAAAGACAACATTCTCCAATTTCAGGCTTTCACAGTAACATACATATTACACATTACAAATATCATATTATTATTGCCTATTTAAACACATACACACACACAGTTGTTGCACACAAATACTAATCTATGAAAATATCAAAGATTTTTTGAAGATGAAGCAATGATGATGAAGAGATGTACTGCACTGGAAAGAAGAGCATATGGTTGCTACTCCTCTCAAGGCATGACTTTTGGTGAGTATTTAAGTTGTATAGTACCTTTAGTTGATGCATCGTCAATCTTACAAACTTTTCTTTTTCTTTTTTTTCTGAAAAAAAGTCTACTTCAAGTGATAGAAAAATGCATTTGAAATGCCACAAAATATTATGTCTGTATAGAATGCAGTTTAAATTACTGAAATTGTTTAGCGAGAAATCAGAAATTTGGGGGGAAAAAAGAATACACAACCAATTTAGAGCTTCCTAACACTTTTGAAAAAATGTGATAGAGTGAAACCACAAAATTGAAAGAGGATATTGCATGGGACAACTGTATATGCTCCAATTTTTTTTACCATAAAATGTAACCCTTCTTATAAAGATGAGGCTCAGAATGTAATGGAAGCAGTGAGATTATCCCAATATCTGACGGATCAAATAAAGTGTGCCCTACATCCAGTTATACAACGTAACGCTTACTTTGGTGACCTGGAGAACATACTTGCCATGTTACATGATGAAAGACAACTAACAGAAAGACTTTAAAAATAACACTGCAATCAAGATCAAATTTAAATATTCAATATTTCAAAATTTCTTCTTTAAACTTTGATGTGGAGGACTACATTGATTTAATATATTGAGAAGAAAGTGAACTAACAGAATTACCAATGGCATTTCATAAATCTCATGATGAACTGAATGAAATCCAAAAGTAAAGACAGAATGGATATTGAATTTCCAAACTTTCCCTGTCACACACAAGCCATTGAGAGGCACATTAAATTAGTGACCGGGGCTTCTTCAGAAGTTTGCAGCCAAGAATCAAGAGAAGGCTTCATTTGTAATATATTAGAATCTCAGAAAACAATGCCGAAATTCAATACAAAGGTGCAGTATACATTATCAATAAATAAATAACATAGAATATAGATAATGGAGTAGTGTAGGAGGGGGGAGATCGATTTGCAACCACTTCCACGTAGTGAGCTCAGGATTTTTTTGTTACAAAAACAGCAAAAAATAAAATTTATAAAGAAATAAGTAAAGAGTTACATAAGGATTATTTTGTGTAAAAGGTAAGAAATTTCAACCCTCTTATGGCAGGGGAAGATATTTCTCTACATCATTGAAATCTGCCAGTTTAATTGAGCAGGACAACACACAACTTTTCCATGCTATTACTAAACATAAATATGAAAAAAAAAAAATTGGCCTTTTTTTTTTTTTCCACTTGAGTATACATGCCTCCTAAATATGTTGTAACTCTCACAGAAATGATTGAGTAACAGGGAAAAAGTTTTGCTTTTTGGTGTTGTTAAAAAGGAAGTACTCTGACAACAATTTCTACAAATACATAAATCTGAAAAAGATTTTTAAAAATTATTTATCATTTTTAGCACTTATTTTTATTAATTAAATTTACAACTTTTTAAAAAGTACAACTCTCAATTAACTGAGCAATATTTTGCAATACAAAAGAAAAAACTTACAAACTAACGTTATAGTACTTAAATAAAAATATAAAGTTATTCACATTCTCATTAGTTGCTGGTGGATCATTTCCATTATTTGCTACATTTGGATTTGGCTCTGCTTGCACTCTGTTTCTGTGCCTCAAAACTGCCTCAGCAAAGCCTTGCCTCATAAACCAACCTTCATGATACCTGCACAGAAAATCAAAATCATATAAAAGTTTTACAATTTTAAAATACTAATAATCAAAACTAAATAAATTAATATCAATTGAAAACACCATCAAACAGAGCTGGCCACGGGAGGTATGTCAAGTATACAATGCATCACTACCCTTAGCTGCAAAAGAGCCCCCTTCAAATTTGGTTTATTTTGTTTTGGATTAATTTAATTTTCTATAACTTACTTGGATTTTATTTTTTTTAAACCATACTTATGCATAACAAACTTTAATAGATTTTACAGCATTTTTAAAATACATTTAATAGATTACTAGATTATAGTCTAATTTTGCCGGATCAAATTGGTTAAGAATGGAAATTAATTATTATTCAAAACATTCTTTTAAAAAATGGTTTGGGTTAACCATTTTAACAAAGATTTTTTTTTCATCGGGATTTTAGATAATTCTTAATTTTAGATATCCTAAACTGAGACTCTGTACTTATTGTAATAAGGAAAGGTGAAACAATAAAAATGTATAATGAACTGTGGTAGTTCTTGAAGCATACATAAAAAAGTTAAATTGATGTGCACACATAATTTTGTTAGGTGAGCATTCAAAGAATGCACCTTTTTATTCAAACCTATCAACTTTTAAATTAAACTTTTGTATAAACTTTTGTATTTCAAATGAGCTAAAATATTGCTAAAAATTCAAATGTATAATTATAAACATTTTGATATTTTATTAAAAGAAACTGATTAAAATATCAGCAAAACTCTCATTGTGACTAAAAATTGGTATTCAAATTTTTGGGTAGTCAGATCCTATGTGGAATATCAAAGTAAAATACAAACTTAAAATATTTCTGCACAAAGTAACTTAAATGTTAAGCAAAATAAAAATAATAATATGTCTGTCTTCACAGCAGTATAATCAATTTCACCATTTAATGAAATTTTTTATTTTAAAAACCATATTATTTCTCAAAGAAATCTGTTAATGATAATGAATAATAGAACACTGTCTGTTTTAGCATTTGTTTTACAGTAAATTTCAATACATCATTTCAAAAACCATTTAAGTTACAACAACTTTTCAGGAATCAACAGTGGCAGATCCTTGGCAATGGAGCAATCGATCCCCCCTTGAGATCACTTAAACTTGCTACTGAAATCATGTTTAACCTGTTAGCTCTCATCATTTGAAAAGATGAAATGGAGAAGATTCTACATCTTTGAACAATGTTGCTTCCTAGAATGGTTCTTTTAAACACTCTGCTAAAGCCTAGCGATTGCATAAACACAACACTGGGCTCTAGTGGAGTATTTAAGGCTGTTCTACCTGAAAACGTAGGATTTCGGTTGATTTTCGACCAAGATAGGGAGTAAACTTATAATCACATAGCTTTGAGAATTTTCAGAATGTTTCCTCTAAAACTAGAATAAGAACTGACATTGCGATAAAATTTGAAAAGTTATTTAATTTTTTAAAAAATATTATTGAACTTGACACTTTATCAGAGAAAACGCTATTTTCTCGAATTTCGCTCACGATTATAAATAAATTTACGATGATATAATTATGAGAATTTTCAGAATGCTTCCTCGGAAACTAGATTGAGAACTGACATTGCGATAAATTTTGAAAAGCAATTTAATTTTTTTTTTTTAAATAGTGAAACTTGGCACTTTTTCAGAGGAAAGCGTTTTTGATAGACTTTCACTTAAGATCAGAAATCACCTTATGATGCTAGAACTATGAAAATTTTTAGACTGTTTCTTCAGAAACCATACTGTGAACTGAAACAAATTTCAAATTTGAACAGTTACTTCATTTTTTGAAAAAAAATTATTAAACATGCCACTTTTTTGGAGAAGTCTGCTTTTTGGTTAACTTTCACTACAGATAAAAAATAAACTTACATTCCTAGAACAATGAAATTTTTCAGAATATTTCTTCGGGAACTGTATTGTGGACTACTGCAAATTTAAAATCTGAATAACGAGTCAGTTTTCATAAAAAGAAAGAAGGAAAAACATTGTTTTTTAAACTCAAATTCAAAATTGGCTGACTGAAAAATTTTCTTTCAAAAGTAACTTTGAAGTATAAATTTATAGATGTAATAAAGAATGTTTTGGGGCCAAAAATGTACTGCATTTTGCTTTTACAAATTTCATAATTGAAACTCGTAATTGTTTATGGAACCTAATGAACATGACTTCTGATCAAGATTTAAAATAAAATGACAGTAGAAAAACTACTGAAAAATTTATAATGGTTCTTCTGAAACTACTTTACAATGCTTTATGAACATTAAGTTTATAGGAGCAATTTAATTTAAAAAATAAGTAAATAAATGAAGATGATATTTCAGACGGAAATTGAAAGAATTTCAGCAGTTTTATCGCGTTTCAATCCAATTTCATTTGAAAAAATCAACTCGCGCTGATCTCTAATACTTACTACACTATTTTACATCAAGAAAAGTCCATTTTATCGTTTCAATTTTAGAGTTATAATTATATTCCTAAAATTTTTCAGAGAAATTCTAAAAAGTACAGCTAACAATTGTGTCCATTACATGAATAAAGATGGCGCGACATGTATCCTGAAACCCGCAAACCACCCATATTTCACGGTTCTCCCCTAGTCCTCGATTCGACTTTTGCTCGTCAGGTTAAACAGCCTTAAGGAACCATTCAGGGAAGAAGCACTGGTCAAATAAGGAGAGTCTTTTTCCTTGTATCCCTGTAGCATCTCTTTACTGACTATGCTCTCTTCTTCAGCACAAAAGGAGAAAAATGGTCTATATTTGATCATGATTAACCCCTTTGGCCCTGATGCTCTAATGTTAGAACACACCTTTGCATTACTCTATATTCTTCCTTTTCACGAATTTTAACACCAAAATCTACTGTCCTACTAATAATACATGCAAGAATAGCAGAACATTATCATTTTTGCTCAGTAGATGGCAGAAAATCTCCAGTAGGGAAGACAATGGACGTGCCAAACCATTTGAAGCCAAAAGTTAAATGCATCTTTATGAATGCATGAACAAATGCATGAGAAGTGTGAAATATTTTCATGTTTTCCCACACAAAGAAATCGTTTCTAAAGATTTCATACAAAATAACTGTCATCTTTACTTATTTTGATATATTATAGCCTTGTGTCCTACTATTAAAACACTTTTTAATTAGTCTGGTAATTGGCTGAATGCTATAATACTTCATATTTAAGATAATTACATATAGTGTAGCACATCTAACCACTCCTTGATTTTTTATCTGCTCTATTCAAAATTCAGGGGTGAAGGGTGTTAATGATGAATAAAAAAACTTTTAATTAATAATCATAACTAAGAATATTGCTAATCACTGTATAAAAAATGTTTAAAATTTTTGTTTTATTAACACCGATATAAAAATTACATTCACAAACTGTGACTTAGCTATTTAAGTGAATAACAGAAAAAAATTAAGCATGATAGATAAGTTCATAGTATATTCCTTAAAAATTAAGTAGGTTACACTTAAAACAAAAACATTAATTTTAATCATTCATCTTCACCATCTTTGGATCAGCAACTGGGTTTGACTAGGCATTATCGTGTTTGCATGGAAAGCGTAGTATGATTTGCATGATTTTTGGTTTATCTGTAAGGGTGCATTCTTCAAAAAAAAAAAGAAAGAAAGAAAGAAAAAGAAAAATATTTTTGAAATATTTATAAATTATGTGTTTTTTAAAATGATCACTTCAGTTATAAATAGACCAAACTCAATAATTCAACACATATTTCCTATTAGACAGATAAAACATAAATTAATAAAATTCAATTGCAGAATAATACTTTTAATTATTATTTTGAAAATTAGACTACTTACAAGAATGCCACAACAATAGCTACTATCACAAACATAAACCTTTCTGGTGTAGTGTAGAAATATACAATGCAAAGCAGTATTAAGAATCGAAAATACACAAAAAGGAGGTCCAACCAGTCTCTGTTAATAAACTCATTCTCTTCTACCTGAACTGCAGGAACATTGTTCTGTTGATTAGGCAGCTGTTGTGCAGGTTCTTGCAGGTTATTCTGAAGTGGTTGATTATAAGTAACAACAGGAACAGAATGAGCACTTCCAACAACCCCATTCATGCTGAAACGATCACAGTTATACTAAAATCAAAAACTAATTTTCATTCTAACACATTCAAATATATTTTAATGGAATTTTTTCCTCAGCTTCACAATTAATTTACACATGTATAATCAGTTAATAGGGGATACTGATAATGTAAAGCTTTATTTGAAGTTTGCATGCAGAAGTAGTGACTTTTCAGTAAATAAGTAGAAATTTTTTTAATAACACAAATTGGCTATGCTTGTCAAACAGATCATTTAAATATACATTAAACAATGACATTATTCATAACTTTACAGTACTTATATCATAAATTTAGATCACATTCTAAGGTATACTGGTGTAAATACAGATTCACAATGGCAAAGCCAAAAATATGTTTGCAAGTTCTCCAAGAACATCTTTTAGAACTTGCTTTTTAAAGTTTATCATTATTATTATTCCTTAAAGAAGTTACTGTACTTAAAACTTAACCCCCGTAAATTTGTCCAGTGACATTCTCTTTCTTTGTTTTTTTATTTAGCCTTTTCAACTTTGTGTCACTACAAATAAATGGATTAGTGACAAATGAAGCCTATGAAACAACAACTGTTTAATTTGAAGCAACTGATTAAGTTAGCAAAACGGGGAGTAACCTTTCAGTATTTCAATATTTAATGCACGATAGTGAACTTTCATGCTATTATAAAAGAAAATACTTTTAGATAAAATATTCTAAATAGGCAAAACACAGAAAATATGAAAATGATAGTTTTTAACATAAATTATATAAATGCAATTTTTTAGAGTCACACAACAGCAATTATAATTATTCTAAAAGCAGTTTCTTGTGTTATTTTACAAAAAATAATAATAATAGCTTGTAAAAAATGAAATATTAAGTCAAAAAATTTAAACTACTCAAGTGGACAAAGTAATAAATTTTTTTTTACTAATACAGATTTACAAGCTGCTTCTATAAAGAGGAAAAATACGCAATCAAATAAGACTATATGGGTCATTAAAAATCCCTTGTATTCAATTAAATTCAGATTACTGTTGCTATTGATACATTGATAAAACCTAGTAACAGAGTACAATAAACTAATAGTTGTACAATAATAATACCTTTTTCCTTCCTATGAAAGAAAAATGTGCTGTCTGGATAAAAGAGTAGAAAAGTTTTTATCAATTAATAGTTTGAATAATTCTATTAATTCAAATGTTATAGGACATTTGAAAGGTGTAGATAAAGAATTTACATTCTCCACTTAGAAGGTTAGTTTTTAGTTCTTAAAAAAAAATGCAAAAAAAAATTATTAATGAACATGATATATTGCTACATTTTATTTATTTATTTTATTTTATATACATATTTGTAGTCATAACAACTACTTACACACAATCCTAAACCAGTAATAATTCTGGTAAAGCTAGAATTTAAATTTAAGTATGGAAAATAAAAGTTTTGTAAAAGTGAAGAATGTTGAGTTTTGCATCTTTACCTTTCATTCAACGATGCTTGCTGCTTGCTAAAACAATATGCATAAGCACAAATTTAATGTTTAATAACAAACAGGATATTTGTCATATTTCTAAGTGAAAAAACAACTGATTTTGTCATTCATGATGTGAATAATGTATGAGTTTTGTTCAATTTTGCTACATTAAATAGTTTTCTAGCCAGTAAAAATTAATAGTTCCAGATAAACAAATTTTTGAAACACATTTTGGTAACACTTTGCGAAAATGATTCGTATGCAATAATACTTAATTGCACCGATCAAGAGAAACTGGAAATGTTTGTATGAAAGGGGAAACAAGAATTTGTGGAATTAAAAACGTAATTAAGAGTGTCGAGTAGGCTTTTCTAAAGATGCTTTCACAATTTATAAGTTCGCCAACATTAGTATAGATATAGCCAATCTTCTTACAAACAAACTTAATTAAGAACATTAATAATCCCACAGATTCAATTCAATAAAGTTTCATTTTAGATTATCATCAAAAATACATAATTTATAGATAAGCAGAAATAAACATGCAATTTTTCTCTCCAACATGCTAATCAATCTGTTAACAAATGATTACAGCATACTCCCTCTAATCCACACAGGCTGAGACTGCGCAGATTATACAGTGTGTCCCAAAAAGTTCCCATACTCCAACTTAATGAACTTATTGTCCTTTATCTTTAAAAAAAATATTCAATTTTATCATTTGCTTATCATTCACAAATCCTTTTTTTCCTGCACAAGTTGTGTGTGAATAAAGTTATTTTATTCTTCATACTGGAATGAATTATTCAATCAGAGAACTGCCATGAGATATATTTTGAACATAAATCAAATAAAAAATGCAAAGATATTTAGCTAAATAAATATCCAAATTATATCCATATGTCGTCAGCACAGGAACTTTTAGGACACTGTGCACAATTCAGCAAATTCTGGGTCATTCCCTTGTCAACCCTTCCACACGCAGTGGACATTTTAGTCCCATAATTGTTAATTTCATGCTGCTCAAATCGAAAATTCAGAAGCATTTGTCAATTTTGATACATCTATTCATAAGAAGATATTGAGATTTGCACAAAATAAAAAAGGGTGACAAACTGCTAAGTACATTTTTCATCAATGTGACAGATATTTCTCAGAAAAATTATCGATGTTTCAGAAAAGTTATCAATGTCATGCAGACAGAATCTATCTGAATAAAAGTCTACGTGGAAAATTATGGTATTCAAAGACATGTACAGAGTACTAATAGTCAGGAGAGAGTACAGCAGGCATCTTGTCAATCAATCTCTCAAAGTATGAATAAAGAGAGATAAGTGAAAATTCAGATATCATAGTCTTGAAAGCATTGACAAATAACATTAAAATGTCATTTGAAACCCTTATAAATTATAGCCATGAAATATACTAAATTTTGAGTAGGAGATAAAATTGGAAAGATTAGTAAATTCACAGTTGGAAGATGGCAATGGAAAACAAAATTTATAAAGGAATAATGATATAAAATATATGCAAAGTATAACTGTGTATTATATGTTCTTCATTCAACCATTTTATTTTTTTTATTTTTTCTTCTGCAGGAATAACACTTCAAAGTTCAAAAGTGAGCTGAAACACACAAACCACAATAAAAGATCACTTTAGAAAAATAGCTTAAATCAATGCATAGCTTATTAAATATCAAAATAACAATTACAAAATATTAACAAGAGGCAGATGAATTAGCTAATGATTAAAATTACAAAGACCAAGAAAACTAAGCAACTCCTTTATTAGTCAAATTAGTTACTTTAGTAGGAGTACGGACTTAGATATTAGCTAATGATCACATTAATGTGATTTGAGTGACTATTTTAATTTAGACAGAATGTACATAACAAAATAAAGAACTTTCTTTTAAAATTCTTTTAAAACTGAAAAACAAATTACTAAAACAAATTCTATACCTCTGCCAATACTGAGATATATATTGAGCATACATTTGTTGCATTACAGCCATTTGTGCTGACATTTGAGGATCATTAAAATACATTGGTAGAGTATTAGTTGGAGGTATCTGCTGTACTGGCGCCTGATAGACACTGTAATTAAACAAACATAAGTGCACATGCAAACTTTGTTGATGCTTTTTTTTTATCTTGATTTAAAACATACATAATAAATTACAGAAGTTAAATTTTGTGAAATTCAACAAAAATAGCTCATTAATGAAAGCATTTTGAGAGACCACAAGATTTCATTCATCTATTAAAGTTACTAGCTTCCAAAAGAAAAAGTACTGAAACTTCTAAAAATTTTAAAAGTGTTAAAATCTTGTATTTTTCAGGCTGCAGTTAGGAGAAAGATTTAAAAAAAAAAAAACTGATTTCAGCTTTTTACCATAAATTTAAATTCACTAATTGCAACAGGAACTCTTTTTAAAAAATTGAGTTGTGTCTTTGGAAGCTGCACTACAGATAATAAAATGTAAAATTCTGTCCCATTTATTAAAAACTCCTGAAAATGTACTTCAGCATGGAACTAAATAGTAAAATTTTGCAACATGTGACACATTTCACAAAATATAGCACTATTTTTTTGAAAATTTCTGTAACTAACACAGGATTTTATCATTTGTTATAATACATTATTATAGAACTTGCGATGAAACATTAGGGATCATGTTGCTGTGCTGCAATACATATTTTATTCATTTTTTAGCAAAAGGATATATTTCATTTCAAAACACTCCCAATGACTCTCTCTTTAGTGACCTTGGAATTCATTTGTAACATCCCTGTGTTAAAAGTATTTTCATTATTTTTTAGTGTTATTGAAAAACATTAAGGAAAATACTTCAAATAGTTAATCTTATCCAATCCCTGGAACTCACAAATTTAAGGAGTTGTGATGAACCAAAAAATTACCAAGCCCAATAATTTTTTAAGGATGAAATCTACAATTTATAACTGTGAAATTAGTTAAGTGATTTAGATGCTTGAATGGATTTATGTGATGAAATTTAACAGAGATGATATTTAGAGGGATAAAGTATTCCTTAACATCAGTTAATAGATACTTAAAGCATTCTGATTTATTATAACAATTACAGGTACATTTATAAACTCATTTTCAGTCAAATGATTTGAAGATAGTTTTTAATGAAAATGAGGAATACATAAACCATAAAGAGTATTACTTAAAATATTAACAACAGTTAATAGATACAAACTAAAAGTTTTTGTTGAAAGTAGATAGAACTAACGCTAGTTTGAAAAGTCTCAACCTTACTGTTAAAGTTAGTATAAAAATAATAGAATTCAGTTCAAACTTTTATATAAATATAATGCTATATACCAAGCAGTGCACATTATAAATGTTTAAGATTTTTAAACATTCTTAATTTCATGTGTGAAATATGCACAATTTTGACATCAATGTACATTTTTACAAAAAAACAAACAGTTTTACGATTTCTAATAAGATATGATACATATTTTTAAATTATTCAAAATTTGGTGTGCAGCATATTTAATGGGTGGACTACATTTTTTTTTTTTAAATTTTAAATAGTATTTTATGTTCCACTCTCTTTTTTACAATGTTTTATGAAACCAGTAAACATAGAAACACATAAACAAATAAAAACTTCTACCGCAAATTTAGTACTTACCTATTATCCTGGCAGTCCGCCAAGATAAATGCCAGACACATGAAATTATTCATGGTTCCGAATCCGATTGGGATCAGTTTGTCAGCACATTTGACAAAAACATAGTTTGGCAGAAATGACCACCAGAATAATATGTAAGCACTGCAAATTTTAACTGAAAACTTAGATTTCAAGGGGACATAAAATACTTTTTTTTCCCAAAAAAGGGCCAGCAAAGTCTAGAAATCAATGCCCAATGTCCATCCAATAATGCACATTGAATATCAAGTCAGGGAAATTCTTAGTACTTTACTTCTGATTAATCTAGAGTACCACAGTAAGTAGCAGTAAAATCTCTATATAATTAAGTATCAAAGGACTGAAAATCAAATTCATCTCTGAAAAATTTGTTAAAATGAAATTTTACTATGTGTAAATTCGTATTATTTGATTTTCTAATAGAAATATTTGATTTGTTAACATCTGATATTTTCATAAAATTGGAGTGTACTGTTACGAGATTTTACTATATATATTTAAGAATTCAAC
The DNA here is from genome assembly GCA_038373885.1 of Cheiracanthium punctorium. Lineage (NCBI taxonomy): Eukaryota > Metazoa > Arthropoda > Arachnida > Araneae > Cheiracanthiidae > Cheiracanthium > Cheiracanthium punctorium. The sequence goes on along the minus strand of JAWZYV010017704.1, from coordinate 445,583 downwards.
TAGTAAAATTACTTACTTTGTTTGAGGTGAATTAGAGCTATGTCTTTGCCTTAAAATATTTTCAGAGCTTGCAGTGCTGTTTTCATTAGACTGAGAAAGCTGTACAGGTGTTGGCTCATTTGGCGATTCATGACTAGAAATCTAATAATGAATAACAGAACACTTAATTACATCCAAGTTATTACAATTCAAATAACCTATTATTTCAAAAATAGCAAATGCAATTGTAGTATATTTAATACAATTTTCATTAAGGATTTCATTTGGATTTGGTACAATTTATAATTTAACTCCTGGGGTATTCAGTGGCATAACAATGGGGTGGCAGGATGGACAAGACACCATGCCCCCACCCCAGGATGAGAGGGTCGTGAATGCAAGTGCAGGAGGAGCCTAAATTTATTATTACAAAATTTAGTAAAATTCTTAGTTTGGTAGTCAATTAAGTTAGTCAAACAACCCAAATCTGAATCCCAATAATTATCCTTTTTTTAACAAAAGTAAAGGAATTTTTGGAAGGAAAAAAATTTGTACGGAAGGAAGAGCTTGGGGAAACAATGCTTACATTTCTCAATGAACTACGTGATGAAGGCATACAAAATGTTGTTTTACAGTATGAAAAGTGGATAAATGTATGGGGTGATTATCTAGAAAAACAGATTGATGTAAGTCAGTGACATATGCAGACTTCCTTCAAGGACATTAGACTTGCAGACATAACTTTGCGTTAAAAAAGTTAAAAATTCAAAATTCATAAACACTTTGTTAAAAAAATTTGACCCACCCCCATTTGTATACGTGGCTGATGTAAGTAGGGGAGGGTGGATCACAATGAGACAGTGCAATTTCACAAACTACTACTTTACTGATAACTACTGTCTTTTACCTGTGATAAGTAGAAGTTAAATTTTACCCGGAATTCCATGTTGAAAAGTGCTGCTAGCTCATGTACTGCATAAACTGAAATTTTTGGTTGTATTTACTCACAAAGTTATTTTTAGAGAAGTTTTCATTTACTGTCATCAAGTGTCATTTGAATAATACAGGTAAGTGTTGTGTATTTTATTAAAGATTATTAATATAGCTCGTTATTATAACCTATAGTTTTGTTAAATTATAGTAAACTTTTTTACTTAAGAATATTTTTACAATTTTGCTCTTTTGGACCACAATGAGACACATTTTCTGGGCCACAATGAATTGTGGCCCTAAGCAGAGGAAACTTATTAAGATTAATAATCAGGCAACTTGTTAAGATTAATAATTAGTAGTAGATGTATATTAATAGGTTTTTTTGGAGACCAGGTAAGTGAAATTTGGTCAAAAAAATAGATTTTTACTTTTTCTATAGCAGTAAATTCTCTAAAGCTTTATCTTTCCATAGCATTTGTTTATTGAATAAACAGAAGAATTATAAATTTTTTATTTTACTTACTAAATTCATACCGACTGCTAGTATTTTTAAAATAATAATTTTATGTAAGTTAAATACAAAATTTATTTATTTATTTTTGCTTGTCTCATTATTGCCCATAGAATGACTCATAGGGGCCCATGCCTGGGCCACAATGAGACATTAATTTATCTTTTTGAAAAGTGCAATAAAGTACTTGTTTTCATATAGAGGTTAAAAACTGGTGTAATGTATAAGTATTAAGTGAAATATTGTATCTGATAATATTTTGTGCGACATACACTTATAAAATAATTATAAAATGTTTTAAGTGTTTTTGCATCATCGTGGCTCACCCTCCCCTATAAGTAAAAATGAAAAGTTTATCATAAAATCTTTAGAATTCATTTTTTGATCATCAAAAGGATACTATTTTCTGGACAGATCTCATATTTTTCCTTACTAAATTATGAAGTAAAATAATACATATGAATAAATTAATGATAAAAATGAATTGTCACACTTAAGTTTAATGAATTAAAAATTAATATAAATTCTTCAAAAACACTATTTGATTTTAATTTTACTACTTTCTTAATTTTGCAAATATGAATCAATTATTGTTTGTCCAATTGGTTTTAATTTAAAATAAATTTTCTTTAAGTATACTGTTATCATTTCCTGCTTCAGAAACTGGCCAATCTTGATACTAAGAATTTTAAAACATCGCAGACCCAAGAATCCAAAAGTTATGTATATATCCCTTGATAGAACAAATTTTTCAATAAATATGTTTACCCGATCCTGAAAAGAAGTACTTCCCTTCCAAACTAAATGTAGAATTTGCACTCTTGCTTGGATATCTTCCTAAAAATAAACAGAAAAAACTATGCTTTTTAACATTTAATATGCACATTTTAGCATACTATTATTCAAAAAAGAGTATTAAATAATTATTTATTAATATTTATGAAGAACTGTTTTATTAAAGTGTTACAATAATACATTTAAAACACATTATCATTTTTCTTTTCACAAATTATCAACTTCCTTCTGCCCACAGACTTAGAACAGTGTTTTCAAGTGTTCATCAGCAAAACTCACTAAATTCAGTTCAAAAAGACATTAAATCATCACATAATCACTGGCATAGCCAGAAAGGGAGTTGTACCACTAGATGTTACAACAATCCTAAAAAATAAATTTCAACATTCTACGACTAATAGTTTTTGAGATATGTGAGTTACGCACATACGTACTACAGACATCAGGAAAAAACTAATCAAAATGGACTTGTGGTTGGTCAAAATGGATTGTACTTGTATATATACAAACATAAATACATGCATACAAAGAGACATCTTGGAAAAACTCTTTAAATCAAATTTAAAGATGGTTAAAATTGAACTTTTTTATCAAAATCTGCATACCAAAATTTTTTGTGATCACTATACTTCCTTTTACTTTGTATGAGGAAGTAATAAGACATAACATAAGAAGAGAAATTAAAGAACAGCATAAAAATTTAAAAATTGGACTATCTAAATTTTGCTCATAATATCCAAGAGAATGTGTGACTGCTAGAAGTAGGGATGCACCAAATATTCGGTTGGTATTCGGCAGACAAACCAAATATTTGGTTTGGCCAAATACTTAAATATTCAGCAACCAAATAGTAAACAAATTTAAGTATTTACCAATTGATAAACAAATACATATTTTTTATAGCATGAATGAAAGATATAGTATAGTACCATAGTACTAAATTAATTCAAGTTGTTACTTACTAAAATCACATGTGAATATGCACTAAAAACCCTTAGAAAGTCCACCTACCAAGGCACCACCCCATCCTTGGCCAATCGTCCAAGCGTAACGTTGCCACAATCACACAAAAAACTAATATCACAATGAAATTAGTTTTAATGTAAGAGAAAGCACTCGGATGCTAGATTTAAATTTTGTTGCTTTTCAATTTTTCTTAAATCTTATTATGACAGATTACATCAACCTTGCTATTACTAAATCATTTAAATTTGAAACATAACAGTAACCAGGGGGAAAAAAACCTCACAACGTTAAGTGTTCATAAATATGTAAAGTCAATTAACTACTAATTTTTTCAATTAAATATGCAGGTAAAAAAAATTACCAACATTTCACTAATATTTTAAAAAGGTATTAATAATATATAAAGGAAGTACTTGGATATTAAATTTTGCAGCATTTTAATTTATGAAGTTTTACACAATATGAAATATTACTTAAGAACAAACTAATCAAATTAATCACTGCAATCAAAGTTTAATAACAGCTTAATAAATTTTAGCCAAGTATTTGGTATTCAGCTGAATATTCGGTTAGAATTTTAACCGAATATTCAGTATTCGTTATTCGGCAAAATATGGTATTCGGTGCATCCTTAGCTAGAAGTAAATGTATTCGCTCTGTATGTGTTTGCATATATCATCAAACTATTAAACTCATGCTTCATATTATTGACTATATACCACTGTTACAAAAACTAGTTTGTACCACTGAATCTAAAAATTTCATGGTACACAAGTATGTCCATCTGCAGAAATTCTGAAAAAATAACTAATGCTTTCCAATGAAATTGAAATGATTAATGAAATTTCTTACAATCAGTGGATGTTAACTGATGGTGCAGAATTGAAAATAATTATAATTACATCAGCTGATAAATTTGTTGAAAATTTTGTTTCAAGCTATCTACATAATGCACACATCACTTCTTCACAAAAGCTCAGAGTAAATACTTTAGCAATGTAATTTTTCAGGATTTAATTTAAAGAGTGCCACAAATTAAATACATAAAGTGTTTCAATGGCGGATCATCAGATCAATATTAAAATTTTAAAAACTTTATCAATCTCTGTCATCATGAGAAAGATCATGGTGTGAAAGCTAAATGCTTTTTTTTTTTTTTTTTTGGTAATACAAAATATGCAAATCATTCTTCTTTAAAATCCTTACTAAGGATTAGTTAGTTAGGCAATTCTAAAGTTAGGCAATTTCTTGACAGTTCATTTAAACTAGCTATAATCAGAAGGGTTTGTTTTTTTCTTTAACTTCTCATTAAATAAAGATATTAATTTAATATTATTTTAACATTGAAATTATAACAACAGTTTCTACTTCAAACAGAAAAAAACGAAGTTACAAAAAGAAAGAAAAAAAAAATCATATAGCAAATATAGTTTAGAGCTAGTTATAGATAATGCAAATTATAAAATTGTTGCCATACTTGTATTTATTGAGAATAGCTAATGCTTTTTTACTATTTAAAATTAAGCTTATAAAATAGATCAGAATGGTTATTTTTAAGAAACTGTATGGGGTTTTTTTGGGGGGTGACTGTAATTTACGGGCATATTCTAGAGTGTTTCTACCAAGTTTCAGAAAGAAATATGATGGACAACCTTTTTCTTTTAACTCATTAAATTTGGGTAAATTCTGAAATTTTTTTTTTTTTTTTTTTTTTTTTGCTGCATTTTACATTTAAAAATATGGTAAAACATTCAATTTTATTTAAAGAATGCATTAATATTCTTCATATAAATAGCTTCAAATTGGTACCTGATTTGCTGAATTTGAACCATTATTTCTCAAGTTAATTGCAGTTTTTCATAATAGTGAAAAAAACAATATGGTCAAAATTTGATAAAAAAAATGACTGTTTTTCAGCTATCCATATCTTTGGCAATAATGGCCAAAATGTTTTACAATTTGATATATGAGGATTTCACTGCCATAAGTTTTGATTGTAATTTTAAAAATTAATAAATAAAATGTTAGTATGGAGCAACAAATTTCTCTGTGTGATTTGACTTGTGAATGGCTCTTAAGCAAGCTTGATGGCCACTAAAATAAGTAGTAAGTTTTTTTTAGTTACCTAGAACACATATTAATGCATTAACATACATATTTTTTTTTTAATGAATATAACATAAAAACATTTTTAATAAAAAATGTTTAGATCCCAACAATAAAAAACTCACTTCCTTTATTACATCTTTTAACTGCAAGTGATCATGCAACAAATGTCCACAATATATCAATTTCTGTTCCTGAACAACCTGATGATATTTAAGATATAATTATTATGTATCAGTTATAAAATGATAAGGCTTCAAAATATTAATATAAGCATACAGTGAAAATAAATTACTTACAGGCTTGTTTGGGTATACTTCAAATAGATGACTCTTTAATCTGAAAACAGTCCAATCAGTATTGCAATAAATGACTTGATCTTCAATATTTTGATTGGAAGCTCTAATAATTAACTGAATTTCCATTTCGGGTTTCAAAGCGCCGCAAAATGCTACAGTAAAAGATTTATTGTGAAATCACAAAATCAAAAACTTAAATTTTCCACAATTTAAAAATATATTTTAACAAAATCAAATGTATATATAAATGTGCACAGTATTAATGCAATGAGAAAGTACCAAAAAAATTAGAAATTTTATTTAAATCTTTATAAAATTGTAGATGCGTTTTGCTGTATAAATAATTTAAAATAAGTGTGCACTGAAAATAAAGGATTGAAGAATGAGTTAGTCTGTAAATGTTGTTTATAGAACTATATAATCAAACCTGCCATTCCTTAAAGGGAAGAAACATTACCTGTTATATTTTTTTTTTTTTACAATTTAACTGCTAACTAGATATTACGTTATCTGTAATAAAGATAAGAAATAATGCAACATTCAGTCTTATAGAAAATCAGAAAGAAAGACTCGCTGCACAGAAATTTTCGAGATGTGTGCATCCATGTACCTTCCATTGCAATGCAGCTGGGATTACAAACCTTTTTTAATATTTAATCAGTCGCTCTCATCTGTTTCTGTTTCGTCAACCAGAAACCAACATTTTTATTTTTGGTGTTTGTTTACTTTTCGCGAGCAGCAGTAGCAACAATAATGTTGTTGCCAGTCAACAACAATACTATTCAAGCATAGGTATATTCACGTAAAATGAAGGAAACATGATCGATTTTTCTTTTTTGTTTTTAATTTTGGAAGAAATAGTCATTTCAATTAAAAGTTTGTCCTCGATTGCTGTTTTATATTTTATGGACGAACCGAAAAAAATTCTGAAATCGGGGTCTGTCCCCGAAAATCCACGTTTGGTAAGGGATGTTTGGTTACTTTACACCTTAGACCCTTTTTTTCAAAATCGGCGGCAAAATTGTGAAATACTGGGGACATTTATAATTAATGATATAAACTAACAGTAATTTAATTAAAAAACAATGCAATAATCAAAAATTGTCCCCAATTCCTGTTTTACATTTGGGGGACAATTTGAAAAAAGTCCTGAAATTGGGGACTGTCCCCGGAAAATGGGGATGGGGATGTTTGGTAAGGTGACCAGATTTTTATAGTCAGAATCGGGGACATGTCCCCGATTCTGACAACAAAACTGGGGACATTTATAATTAATGCAATAATTAACAGTAATTTAATTGAAAAACAATGCAATAATTAAAAATTGTCCCCAGTTCTATTTTTACATTCTGGGGACAATTTGAAAAACGTCCTGAAAATGGGGACTGTCCCCGGAAAATGGGACGTTTGGTCACCTTACCCCAACGACAGGATTTTTTTCAATCTGTCTCCAAAAATCATGTTTCTTTTATTTTATGAATGTTAACAATGCTTTAGTTGAATAAATTTAAATATTTTGTGAAGAGCACTGAATTTATAAAAGTCCCCAATTTTTGTTTCAGAACTTCAGGATTTTTTCACTTTGTCCCCAAAATGTAAAAGAGGAAATTATAATCATTACTTATTCCCAATTTTTTAAATCATGTTTTCTTCATTTTATGAATATTAATGCTGCTTTATTTGAATAAATAGTCAATTGAAAAAATTATTTGAGAAAAGCATTGAATTTATAAAATACCAGGATGTTCTAAAATTGGGGACATCACCCTGATCTGTCCCCAAATCCTTGTTCAAAAATCTGGTCAAGTGGTCACCCACCTCACCTTATCTAAAGGTTAAAAAACAGCAAGCTGTATTGAAAATGTACACCCTCTCAAAAAATTATTAGAGAGATAAGAAATAAACTTCCTACGTTGGTTTCGTATGTTAAAAATTATTTACCGTAGAATATGAATTAGGCTATGTATAATTATGACTTCCCATATTTCTGCCGAGTTGTGCATTTTCCAAAAACTCGATAATTATTCACAAAGCTAAAATAGGAAATTTCGCTTATACCCGAAAACATTTTTTAGGGATCTAAGGAAAAGTATCACGGACAGAACGGCAGACAGACAAACTATAAGAAATCGCAAGATTTTTGAATTCCCCAGACAAAAGTGAAATTTCATTTATATATCTTTGCCCTATGCGTATTTCTTTCTTTTTTTTGACGGCATTTGTCTTTGAATGCTCTACTAAGGTCTCATGATTTTGTTAAAGTGAACCTTGAAATGAAAGTTTTGTTTGTTTGTGAACATGTATTTAGGATTTGTGTGCTTGGCCCGAAATCCGCTTATGAATCCATGTAAAAAGGACAACACAAGGTGGATACCCTCCGTGGGGTTCTTTCTAAGGAGTCCTAACCCATATTTAAGCTAGTTTCAGGGAAAACCATGGAAAACTCGAACGGTTACGTAGATAGCCACGCGTTGGGACCCGATCGCGGGACCTTCACACACAAACAAGTGTTACAAAAATTTGTTTTCCCGCATCAATGTGTATTGCGGGAAAGTGCGTTGTACAGACATTGTTGCAAGTGCAATGAGCATGTAACCACTTGACCTTCGCAACAGAAAGAAAGTTCTTGAAACTGGTGGAATTTTGGCTCTATCTCAATTCAGAGAGAATCCTATTTGACGTCACAGCTGCTGAAAAATCTGTGAATAAAGAAGTCGCTCTCACTATCAGTCAGTGAGTGATAGACTGTGAAGCTAGACATTGAGACTGCGCTATTTTTATTGCTGTATTATTGTTTTGCCTTGGCCTGTGTACTAAATCCTGTATTTTTGTGAGGTACTTGTAATCTGATTCGTAGAATAAAGTGTCATATTCGTTTTTCTGGGCTTGTGGAATTATTTTATCGTTCGCCACCTACCAGATTCTGTAACAATATTGCTCTTGCGGTCAAGAGGAATCGAAGATCGACCTTCACACATGTGACATCTGTGGTTGCAGCGGCCATTGGTAAGACAATGTCTGCCACTACTGTTCATCGAAGACTATACATGAATAGAGTGTACGCTCGCGTACCACCAACCCCGTTCAATACAACCGGGCAAAATTAAAATGGTGCCACCAGCATGTGAATTGGAATGTCTCTGATTGGGGCATTGTTAAGTTCACAGATGAGTCCAAATTTGACCTACTACCCGATGATAAGCGTGTAAGGGTCTAGAGGGAACAAGGCACACACCGGTCCAAGATCACTGAACATCACGCATTCTGCAGAGGAACCATCATGGCCTGGGGTGGGATTTCATTGGGATATCGTAGACTTGCACATCTACAGATAAGGTTTCTTTCATTTTAATGGACGATAATGCGCGTACCCATGGAGCTGCCATCATTGACGACTTTCTGGAGAGTGAGGGGATTGCGCGTATGGAGTGGCTGATTTACTCGCCGTACCTTAATCCAGTTTAGAATCTATGGGATGCTCTCGGCCATCCTGTATGTAGACGTTTCCCACCTCCAGCCACTCTCAGAAATTTAGAAACTGCCCTGCTCTACGATGGAAAGGCGATCACTGGACTCTGCTGTGGTTGATCACTTCGTAAGAAGCATTATCACACGCTGTACACTTTGAATGAAGGTGAGAGGTGTTCACATACCCTATTAATGTTGGGCTTTGCTGTTCGTTTTGAATTTTAATATGGTTTTGTTAATGATGCAAATATGTGTTCTTTGAATTTATGAAAATTCAATATATTTTTTTAAACCTCTGTATGAAATTCTTTGTCTTATTCATGAATAAACATAAACATAAAGGTATTAACTAAGAACTCACCTCTTTTTCATGGTCAAAAGATTCTCATGGTAGCACTCCCATGAGAATACATTTCTGTCTCAAATTTTGTAACAATAAACCAAGTATTTTCTCTGATTTGTAACCTTAATTCTGGCCACCAGTATATTATGTTTAAGGTAATCAAATCTTTACTTCCTGGTATGAAGTAAAGGGAAGTATATTGTGATATCGAAAAATTCCACTATTTTCCAGATTTTGATGGAAAAATCGATTTTGACTAGACTATCACAAAATTTACTTGATGAGTTTTTGAGTGATGCCTCAACGTACTCATGTATGTTCAAGGTGGTTATAAAATAACATGAGGTGTTCAGAGACCTCTAGTAAACGAAATATTGGATGAAACATAACCAACCAAATTTGATAAGCGTACATAACGGCCCATGGGATTTTGATTTTTAAAGGGAAAAAAGTATCAAAAGTCACCACTAGGGAAATATTGATGCTGTTTACCAAAATTTTCAATTTGCATAATCGTGTTCTTTTTTGCAATTGTGAGTATAAAAGGAAAAGTTGGGAGAATTTTCATCATTAAATAAATAGGGTAAATAGTAAAAAAATTAAATCCAAAGTCAATGTTTAGTAGACACCTTGTTATAATTACTTGAAACCCCAATTTACACAGAACTGAGTAAATCTTGGAAGGGGTACACTCTTCCTCCCATTGTGCCTACCAAATGAACTATTAAAAATGAACTTCTCAAGTTATTTTCAACTAGCTGCTATCTGCGACTTCGTCTGCATCGGCTTTAGAATTAGGTCCAGAGAGAAATTAAGTATGTGTGAAAAACAAACATGTTTGCACTATAGACAAAAGTGACTATTTAAATAGTATTCATTTTTTACTCATTTTAAATGAGGTATGGTATGGAAGTAGATACTTCATTTAAAATAAGAGAGTATGCAGAGTTACAAAATTTAGATTTTTTTTAAACGCATTTGGCGAAGAGACAGCTATGACAATATTTGTGAATACTTTTGAGTGTTCTTGTAAAAGAAATATTTATTCTGTTCTCATGAATAGTCTATGTTAATCAGGAATAGTGCAGCTTTCTATTAGTGAAAAGTTTTAGAGTTGGTTCTGTAGTTACAGAGATACCCATAGAACGTAATATATTAAAATTATTTTGAGTGTTTCTGTAAAAGGACTATTCATGCTACATGCATGAAGTTTAGCCTATAATACTCAAGAATAGTGTAGCTTACTATCAGTGCATAAAGTTTTGGAATCGGTTCAGTAGTTACCGAGATACTCATAGAGCATAATGTAATTCTTATGAGTATCCCGGTAAAATAATTACTTGTGATATACATAAAATGCAGATCATTATACTCAGGGCCCCACCAGTGGCCGAGAGGTTCTGCTCTTGAAACTGGAAGGCAGGAGGAGCCGTTTTTAAACCACGGTCGCGCCTGTTGACCTGGCCGTTCGGAGTTTTCTCTGAAACCTCATATTACAGGCTAGGATCTCTTAGAGAGTCCCCCGCAGAGAGCATTTCCCATATAGGCCTTGAACCCTAGTGTAGACAATCAGCCTAAATTCCCAAACAAACAAACAATAATACTCAGAATAGTGTAACTTTCAATCAGGGAAAAAGTTATAGAATCAGTTTAGTGAAACATCTGCATGCATGAAAGTTTGCCTGTATGTTAATCTGAGATATAAGCTATCTTCATTCCAAATTTTATCCAAATTCGTACCCCCATTTTTGTGTGATTCAGTCACAAACACACAAACGTACACATTTATATTACAGGTAGGATTCAAAAATTTATGAACTTTAAGAAACACATTAGAACTTTTCTTTCTTATGCTTTTTAATTTGGCATAAAACTAACGTAATTGCTATGGCAGTTAATGTTTTTCAAATGCACGCGATTCTGCAAATAGAATTTTTGCTTTATTTCAAAAGCATAAATCATTTTGTGGTAGCAAAACTCGCCAAGCATGAACACATAAAAATGGTTTTTAATTAATAATTAAAAAGTAATTAAAATTTCAAAGCTCTGCATGCTGTAGATTTGTCTGGAGAACATTCAATTTTAATATTATAAACTGATAGATAGATTGTTAGATAGATAGTTGGTGTAAGATAGTTGTTTGGTGAGTTTTACACCAACTGATAGATAGTTGGTGTAAAACTGGCATAATTTCCATGATATTTCATGTTTTTCAAATGCACGCGATACTTCATTGAAGCAATAGCATTTTTGTTAGCTCAAAACATGAATTATTTTATACGGGCGAAACTCGCCAAGTGTGGCAAAGTAAAAATGGTTTTTAATTAATAATTAAAAAAAGCAATTAAAAATCTAAAATTCTAAGTAATAAATCTAATAACTGTCTCCAGAGTCCCATCTATCTCTATACCAAAATTCATCATAATCAATTCAGCAGCTTAGGCGTGAAAGCGTAACAAACAAACTCACTTTTGCATTTATAATATTAAGTTAGGATTACTGCATACAGTATAATAATTTGCAGATTTGAAGATATTGCATCCAGTAATATTTTCAATACTGCAAATAGTATGTTCCTTTAAATAAAAGAATGCACATATTTCACAGTACAACATGTTTGAAGTTTTACATTTTATTAATTTTAAATATTCTTTATACATCTAATATTTAATCTAAGAGAATGCTTTACATAGAACTGCTGTATGATCTACACCACAGCTTACTTTTAGTACTTGAGCTGGAACTGCTACCTGGAAAGGAAATAAATAATGGACAAAGTTTTTATCCAAATTTACAAATGCATGTATATTATATATGTATATATACATTTTAAAAGAGTTAAAATTTTGAAAATTGATTTAAGAAACGTTGATATTTTTTACTTTAAGAGAATCATGGAAAAATGAACTATTTCCAGTTCAGAGAATTTTTATTTTACTCAAAGCAATTACTGATTTTTAACCGATTTATAGCATACAAAGTATTTGTATAATCAAAGATGGTGCTTCCATTATTTATGTTTGTATTTTAAAAAAAACAGAGGGTATGGTACTTAGAATAATAAATAAAGCTCAACATAATTCACTGATTTCGAAAGAGACCACATTCATGTCTGGGCCATATTCTTGTATTATTATATTCTAAAACATGTAAAAATCTAATTGTTTTAAAAGTTATTGCAAAGCAATTTTTAATACACTTTTGTTGGTTATGATTCATGCAATGTCTGTTCTAAAATTTGAAAAAAAAAAAAAAAAAAAAAAAAAACCTACAAAATATAAATACCCATTTTTCAAAATGGGGCACTTCGACATCAATATTTTAATGTTCTTTTTTTAACACTAAGAAAGAGGCAGGAGTCAATTCTGGACTGTATGGCAGTTGGGGAGGCACAACTTTTTTTAAAAGAAAGATTTTGCCTTTGAAATCATGTGAAGTGAGCACTTGCTTGCAAAGCAAGAAGAATCACCCAGTCTCACGATTTTGAAGATTCTTTCTAATAATGTAATGAAATTGCAAATGATAAGCATACTCACAAAAGCATTAGTATTTTACAGCTGTAAAGGCTCAAAGAGTGATGAGATGCCATTGCTCATCAAAAATGATTCTGCCCATTTTGTTGTTCTATAATTGTAATTACCTGGCACGGTATCAAATATGTGGCAGAGAAATATTCTCATTTTCAGATCAGATAATGCATATTGAATGCTTAGGAAAGTAATATATTTCTTAGAAACAATTCTTTAAAATAATTAATGTATCAGCACAGCTATCTCTATCTCCATTTAAGCTTGAAAAAAATATTCATAAAAACCCCATCTAATTTAACAACTTATAACACACCATCCTGACATTATTATTCTTAAGTTAAAACAGTAAAGTGTGGTTACTCATGTTGGTATCCAGGAGTTGAGATGGTTTCTAAAATTTGTAAGTCATGGAGAATTACAAGATTATCTATTTGGAGTCCCTTCTGAATCATTTTAAATAAAATTAGAAAATAATGAAAACAAGTATGTTTAACAGAAGGTAAAATTGCTCTCTCAAGTATACTTAAGTTCTTAAAAAAAGCAGATTCCAAAGACCCAGTGATGTGAAGAAAACATGTCACATTTGGGAAAAAAATGGGTAAAATATGGACAAGAGTGTGTCGGTGCAATTTCTGGTATCGAACAGACTATCATTTGAATATTCGATGACATTTGTACAAAAATGAGTTCACATAAATTAAGGAAAAAAGTAGAATTAAAATAACCCAGCTATTTGATTCATTAAGATTCCATATTCAACTGTTTTTGCTAGATAACCACACAATGTTCTTGGTCACTAAACCAATACTATTATTTTAAGGGAGAAACAATAAAAACAAAATTATTCAGAAGAAAATTATATGGAAAAAAGTGGTTGAAAAGTGTGTGTGTGTATGCAATGATAGATTTTAATATCATAAAAAAACTTTAAGAAACCATAAACAGAAAAAATAAAAGCCAAATATTAATCACTTTTCTACAAAAAACATTGGTGCTCAAGGCAAATAAAAAACTTTTACAAGTGTTTCAATGGACACAAACAGCCCTCTTTCATATTAGAGTTAAAAGCTGAGAATTAAATAGCTTACATTTTTAACTAAATTCTCTTATACTTATTAAAACTGTAAATATCCCGATTTAGAATTTCTGGAAAACAAAGAACTTTTCTCTGATATTTCTTGTTTGGCAGCCAATCTTTATAGTTGCTAGTCTAGTTGTTTCCACATATGCTGAGAAGCTCATATTTCTAATAAAGCTTTAAATTGTTCGGTTTATTTATTTAAATTTTTTTGTTGTTATTGTCACATGAACCAAAAGTACTTTACTAGCAAAGACAAGACAGATTTTTTTTTTTTTTTTTAACAATGAAAGACACCTTTAATGCTTTTGGAAAATGTAAGTTTAGTAATAAAAACTTCATTTAAGAGAGAAATGACATAAGCCAGTGCAATTATACCTTCAGAGGGAAAAATTGATCTTTTTCGCGATTATCAAGTCCAAGGCAATTACTTCGATTTTTACCCCACATGTACAAATCGCCTTTGTCTAAACAAAAGAGAAAGAGATAATTATTACAATATGTATTTTGAATTCACAACTCTGACACATAACAGTAAAAAACTACAGTACCTTTTAATGACCACATAAAATACCCTATTAAAAAAGAATAAGTAAAAATAAAGTGAACTGCAAAGTTATCCACACATTTTACTCCTTTTTTAAAACTTACTTTGCACAGAAAATGTAGTTCAATCAATAAAATTCGAAGAAATTTGTCTTTCATTATTCTTTCTAAACAGTTGTGAAAATTCACTGATTAGATGCAAAACAAACTTGAATAATAAAGAGACTTGAATTTAACCCAAACATATCTCAGAATATTTCTTTTTTCTTTTTAATGAATTCAGAAACAAAACAAATCATTACCATGGTTGTAATGAAAGCCTCGCCAGAAAATAAAGTAAGAAAAACAAACTAGGTGGGAGGAGGGGGATAGCAGATTTATTTTTATTATTCCTTCCGGAGTGTTAGCCAGGAGACATGCCGAATTGCACTCTCTAGGGGAAGTCGTGGAAACCTGTCGAACCCGATTCAGTATGCAGTGGGCTTCGGGGGAGATTTCTCTCTGCTTGAGTCGAACAGCTGCTGTATGCTGGGTCGTTGGATGGAAACAGAGGTCTCCAGGCACACTTTAACATCTTCTGCCAGATTGGTCCTGTGATCGGAGGGCCTTGTGCTCTCTTTTGATGGAGTTCTGATGGATGTGGAGCAATTGCCTGTGTGTGTCGTCATTATGGATGTGGATTCTAATTCAAGAGCTGCCGGTCTTGTTGTTGGTGTGCCGAGGACATTTCTTCGACATTGTTTTCTGGTCATCAAATACGGCCGTATACTGAACTGATCCAAACAACAGCCCAGTCAAGTTTTTTGGGCTCTCTACAACAAGATCATAGAACTCAAAGTTTTACATACATGCTGGAGATTAGCACTTCGAGTGCAGGCACTCCATAAAACACACCCTCAGTCAGTCAGTGAGTTTATTTTTATTATTCAGGGGTCGCACTGGCTTTTTTTTAAAGTTTCGCCAATGCATTCGCCAAATTATATTTTGCCGAACATCATTAAGAAATGCAATTGCCAATATTTTCACCAAATCGTATTTGCTTTCGCCAAACTAATTTTATTATCGCAATTTGCGACGTTGGCGATCGACAGTGCGACCCCTGATTATTGTCCTATATTACAGAGGATACTTTTATGAAAACATTTACAAAAATCTCTCCAAAGAGTTGCATTAAAAAAAATTTAAAAAAAAAGCATTTAAAATATACTAAGATGCTGACATGTAATTTTTAAATTAACTCTAATTCACAGATAAAGCAAATACTATTAATGTACTTGTTTTGATACTTTGTATTTATTAGCATTAATAGGCTGATTTTGCATTGGTATAAAAATATTTACAAAAGTAAAATAATCACAACTTAAAAAGCTATGTAAACAAAATATTTTTAATTATCTCAATTTTAAATTCACCCTTTAACTGTACATACACTTGGGAGGGGGAAAAAAAGAGAGAGAAATTACTGTAGAAATAAATACAATTTCTAAAAACAGTGAAATAGTCTGCAGAAGGTTAATGTTAAAAGTAATAGAATGATAAGATTTTTCACAGGATCAAAATAAATCAGCGATTCCAGAGGGGGGGGGGGGGACCTTCTCTTAGAAAAATGTATGATAGGTGATGCTATTAGCTTGCTTCATTTGATAGCTAAAAGATGTAATAATTATTTCTTACTTGTGACTGCTGCAAAATTACTCAAACCACATGCTATTTGTTGAACTTCCACATCTTCACTAAATTCATTGATTCCAAATAAAGGCTCAGGCAACAATAAAGGAACACGAGATGAAGATACCTTAGGTCCTTGTCCAAGAATTCCATAACCCCAAACGTAAACATTACCTTTCTCTGTAAAATATTTATATGTATACTTTTAGCTACAAAATATAAAATATAGTTAAATAACAGAGACATACTGACTCCATAATGAAAGGTAACTGAAGTAAGCATTTTAATAGCAATATTAATCATCATAATAGAACTAATTTCATTTTCTATATAATGGCTGCTTATTTAAAAAAATGAATAGCAATAGAATAAATAAACATAAAATATGCACTCCTTCAAGACATATTGTATTGATCTTGTATTGCATAGAATTTGAAGCTCAGATTTGTTCATAGATCTTATTTTGAAAAGCTTAAAATTTAAAGTATTGCAGAACGTGCATCCAAACATGTAATCTGAGAAAGAAATATTCAATCTTTTTGCTCGATTATTTTTGTATATTAGTATTATTTTTGTAAGTTTCTGCATAAAAGGCAATGGCTGAGTAGAAAATTTTTAATTTAATTTTAAATAAATTCATGAACATAATACACAATTTAGAGAACTTTTTTTTTTTAAGGCATGATACATTTTTTTGTTGTTCAAAGATTTTATTGTGTTTTTAGTTCTATATGTCAATCTTAAAACCACATATTTTCCCCTTTCATAAAACATTTTTCTTTCGCATGCATAGCTGCCAACCTGCTGGAAAGAAAAAACAGGAAAACAGAGTGCTAGATACAAATCATGACATTTTGCTGGTATTAAGGCAGTACAATGACAATCAAGCAATCATTAAATTAACTATTTAAAAATAGTACTTACTTAAGTTTAATTCCATTTATCTGCAATAAGATGAAATTAATTAGTTATTTAAATCAACTAAATCACATTATGAGAGCTTTGTAAATTTTTTTAATCACTTTTATTTTTGAGTGCTACAAATGTTGCTGATTTAGCCTTTTTCAAAAATTTATCAGCAAAAGTCTGGCGATAACATATACCAGTAAGGCATGATTTTGCTATTAAGATAGTGTGCGGATAGACTATGTTTCAGGATTTAATGAGCTCCTGAAATCAGTCTTATTTCAGGGCACTAGACAATTGTCTTGAAGATCCTTTCACAAGCTGCATAATTATGCAGCAAAGTCAAAATTCCAAGCATTAATGGAAAGTCTTTGAAATTTTAAGTTACCTAGAGGTCCTTTTCTTTGGAAAGAGTTGCCCTTTGGTTATCTGCTCTTTTTAAAAATACAATATTCTCTGGAATTTCTTCAGTTTGAAATTTTAAAAATTCAGCTTCAAGGGCATCAACCACAACAAAAACAGTTTCATCACACATTTGGAACAACAATGGTGGAAACTAATCCAAAAAATATTTCAATGGGGAAAATTTCTTCTTCTTCTCCTATTTGAAATATCAGCAATTTCAGCATGTTCCAACAGTTCTGAATTGTATGGAATTTTTTTGATAAAATAATTACATGCTGCAGTGAAATAACGTCTAACATAGCCATAAAAATCTGTCAATTCTTCATGTGACAATTCTTTGGGAAAGTCAACAGTTTCAGAACCAACAGTCAAAAATCTTCATCTTTCTTCTGATTTTCGTAATTGCCGTATAGTATATTAAATACAGAATCAGAGCTATTAATGATATATTAGCACAAATCTGCTTAACAATTCTGTGAAAAAATTAGCGAGGTCATTTTTTATAATCTGTGAACTCAAGGTTCTTCATACTGCATTATGAGGTTATATTTCTTAAGAACATTGAAAAAATATGCTAATGCATGATTTAAATTTGAACTTATGAAGAAAAAATTTCGTTCTTCCCTCTTTAAAATATTCTTCATGAAAAGAAAATCATTTTTTGTTTCTTTCACATTTTGATTTTTATTACTGGCTTCTTGGCCTTTCGCCAATTTGAATTTATTTGTAGACTTTCAAGAAGAGAGTTCAGCTGTCTTACGTTTCTTTTCTTTATGTGGATCGTAGGCTAGAACCTGTTGCTGTTGCTCTTTCAGTTTTGGAATCGTGTAACTTGAAAGTCTTGGGGAAAATTCAGGTTTTAGATTGTCACCCGAGCACTCTTCTTAAATACAACAGCAGACTTCTCCACTGCTCTAGAATAAGCGTGACTGCCTTCCCTAAAGACAACCATCTAGTTGGACAATGTTTCAGAATTTTTTTTTTTTTTTTCCCATTGTCGTACATCTTTTGGAACTTCTTTAAACACAACTTACATTTTTTGCTTCTTTGAAAATAATAATAATGATCAACTAAAATGTCATCAAAAGAAAGAGGCATTGTTTTAGCTGCCTTTTCAGCAGCTATGTTGATAAGATGTCAAAGACGTCCCAAAATAATTAAGTTGGGTTGTTTTTCCTTGAGATATAAACCAACACCACATTTTTCCCTAATATGATATTTGTATTGCCACTTGATAATGATAAGCAGCTATCCCAAGGAATGTTGTGAATCAAAAACTCTGTGCATATCAAATTGGCAGTATTTTTACCTGTACTCTCAGTACTTAAAATTTGTAGTGAGAAAAGCGTACAATTTATTTTACCAGTCTCTTCATCAAAAAAAGTTATGACTACAGGATACACTTGATTGTCTGCAGAGTCATTGCTCCCATCCATAGCAATAGAAAAGGGGCCGTTTTTCAAAATAGTGACTAGTGTTTGAGTGGAGCTATTTGCCATTTCTTTTACTATACATCCTGTTTTTGTCCTTCCGCATGCGTATTTTTGAGGCATGTTTCATCGTCTCACAATGCACCACAATGTCGATTCTACCACTGTATTTTATGTTTATACTAACATTGCAAACACGGCATAATGCAAAATTATCTCCTTTTTATTAGATTTTCGAATAAAATCAAACTCTTCTGCATATCTCTCAAGGCAGTGGCCAAGTTGGGAAAAACTGATTTTTTCTTCATAGTAATGGCAACCAGAAAGACAGTTTTGATTTCATAGATATGCAAAATTGCAATCTATGCTCCAAATTGTTGTAGCCTATAAGAAAATGGCTAGAAAGCCAATTTCCTATGACAATAGGAGATTCATTAAGAAAATAGAAACATAGGGAAAAATAAATAGTACGGAAAGGCCAAAACATGGCAGGTTAAAATTCAGAATAATATGGTTAAAATCATATTTTGATAACAAGGCTTGAAAATCATAACGAATACAATTAAATGGGAACAGTTGGAAACTATGCACATGTATAATTGTGAAAGAAAAACATTTTATGAAAGTGAATAATTTGTGGTTTTAAGATTGACACATAGATTCTGTATAGTGAATTACTTCCAAAATTTTAATTGGGTAAGTGAAAATTGGGTGGGGGAGCCTTTGCAAGGAAGGCACGAAGAAAACAAAGTGTAAGTGATAATACATGTTTAAAAATCTTCTTACTTTTATTCATTTATTTATTTTCACGTAAAATGCTTATTCAAACTTTACCAATAGCATTATTTTGTTGAAAAGGCAACTAGATTTTCATTGTTTAAGAATTTAAAAAAACTGCATGTATGCTGAGGAATGTGTGTGTGTGTGTGTGGAGGGGGTGTACAATGTTAAATTTTTAGGAAGCTCTGCCCTAAAGACAATTTTTAAAGCAAAAAATTGAGCTCCATATACCTTGTAGTGAAATTTTTCAGGTTTAAATATTGGTATCTAACAGTGCTACAATTAAAAATCACAAATTACTCCACAGACAAAAATACAAAATTAAAAATGACAATTTTGTCAAAAATCTGTTCATTTATTTCTTCTTTTTAACTGCAGCTTAAATTTTATGGTAAATTTCACAATCATTGAACATTCTACTTTATATACTTGACCTTTTGACAAAAATATAGCATATCAATTACAACATATTACATTTATATTTTAAAACCAACTAAGTCAATTCTATTTGCATCAACAAAATTTTAATACATTTTATCATGTAAACAGAACAATAATTATACAGAAATAAAGTTTAATAAAAGCTTCATTATACCATTTATAACAGCACACATAGTACCACCAGATGCAACATGTTTCACTTTTCCAACTTTAAGATTTAAATGTACAGGAGTATTTATCTAAGTGGAAAAATCATTGCAAAAACATAATTACAGAACATATAAAAAAGTACAAAGTAAAACTAAACATTTTGGGGGAAAATACTAAGTAAAATATTTATAAAATTTGTTACTTCTGTACCGAAATATAAAGATATATTACTATTGTTTATCAAAAAATAACTACTTTCATTAATCTATGCTCTTTTAAAATAAAACAAAACTGTATCAAGTAATGTAATGCATCTTATGAGAAAAAAAAAAAAAAAAAAAAACCCTACTGAATTTGAAAACTTAATAATCATTTGATATCAAGTTTATTATGTATACTAAAAATTCACTCTTAACCATTAACATTAATTTTATGAATTTTAAAATTAAAAATCTTAATTGAAATGCTTTGTCTTTGAAAACAAAACTATCCACAACACAGTTGTTATGCATTGACTGTCATATTACACTAGCAAGTGTTTTTATGTCCATTATAACTTTGTCTGAAGCTTAGCTTACTTTATACTTTAAGTCACTGAATTTAGATGAGTCTGATTTATTAAGCATCCGAATGCTACATGACATAACAATGCTATAATGATTAGACTTGAAAAATGCAGAGTAGGGGGACTGCACCAACACCTAAGTGAGAGTTTACCTGCATGTCAGTATAGGTTGTAACTTGCTCATATTATTACAGCTAGAGTGTATTTCTATACATATAATTAAATAAAAAAGTTCAGAAAATATTACAGTTTTAAAAAACTTCAGTATTAAAATTATTAAATATAAGTTCAATGTATATTTAAAGTAATACATCTCAATGAAGTTGTCAAAAAGATTTTAAACTGAATAAAGTTACAAGTTCCAAAAGTACTACTCCATTATAAGCTTTTCAGGTGCCAAACTGCAGCTGTCTTCCATTGAACACAAGCTTATCTCTCATTCTCATCAGTAGTATCTACCAATTTTCATGCATGTGTGAGTGTAACATCTCATTAACTGCACCCTCCGTTGACAGAATCTCAAGTACTACTCTCTGGTAAGCACAGTGTTGGTTGCTGAAGTTGGAAATCTTTTTTAATATTTTCAAAATATATTGTTATTGGTCAAGTCTGTGCAAATTGCAATTGAGCTGTGCTTGATTTTCTGAATTTTACATGCCTTAAATATATTGTTCTTCTTTCTTTTCATAACTACCATATAACTTACTATTTTCCCATTTACTATTGAAGGTTAATTTTATAGATTCCTGCTATTTTTTGTGGGTCAATGCTGTTCTTTTCAGAGCGAACTCTTTTTTATAAGTAACTAATACAAATTAGCCTATTATCCAGATCATATCATCTCAGGAATTTAAAAAGAAAGATAGAAAAAAAATACAGCAGAAAAACGACAGAAAACAAAACTAACTGTCACCAATGCAATTCCGTACAACTGAGGAGTCAGTTTAAAAATTTCAAATGCTGTCATTAAGAAAGGAATCCATATATTGCTAAAGCCCAATTCAAGGATTTTTAAAAGAATTCATTTCAAAAAAGTCAACATTGACCCACAAGAATCTATAAAATAAACTGAACCTTTAATAATGGTGGAAAAACGGGAAGTTATATATTAGTTACAAAAATAAAAGAAATAAAAAAGGTACATAAAAGCAATGTAAAATTCGGAAAATTAAACATAAACCTATCTACAACTCACACAGACTTTACCAATAAAATTAGATTTTGATAATATCAAAATCAGGGTGTCAGTCAGGAAAATCATGAAAGTCAGGAAAATGCTAGGAAAATAGGAAACAGGATAGAAAAGTCTAGAAAAAGACAAAATGGACCAGGAAAGTTCTCCAAAACAATAAATTTTCCTTCATATAATTTTTTCTGGTGGTTTTTTCTTTTTTTTTATCGTACCCCAGATAGCAAAAAATGTCAATAAAAGTGATTTATGTATAGGTAGAGTGAATGAGTTAATAATGTTTGTGAGGTATGCAATACTTACACCTGTTTTACATTCTGTGGTGGGATGTTCTTTGTTACAGGAGGCGAGTGTCGAAAAAGCCATTTGTAACTAGACCAGTGATAAAATATAGAACTTTTAACTATCATCAATCTGTATTCTTTCAGATCTGAAGTGTCAGGGTTTCTACAGATTTCACAGCTTTTGCTTCCCTGACTTTTCCTGACATCTATCATGCTCTTCCCTGACTTTATCTAATGCGATTTCCCGAATTTTGCATTTCTATTTTTGACATTACATCTTTTAATTAATAACTTTTTATATATTTTGCCCCTTTTTTACAAATAATAATAATAAAATTAATATATACAAGAATCTTATTTGACATCACTGGATTCTAACAAAACCCATGTTTGATAGAAATTTAGGATAAAATTGAGCCTGTTTCAACTGCACAAGATATGCTCATAAAGGGCACCTTTTAAAATTATTTATAAGGTTGAATGAGAAAATGAAAATAAAACAATGTCTATACTTAGGTTCAAACAGCAAGTATTTTCTTGATTTTACTGCAAAATTCAATTTTTCTTGCATTTCCCTGACCTCTCTTCAATTTATGCTAATTTTCCTGCCTTTCAAGGTCTGTAAAAACCCTGAGTGTTAGACCAAAAGATAAAACTCTGTGTTTTAAATTTGGCATCTGCATTTAATCTTGTCCTCTAGATATATCACAAAAGTACTCCTGTAGCACAAGCAGTATTGGTCAGCATTGGTTATATAATATCTGAACCAACCTGTAGCTTACTTGAAACTCATAATAACTTTTTTATACCTAATTTAAGTGCATCAACAATTATACAGTTAAAAGATTATTAAGCAAACTGTAGCAAAATAATTAAACATAAAAAGAGGGTGGTGCTGTGGGATTTTCCAAAGTGCAATGCATGTTACAGATGAGTTCGGGCTCATTTTTTGAAGTCCAAGACCGAAATTTCAGCTAAGGATAAAAAAAAATTCAATTACTTCATTGATAGAATACAATAAATTTTGCTGTTTGTGCAAATTAAAGACAAATATAGTTGCAAACTCCCAATGCACTTTCTAATTCTTTGTATCCATCTTTTATCAAAAAATGTTGCATCTCATGACTAACTAAGGAATATAAACCGCCGTTCTAAAATGCTTCATGCACTTTCTAGGTGCCCGTGCCGCTATTTTTATTTATTTATTTATTTTTATAAGTACTTTTATTTTCCTCATGAATCACTTTTTAAAATCTGTTTCAAGCAGTATGTTCAATAAAGGAGAAATTTTTCACAAGCCCGAGCCTGAACACAATTGTGAATTACAGAGAAAGGGGAAAGTCAGGAAATTGACTTTCAGTAATTTAGTGGACACTGTAAAAATATTTACAACTTTAACAACTGTCACTATGCTTACCAGAGAGAAGCACTCAAGATTCTATCAACAAAAAGTGCAATAAATGAAATGTCACACTCTCATGTGCATGAAAGATGGCGAATGGTGTAGGTAGAATGAATGAGACAAGGAGGAGCGTTCAATTAGTGTTAAACTGAATGTGGGTGCAGTTTGGTGCCTGAAATTATCGTGGCATAGTACTTCTGGTGCTTGTTTAAACTTCATACTATGGATTAAGCTCCATAATGTGTTTTTAACCTAAGAATTTAAAGTGCATTTAACTTAGTTGATTCTTTTTTTTTTTTTTTAAATACGTACTTGTTGCTTATCGGTAGCTAAATTTAGCTGTGCATATTCTGAATTACCCCATCCAAATACATCTCCTTTATCTAAAAAAGAAAAACAAGTATGGTTATAAACAATTTCTATGTTTTATTACTGGATATGAGGCATTAACTTTACTACAAGCTATTAACTACCTAATTAATCTTTTTTAAGTTAAAGTATAATACAAAAGCTAATTAAAATAGGTGCAACAAAGACTAAACAGATCCCTTTTGAAAGGAATATTGGAATATTTAAATCAAGATCTTTTGTTATTTCTTTTGGCATGAGATTTAAAAAATTTAAAAAAATTACAGCATCTTGTAGCAGGAAAGTCTGAGAAAATGAAAATCTTTTGAGATTGCAAATATTTTTGGGGTTTATAAGTACATATTTAGACAAAAATTCACAGTTTTAAACAAGTTATTAGGTACTGTAGTATAATTATTAATTTATTAAACAATATAGTAGACTATAGTAGTAACAGTTCTGCATTGCTTATGTAGAAATCAAAAGGAAAAATTGCTTATTTTTTAAAACTATAAATTTACGAAAGAACAGAGCATAAGATTTTAAGTTAGTAATACAAACAAGGATCGAGGATCATTAATAACTATAATTTTAAAAAATTATGTTTTGAAATGGTAACCTTTAAAATAATACCTGAAACAGCAAGAACACAATCAGCAGCACAAGCTAATTGTACAATATTTTCATTTTCAATATCTCCCTTGACTAGAGAAGGTGTAAACTGGTTATCATAGTGTCCTAATCCTAAAAAACATCAAACAAAAATCATCAAACATGGATAACAAAAAAATTTTTGCATCATTTTACTTCAACAGAGTAAAGTCAAGTCCTAATTATCCGAATTAATGTAAATGATGCTCACCTGAGAAAATAGAATTTAAACAGATTACCACCACTGATTACAGAGATGAATTATTATATTTTATGGCACTACTTACAATCCTCCTGATGCGATGCTTCCAAAGGTTGAACAAAAATGGGGAATAGTTCACTCAAAAAAGGTCATCAGTTTTTTTTTGTTTTTTTTTTTTTTGTTGTTGTTGTTGTTGCTGCTGCTGCTATTTTCCAGTATTAAAAACATTTCTTTGCTCAAGTTTTCAAGAACTTCTTGATCTAATGGCTCTATCAGTATCCATTACAGAAAAAATTAAATATGTGATTTCACAAACGAATGCAAAAGTAGAAGAGAAGTTCTTAGAGAAAAATTAATACTGATTGTCTGAACAAAAAGAAAAAAGAATGTGTGTTTATTTTTTCCTTGGTTAAAACAGGTCTAAAAAAATCTGCATTCTATTGTTCACAAGTATTCAAAAGGAAAAAGATTCGAATTACCTGTCTTCAAATTAAAACTAAATGCCGTAGCCTGACTCTCTCATCTTCATAAAGATTAAGCCTGAGCAAGTCTTACTATTTCCCATTCTACACATGTTGCATATGAAAAACATATTAAAAAAATTATAAATTGTGAACATGCTACAATTTAATACAGTTACAACTAATATTTTGTATTGTTTTATTAAAAACTAAATATTAGTGCAACAGCCCACGAGGAGCAATGCCTGTGCAGCCTATTCATGCCTTTGTAACCTTAAGCTCTGTTACCATATGCCTTGGCCAAGTAGATGAAGCCCCCTGTGTTTAGTTCCCAAGCAAGCTTGGTTCTCATTTTATAAACCCACTCATGCGATGAAAGGCTGAATCTACCTTGTCCACCTCGGGAATTGAATCCCAGACCTGTGGCATGGCAACACAATGTGATAACATTGTTTTATTCTTAAGACCAAACATCCAGAATAATTATTCCTTTTTCTTGAACATATCAGAAAATTTCGATCATATCATTTCTGTATTCTATGAAAATGTGTTTTCCAAATTGTTGTTAAGTTGTGTAACAAACAATTTATACAAACTCATGAATATAAATAAATGTTAGTTCCATGTTATTTTTTTTTATATTATTTGAATAAAATGATGAAAGACGTTATCAAATGTAAAATGTAATTTAAAACAACTTTTGCTAAGAATAAACTGCAAACCTCAAAATTTACTACTGCTCTCACCACTTGTTATATGGAAATGATTTTTATAAATTGTATTTTTTTTTTTATCCTAAAGATTTAAAATTTCTAACTGGAATGTGTTATTTTAATAGCAAAAAAATCCAAGAATTTTAAATAAGGGGAATGAAATAATAAAGAACTTCCCAGCACTTGCTTTTTAAATTAAAAGCATTTCTTAAGAAAAATAAATAAATAAAAACTGACAAACATTTTAAAACTTATCAACATAAAAGCCTTAACTCACAAATTTCACATACAATTTAAAAGTAATTTTTTACTTATTATCAGTATGTATCTATGTATCAGTTTTTACATATGAAATCAAAAAATTACTCAAGATGTAAAGATTGAGAAAAAAAAAATAATAATAAAAATTAATTCAAGTTAACCTGTTTGGCCATCAGCACCCCAACCAAAGCTATATACTTTTCCTTCTGCAGTCAATAGCATTGTATGATCCTGACCACAAACAACCTATAACGACAATATTTGAAATAAATAACTTGAAAAAAAAATGAGCATATTTATGAAGACTAGAAAAATAAAGAAAAAAAAACACAAAATAAGTTATTTGTAACTTTTTTTTTTAGGTAGAATATTAAAATACTGCCCATGGACAGTTATCAAATTGCAAACTAATTACATTACAGTTACCTAATTTCAAATAACTAACAAAAATTTGTTACATGATTATCTTATACAAGTTTTATCATCTAAACAGCACTAAGCAGTACCATCACAGAGGTGAAAAAATTGTTAGATGCTAAATAAAAATTATTGCTTGAAAGCTTTACAGGATTTAAAATGTGCTCAATAGAGCTCGATTTGGTGTGACTCAGTAGCATGGAAGTCAATGATTAATATGTTACAATTGATAAAGTTAAAAATAATTACATAGAAAAAGTAAGTTATTTTATTATTTCATAACAATTCTAGATTCTAGGTTTCCACATTTTTTACCACATTTAAAAATTTAACATTTTCATAAAAAATATTTAATGAAAATGCCAGCTTGACCAAAAATTAATGTTAGTAACCATTAATAGCCTTATTAATAGGCTTTATTAATGTTCTGAAACAAGAACTAAAAATGCATTTAAAGTATAGAATTAGTTCTACAAAACCGATAAAATTCACTTTCTAAAAAGGAGAAATAGGCATTTCTGTCAAACATAAATGCATCCAAGATCCAGTCAATTTAATTCAACTAAAAAATAAAAACTCAAAAGATTGTTTTTGGTAATAAATAGTCCCATTTTTAATGATTTTCAGAAAACTGATTATTTGAAATATTTACACTATATCATCATGGACAAAGTGTTAATCATCATGGAGTTTATGAAGGAAATCTGTTCTGCCATAAATTATAGTTGTTAAGTGAAACAGGCCATTTAAAGTTTCACTTATGTAAAAATAAAGCATTTTTACAGAAAAACATTGCCGTTTGATTAAAACAAACAGAAATATATAACAGTGAAAAATACCTCTTTGATTTTCTCACCAATGTCTTCTAATTTGTGAACTTTCAAAATGCTATCTTCTTTTGCATTCATTTCAGCTGGCACACCACACTGACCATAACTGTTATTTCCAAGACTGAAAACTGAAACAGAAACAATTTTTATAAAAGAAATACACATTTAAAAGTTATTTAACCCGTAAGCAGGCGCACCTACTTTTGTAACTCAAGCACTTTCATGGGATAAATCTTACTCCATTTTGTCAACCTTATATTTTTGATTAAAAACGTCTGAAAATCCCAAAGTGAAATTTTCTTCCCTTCTGGATAACAAAGAAACGAAATTCCTTCACCCACCCCAACTAGACCTTGACCTTGAAAGGTAAAAGATGGACAAACTTGTTCTCAAAAAATTTTCCCATTTTACGAAGAAAAAATGTCGCTGGGGTGAGATTTACCCCAGCGCACCTACTTACGGGTTAAGTAAATATGATTAAATCGTATTTGCTTAAATAACTTTAACACTCATTTTTTTTTAAATTTACTTTAATAAATTTAACACTCTTTTTTAGGAACACTTTTAATTGTACATAGTAAGTGGTCCTGAATACATTCCCATAAACTATTTTACGACCTACTTGAGTGCTCCCTACAAATTCATAAAAACAAGCATCACAACATCAACTGTATTTTGTGAGAAAATATTGTTTTCTATGAATCTAAACAAAATACTTCTTGAATAAAAGATTAACTTTTCACGTAAACATTAAAAATTTTAATTGAATGGATGGAAAAGTGTGTTGCGTAATTCAACCGTATAATATTACCTCCTTCGTTGTCTGTGACAGCAACAGTATGCGCTCTTCCACAACCAACTTTTATGGCCTTTGTACTCATTTTAAATAAAGGAAGTGCTATAGGAACTGGCTGAATAATCACTTCAAGAGGTAAATCTATAATAAAAATATTCTTTTAAAATCTAAGAAATCATATAATTAAATAAGTTTATAAATTGCATGAATAAGTTCCTTTTTAAAGCATGCAGAAATGTGCATACAATTATTAAGTAAAATTTCTACTACGGAAAGTCAAATTTTTAAAACATTATTACTTATACATGGGTTGTCCTTAAATAAAGTAAAAAATTGGCACTTGAAAATTTTAAAATTTGAAGCATCATGGAAAAGCTTTTAGAAGAGGAAAAGTCACACTAAATATATTACTTTTCATATGAAATTAGAATTTAAAAGAATGATAATTTCTATTTCAAAACATTTATGATTCATTTTCTTTGATTTTTCTTAATAGCATTAAAAGTATTTACTAAAAAAAAAAAAAAAAAAAAAAAAGAAACAAAAATGAATAGAAACAAAAATTACTTCTCTGAGCACAGTGATAACCAATTTGAAAGTCAGTATTTAAACCAGTTCCAAACAATGTAAAGTCATTTTCTTTATTTGAAGCAGCAAAAACTGTAAAACCATAACCACATGACACATCTCTCGTCTATAACAAAAATAAATTTAAAATAATTTTTTCCTCCCATCAATGTAATAGTTATAAGAATGAATTTCTGAAAGAATAAAGTATTAATCATACCAGCGTGCCTTAAATTATGAAATACTTAAGACAAAATACTTTGACAAAACTGGCACAAGCAATTTTCATGATATTTAGTATGCAGGTTTTTTTTTTTGTATCAACTATAAAAAATCTGCTGATTTTTTTTTTTTAATTTAAAAATCAAAAATGCTTTCAAAGTTATTTTCTTTAAAATTGTGACAAAATTGAAACTGACTTGAAAAAGAATGGACTATATTCCGTATTCGGTGCTGTTTATATATCAACGTTTCTTTACGTGTTTCATTTGGTGATTGTTCTGGCGCCATCGTGGGCAATGCACAGCATGAGTGAAATACCCTGCTGGTGGTAGTTTTGACTGGCAACCATAAAGAAACGTGTATCGCCAATTTGGGAATTTGAAACTGGTTCATGTTATGGATGGAAAAGAATGAAGTATGTTATTGTATGAAAAGAAAGTGTGTGTGTGTTTGTTAGAAATATGGTGTGAATATAAAACTAAATAAAAGAAAGCATGCTGGTTTTATGTTATATGCCAATGGGTGTTAGAGACATTTCTCAGCAGTTAATTAAAAAAAAAAATAAAGCTAAGAGCTCTTTTTTAACGAATTTTTGCAATGTTTGAGGTTTAATTTTAAATTGATATTTAATGCTTTTATGTTTTCGTTAGTGCTATTTATGTGCTATTCTAATCATACTGACCTTATATGAGGTGTACAACTAGGTTGTTAAATCCACCGATGTATTTTTTTTGAGTTGAAAATGGGCCAGTGTATGTCCATTTACATTAGCTGTACAACTAGGTTGCTTAATCCACTGTAGTTTTTTTTAAATTAAAAACAGTCCACTGTTTGCTCATTTGAAATTACCTGTTACTGAAGTTTGAGACATTTTTTATGTTAAATATGGACGGTGTATTTTGTCTTAATATTTTTGTTAGTGGAATTTATGTGTAATTTTAATGTGTTAAAATTCTTTGCTTTGCTGATCGTGCAAAATGGTTGGCGACAATCGCTGGGGCTTGGCGGTGACTGTAAACGTGTTTACATGGGGCACGCACTGTCTTGGTTGATTTTACCAAAAGAACATACTTTGATTCATAAAATATAAGCATAACAAATTTCAAAGGACTTGAACGAATAGTTATTTTTGTATAGTGCCCAAATTTAAATTTAAGGTACTTAAGTATTATTGTGGTGGTCATTTCTGCTAAACTATTTTTCTTCAAATGTGCTGGCAAACTTTTGCCAATCTTATTCCAAACTATCAATAATGTCATGTGTCCGGCATTTATCTTGGTGAAAAATTGCTCATCTTGGCAGACCACTGGGATACTAAGTACCAAATTTAAAATTGGTTTTCAGAGTAGCACAAGAGTGTAAACAACAGGGCCTATTTTTGTGAAATTTTGGTATGTAGGTTCTTGCCCTTACCCAGTTATGCCAATGGTCAGCACACTCATGTATGTATATGCCCACGTATTGAGAATCATGCTGCAATAGCCCCACGTGTTTTTAGCAAATACAAAAATCACAACCCCTTTCCCTCAGACTCAGACCAATAGTAAGTAAATGTGAAGTACACATTTATAGCCTTGAAAAATATATTAAGCCTCTCTTACAACAAATTCAATATTTAACACACTTGTTGTGATACTAACATTTTGTTTATACGTGTGCATACTATACTTGAGTGCAGGGTTTGAGCTGAGTTCAAAAGTTCTTTAGTATAAAAGCTAAAATCAGAAAAAAAGCTTTAGCAAAATGATAAAAAAAATACCTGTAAATACAAGTTCACATAGCATTTCCGATGACTTAATAGTGTTTCATTTACATTTGTAAATTAAACATCAAAATGTTGGAATGACATCTTTAAAGAAGTAATACACAGCAGTAAAAAAACATTTTTTTAAATTGAAATGAAAATTAATAATTGTACATATCATTAAGAGAAAACAAGTTTAATTTTAAGACAGTACAAGCCCAACATAACACATACTGAATTAATACTGAATATTGTTGAAATTTTTGTAGTAAATTAAATGTCTTAGTTGTGATTTATATTCTTTTACGAGAAATATTATTTACTATATAAAACTCCATTATATCAAGCTTATACCATACTTTATCGGTTTTCCTATAGAAAAATTTCAAGAATACAGAAAATAACAAATAAAATATGTTTTTATTATTATTCAAAACAAAGGCTTTAGCAAAATAGCGAAAATGTCTTGTTTCATTTTCATATAGTCTTTTCGCATTTTGCTAAAAATGCGACCGTAGCGGAAACCCTGCTTGAGTGCTTAAAATGGATAAAACATATTTATATTACTGTTATGTGCATTTATGCAAAGCAATACTCATTTAATGTTTTAAAAACCAATTTTTTAAAAGTATTTTTAACTAGCTTTTATACTTAACTTTTATACTACAGCTATGTATTGGTTGTTGGTGTTTTTTGACAAACTACATCAGAAATTGTATGTGCTTTGTAATTCCTTTACCTCATGTAGATCTGCAAATGGCTGTCTCCATGGTCTGTCCATTCTTTGTAAAGGTTTCCTATGCCGAACTGGTTTCAAAAAGTGTGCATTTCCTAATGCTCCACACATTGCATTCCCCCACAAGTACACACGCTTTTTCCTTTTAGTATTTTCTGTTGCATATTCAAACACTGGCATCTTCTTAACCTCTTCTGGATCCTGTTTTCGGACAACTTTGGCATAGTTTCTGAATTGGAAAACATAGTCTTGTAAATAATGTTTTTGTAAGATTGATGCAGCTCTTTTAGGCAATTCCATTTTGTCGGGATAGTTCTAAATAAATTTTCAGAAAAAAAATAGATAAATCTTGATGCAAGCTTTAAAAAGAGAGAGAGAGACAAAAAATTGACAAAAAGTACAAATTAACATCAAAATAACTATATAAATAAAACTGATATTTTTTGTTACTTACAGAGAGTATTACCACGCCATAATGTATAGATTAATAAAACTAGTTCTTCAATGGAAAACTGAAAACAGTGAAAAAACTACAAGAGTTCAAACAAAGTGTCAAAAGCTTAAAAACAACACAAAAACTCATTTAAACAATTTATGCAAAACTAAGAAAAATGCTTTGAAAACGTAGATTAAGGACCATTAAAGATGAAAGGAATTCGCCTCGAAAAATTTTACAAGCAGATCTTCAATCCATGTTATTCATTTTAAGAACAGAATCTTTACTTTTTATTATAAAAGTAATAAAACTTTTTTTTTTTTCATAACAAAAAATTACTTTTTATTAAAATTACTTAATTAGTGAAAATCAGGGATATATTCCGTAAGCGGCGACATATCGCCGAGCCAGAAATTTAAAAAGTATTTTGATGAGAATTACTTTTTACCTAAAATGAAAAGCATCTACCTCAGATTGCGCACGACGGCGAAAAGGAAGAAATTTTGTAGTCCGTGAATTTTGTAAACAAGAATGAACCGAGCAAACGTGGAAACTTCTCAACTCAAAACGCATCATGGAGCAAATAAATATTTTAGAAAGGTGTTTTAGAAAATAGAAACACCCAAAAAAAAAAACTGAGAGAATTTTTTTTATATAATAGTCACCTGAAAAAAAATGTTAAGTCAATTTTTTTCAGTCATTTCAGATTAATAAATATTGTATTCATTTCACACTCTCGTGGACAGGTAGTGGATTCACCGAAGATTTTTTCCCCATTCGTTCGTCCGTCGCGCTCGCGTCGCGTTTCCCATTTTATTCTCTATTTTCTTTCTTTCATTGTGGACGAGGCGTTAGGCTTGGAAGCTGCGCTTGGTAGTGTGTTGATAGGCTGTGTTTTCTTTACCTTTATAATCTAAAGAATTTCCGGCCTCTGGAGCTTTTATTGATTTTAATATATATACTTTTTTCTTTGGATTTAATTTGCAGTATTATGTAAGTATTATGCATTTTATTTAAATTTCAATGTAACTCTTATTGCCCTACATTGATGTGCCTACTAGTAACGTTCGATTTGAATGATACCGTCACTTATTCAAATTATTTTAAATTGCATTTTTTCCTTTTTCTATAAATAATTTTTGTATTTTAAATAGATTTTTATTATTTTGCTAATAGCTAATATCAACCCTAATTAATGTTTTCCTGAATTTATTTTGCCCCTAATTTCTACCCTTTTGAGGTAATAAAGTTTCATCACGTTGCTAAAATATAATCTCATACCACCATAAAGTAACCTCAGTGCAATCAAAGTTCCCACTTTTGACAAAAACATGGCGTTATCTGGAAAATTTTATTTTTTGATCGGAGCACAATTTTTGATCTTTTATCATTTCAGCCTTCTCACTTCCATCAGTGCCACAGTAGGAAGGGACACTTTGTTACGAAAATTCTCAAGCAGAATTTTGCATTTTAGGACACAGGGGTTCTTGACCTGTTCAGAAAGAGCTTTTAGTGCAGAAATAAAAAGAATCTGCTCTTTCAACGAGTTCTGTTATGAAAATTGACTAGCTCTCCTTCAAAATGAGTTGTGAAATTCCCTGCTGGAAGGCAAAAACAAAAATTTCAAATTATGGATATTTAACTACATTTTAATGACTAGTAGATTTTATTGTATTGATATATCCTGATATTCCTCCCGATTACGATTTTCCTTACGTTTTACCTCTTTGGTAAAAACCTAGTTTTTAACCTCAATAAAAACTCACCCAGCTTCGTATATCCCTCGTGCTGTTTTAAAAGCATTATTGTACTTCAGATTTTTAAGGATTTACCATTAAATCTGGAAACCTTGTATTTCCTCTGAATATAAGAAATAAATGAAAACTTTCTTCCTTTATGTGAGAAAGGGGGATTTGGCTGTAATTTTCTATAAAACAAAGTAAGATCAGAGATCACGTTGAAGTCTGATAAAAGTGGGTCACAAAGAACCATTATCTTGAGAAATATGGGTTTTTGCATATGCAAAAACAATTATGTGCTTATATTTTGCATCAAAGTCAACAAAATTTGGGTAAATTACTCAAAAATATGTGTAAATGCGAACTCTGAAGATAGTCTGGATATTTGCCACACCGGCAAGATGAAATACTTTGCTAAATATGCCAGTGTGTTAAGTATATGTGTAAGAATATGTACTGGTTTTTAATGGTGACCAGTAATCAATGTGTCCCTAGATGTGTATTTTATGCCTTAGAAATTCAGAAAATGCCTTTAAAACTCTGGAATGAGTGTTTTTACGCATTACTTCTCCATGTAAAATTCTGTTTTATACACAGAGATTTTCCCTTGAAAATGCTTAATTATGTATATTCAGTGAAATCTCTCCGAGCAGCCACCCCTCTAAATGGCCGATTTTTCAGGGCACGGATTTTTTTGGCTCATAGGCCTAATGTTAAAATAACCTCTATCAGTGGCCACCCGACTCCCTCTAAACGGCCACAGAGTGGAATAGCCCATCTCATTTTTGGGGAAATTCTACTCACTCCATGTTTTAATTTTGAGCCGAAAAACTCAAGGTCAGGTTATGGTTGCATATAGGACCCAGGAAAATCGATGAAATTATCGAAAATTCCAAAGCCAGGCATGTGCCAACTGAAATTAAATTTTGGAGCAATTTGTTTTGCAAGAAAAATCGCATTTTGGGGGCAATTTGGAGTTAGAAAAACAGATTTCTGAAGCAATTTGGAACACAAAAAAGTCACATGTGGAGCACAAAAATGTCAATTTTGAAACACAAAATTTACTTTTCGTGGAAAGCGAAGTCATTTAAGAATGCTAATCTCAAAAATCAAAATTGGGGAGGTTCTTAAGGCTGTTCTACCTGAAAACGGAGGATTTCGGTTGATTTTCGACCAAGATAGGGAGTAAACTTATAATCACATAACTTCGATAATTTTCAGAATGTTTCCTCTAAAACTAGAATAAGAACTGACATTGCGATAAAATTTGAAAAGTTATTTAATTTTTTTTTTAAATATTATTAAACCTCACACTTTTTCAGAGAAAACGTTATTTTCTCGAATTTCGACCAAGATTAGAAATAAATTTACGATGATATAATTATGAGAATTTTCGGAATGTTTCCTCGGAAACTAGATTGAGAACTGACATTGAGATAAATTTTGAAAAACAATTTAATTTTTTTAAAACTCAAATTCAAAATTGGCTGACGGAAAAATTTTCTTTCAAAAGTAACTTTGAAGTATAAATTTATAGATGTATTTAAGAATGTTTTGGGGCTAAAAATGTACTGCATTTTGCTTTTTACAAATTTTATAATGGAAACTGGGAATTGTTTATGAAACCTAATGAACATGACTTCTGATCAAGATTTAAAATAAAATGACAGTAGAAAAGCTACTAAAAAATTTCTAATGGTTCTTCCGAAACTACTTTATGATGCTTTATGAACATTAAGTTTATAGGAGCCATTTAATTTAAAAATAAGTAAATAAATGAAGATGATATTTCAGACGGAAATTCAAAGAATTTCAGCAGTTTTACCGCGTTTCAATCCAATTTCATTTGAAATCAACTCGCGCTGATCTCTAATATTTACTACACTATTTTACATCAAGAAAAGTCCATTTTATCATTTCAATTTTAAAGTTATAATTATATTTCTAAAATTTTCCAGAGAAATTCTAAAAAATACAGCTGACAATTGTGTCCATTATATGAATAAAGATGGCGCTACATGTATGCTTGGACCGCCAAACCACCCATATTTCACGCTTTTCCCAGAGTCCCCGATTCGACTTCGCTCGTCAGGTTAAACAGCCTTAAAACACTTTGGTAGCAAAAAAACTGCACATGCACAGAGAATTCAACATGGAGTTCCAATACGATGCTTACTGTGTCGGGCCACGCCTGCTCAGATATCTATAGTTTCATTTGATAAATATGTAGTTCCAAATTATTAAACAATCACTATTCCAGACTTCATTGCCAGCTATAATATATGTATGTGCATAGTTATTTTCATTCTCAATGTTTCTTCCTAAACGGTTACTCAATTTAACCATTTTCTTATTGCACATTATTAATTACTAACCACCCTGTATCTGTTCTTTATACTCAGTGCAGTGTTGACTCAATTTCTGGACTCATTTCGGACTATATTCCGTATACGGTGCCTTGTTTACATGTCAATGGTTTGTTTACAAATCATTGGCGAACAATCTGACGCGAGAGTGAGCGATGCACCGCCAACTGCCGGTGGTAGTTGTGACTGGCAACCATAAAGAATACGTGTTTCGTCAGGTTTGGGAATTTGAAATTGTTTGCGTTATTGATGGAAGGGAATGAAATGTGTTATGTTAATATAAGAAAAGAATTTGTGGGTGTTTGTTAGAAATATAGTACGTTATAAGCCGGTGGGTGTTGGGGACATTTCTGAGCGGTTATTTACCAAAAAAATAGAGGTAAGTGTTCTTTTTTAACGAATCTTTCGATGTTTAAGGGGAGCACCTTCGATATACCCCCTACCTTGATTTTTGGCGACTTTTTTTTTTCGCCAAGGCCGTTTTCGACGGCGCCAAAAACGAAAGTGAAGTGGCCAAAAATGCCGTTATCGACGGCGCGAAAAATAAAAAAATGGCCATGAAACCACTTCCGAAAGCGGAAAAACTATAAGAATTAGAAGATTTCCACAAAAAAATTTAGGGTTAAAATGTAAAAATGGCCGCGAAGCAACGTTTTCAGAACCGAAAAAAACTGAGAATTAGAAAAATTCTACAAAAAATTTAGGGTTAAGAATGTAAACAACAATAAAATCAAGAAAATTTAAGAATTCATGAACGTAGAATTCGCGTTTTCGAACAAGAAATTAGAAATAGAAAAATTGTAGAAATAATTAAGGGTTAGGAATCTAAACACGAATAAATTCAAGGAAATTTAACAATTGATGGACACAGAAATCGCGTTTTCTAGCAAGAATTTAGGGTTAAAAATTTGAAAAAACCTAAATTTCACAAATAATGGGATTTTTATGTGAGGGGGGCCTCTGCCCCCCCTCAACCCCCCCGTTTTTGTTTTTTTTTTACGAAAAAGGTAGTCAGGAAAACTGGAAAAAAGAAATCGAGTAGAGCGTTTTAAGAAAAAAGCCAAAAACTGTGAAGCCATTCGCCTGTACAAATAGTGCAGTTACCACGATGTATAACGCGAAACAATATTATACATTAGCAAAAATATCTCTGAAAGGTTAAGCTCACACTCCGAAAGGATGTCTCCCTCAAAAAATCCAAAAACTTCTCCTGGTCCACTAACAAATAGCTCATAACAAAAATTATATTAGCTACACCTTTCTTCCCACACGTGGGATTTTTATCAGACCGCTTTAACGTTAAATTTTGTTCAAAAATACCCTGCTAATTTTCAATTACATTAGCTACGGAGGTTCTTAAAAAATCATAAAATCCTAACCAAAAATATAAAAAAAAGTACAGTAAAATATCAAAAGATCACAGTACCTTTGCAGAAGTGCTTTCGTCAACTTACTACCTCTCTCTAAAAATGTGAAAAAAAACTTCTCACAAGCTTCCACGTGCAGGAGCTATTGCATTACGGCGCTCTGTCATTGGCCGGCCGGCATAGGTTGCCATAAATAGCCTCCCCCCATTCTCGCCAACGAAATTCGTTTGGGAAACCAGAAAATCCCTTTTATCGCCAAGCTTGGCGCAAAAAACGCAATCTTTGGCGCAAAAAAAAGGTAGGGGGTATATCGAAGCTAAGCCGTTTAAGGTTTTTAATGTGAATTTTAAATTGATATTTGAAGTGTTTATGTTTTCGTAAGTGCTATTTACGTGCTATTCTAATCATACTGACTTTATAAGAGGTGTACAACTAGGTTGTTTAATCCACCGATGTTTTTTTGAGTTGAAAACGGGCCAGTGTTTGCCCAGTTTACATTAGCTGTACAACTAGGTTGCTTAGTTCACTGTTGTTGTTTTTTTTTAGTTAAAAACGGGCCACTGGTTGCCTAGTTTAGATAGCTATACAGCTAGGTTGCTGAATCCACTGAGGTTTTTTTAGTTAAAAACGGGCCACTGGTTGCCTAGTTTAGATAGCTGTACAGCTAGGTTGCTGAATCCACTGAGGTTTTTTTAGTTAAAAACGGGCCACTGGTTGCCTAGTTTAGATAGCTGTACAGCTAGGTTGCTGAATCCACTGAGGTTTTTTTAGTTAAAAACGGACCACTGGTTGCCTAGTTTAGATAGCTGTACAACTAGGTTGCTGAATCCACTGAGGTTTTTTTAGTTAAAAACAGACCACTGGTTGCCTAGTTTAGATAGCTGTACAACTAGGTTGCTGAATCCACTGGGGTTTTTTTAGTTAAAAACGGACCACTGGTTGCCTAGAATGACTAGTAAACATGGCGACAGTCGCTGGAGCTTGGCGGTCGCCAAGCTCCAGCGACTGTCGCCATGTTTACATGGGGTGGGCACCGGCTTGTATGATTTTACCCTCATTTCAATGAAAATCCTGTTTCTTTGTTTGAACAGTATTTGTCATTCAATTTATTTAGGATAGGGTTGCTGCACATTTTGGGTGTCATCATAAAAGCCGGTGTTGAAAAGCAAATGGCTAAAATATGCATTTTTTAGATGGGTGATGAATGTGCCAGAGTATTATAAATTTCGATATTTTAAAGCTGCAGAATGCAAGTCCGAAAGATCTTGCATTTTTGTGTATCCATTAATGTTACTTTGTAATCTAGCTACTGCGTGACGTATGCTTGATCCATTGGACATCATTGAACTGTTAATTTGGATTTTTCCGCATGCATTATTGTTATTGCACTCATGTTTGCATCTAGCTGTTGTTGTTCACAGCATGGAAATATCGTCGATTTTGTTACTGTGTATGCTAGCGTTTTATATAAGTAGATTGCAGGTACTGTGAAACCCAGATTTAATGTTATCTGCATTTCACGCAAAGCTGCCAAGTGTTCCGATTTCGTCGGAGTTTCTCCGATATTTTTAATTTGCTCCGGAAATCCGATAATAAACAAAAAACTCAGATTTTTCAGTCTTCAAAATTTATTTACAGAGGCAGGAAGAAATTTTCAATTTTTCTTCATCCTTGTAAATGACTATCATTTAGAGCATTTTTTTATTGAAGTCTCCAGTACCTAATAATTAAAAGTGAACCCTTATTTTGCAGTTTTATTTACCGTATTTACCCACGTATATGTCGATCCTGCGTATAAGTCGATCCACCTCTTTCCTGATCAAGAAACTTTAATTTTTTTTAAATACATTTATTCAAAATCATCTGTAAAAAAAAGAAAGTACTAAATGTACAATAATAAAAATAACAATACAAAAGTAGTACACAAAATTAAACTGATAATAATGAATAATAATATTAATATGACATTACTGATAGTATGATATGGCAAAATACTAAGATACAAAGTTAAACAGATTCAATATCGGACTCATCAAACAATTAAAATTCGTTCATCGTCATCGTGTACAGGTATTGGGTTAGGATCCCTTAGAAAGACCTCCACGGGGGGCGGGGGCCATGCTATCCTTCGGCCTAGAGTTCACGCGTAGCTAATGGGTCGTAATTCAAAAAGAACAACATGATATACGTTTTCTGTATCGCTACCTTCTTCCTGGTATGAAAATCGACCTGAAAAGATGTCATTGTGTTATGGAATGCAGGAAGAGAACATTTGTCTTATAAAAGGGCATTTTTGAATTCCTATTACAAAAAATAATTAAAAATTAAGGACCCTCGTATAAGTCGACCCCCCAACTTTAAAGCCTCTTTTTCGTCCAAAATTTCTTCACTTATACATGGGTAAATACGGTATTTATTTATTTTTTTTATTCATTAATGTTATTTAAATTCACTTATGAGTGCTCATTCAATTATGGTGCCATTATATGGATGCTCCTATATTTTACAATTAGAGGTTGGCAGCTCTGATTTCACGTTATCCTGCCTATAACTTCGTTTTCCATTGGTCCTGAATATTTTCTCTTATAATGTTAAAAATTCCTTGTGGTAATGTAACATTTTCTGCATTTCATGCTTTTTCCGGAATTGGATAGCTCGTGTGATGATCGAAAGGGCACCGAGGAAGGACATATAGTGTACTGCATCACCTCATTGATTCAAGCAATCATAGCTGTGAAAGTAATGAAAATGTTACTTTCAAGCTTTGAAGGCCAGAGATTTTTCAAAAAACTCATATGTATTGAAAATGGAATTAGTGGTGCAGATAATTAACAAAACACAATTTTTTTTTTTTATTAACATTATTTATTTCCAATGGCAAAGCAAGAGTTAATACAGAAATTATAACAAGGAACAAGAACAGTGAAGAATAAAAAACGGAATGACCGAAGTAACTGCCTTTGACATTCTCTCGCTCTCCAGTATCTGGAGGTCTCTGTGCAGCACCCACAAAGTGCACTGCAGCGACTCAGATGGCCTCTATTCATATTCTCTCTTAGGTCACATAGTGGGCAAAAGTTAGTCATATATTCTGATTCGGTGTAGATGTTCAGCCAGGCAATCATGACCTGATTCATTTCTTTTCATTTCCCTTTTCATTTCTTTTTCTCTAACACCGAATTAGCATATTTCCAGCATATAACATTATTTCTTCTTGGTCCCTTGAGAGACATTAAATCGGGGTTTCATGGTATTTACTAATACATGTTACAGATGATACAGGAAGTATTTTAATAAAACAAAGTTGCAAATCTGGAAATTTTCGTGATTTCCAGAAAGCGGGCTGAAAACGTGGAGTGATTCACAACATTATGCCAATACATCACAAAAAATATTTAATACTATTCCTAAAATTAAGCATAATCAGTAAAGCTTGAGATTAGCGGTCGCCAGATCGCCAGTGGCGACTGTGGAATTATTCCTGGCGACTGCAAAACAGTCTGTCAGTCGCCAAAATTGGCGACCTGCAAAATTTACTCAGCAAGCAACCCCCTCTCCCCCCCTCGTTTCCGTCCCCGTAACAAAAGTCGGCGCTGTATGTCCGAGCAAAGTAAAGCAAAGCAGTTGAAAAACCGTCTAAAATTGATGATGCGCAAAATTTACTTAGTCCCGCCCATCCTCGGCCTCGTAGGAAAAGCTGAATGTCAGCGCTATATGGACAAGCAGGGGAGAAAGGGTTGTAGACGTCTATGGGAGGGGAAGAAAGGGGAGGAGCTCATCATAACTGATAACATACATGTAACATTTGGGGGGGGGGTAGGAACGCACCGGAACAGAATACTCAGGGTCCCTCTCTGTGACCTGACCCGTTGGTTGACCTTGACCCTTTGCACCATCTCATTATTTTATTACATATCCACATCGACATTCCAGTACGCAGAGAGGCATATCCGTGGGACATTATACGTGGTCGCAAAAATCTGAACAAAAGTATTATTCTAATTATAATTTGTTACAATTTCTACAATAGACGGCCGTAATAAAAGGAGAAGAGTGAAAAGGACTTTTATTTAAAACTAAATTTGATATTTGCCTACTGATACAATATATGACTGTATGTGAAAGATGCATTAAGTATCTCATTAATAAGACATTGTACTGAAGGAACGAAGCTAATATTTTTCTAAATTGTAGTACTCCCCTTTGTATATTTTCCGTCGTTCGACTCAGTCAGGGTCCAGTCAACTTAAGAGTAATCGATTATATTTAAAAAAAATTTCATGCGATCTTTACTATGACCCTTCTAAAACTGTAGACGGGAAGCACGTGCGTTTTTTTTTAATTATTATTATTAACTTCAAAACAATACACAAACCCTCTGCTTTTGAAAGGTCGATGAAGAGGTTGGCATTCTTTGCATCCTGATTTACGCTACAGCAGATCGAAAACTACCACGCAAGATGCTTTATTTAAAAGGAACAAAAACGTTATTTTGTACATTGGAATACGCAAATAAAAACTAATGTCATAAACATACCGTTTTCAGTTTTAAATAAATCTAATTTTAGCTGCTTTCATATTATTACGTTTTTCCTTTTGCAAGAGTTTTGGCATCTCTACAATAGCGCGAGAGGGAGGGGGAAGAGAAACAGACAAAACACTTGATTTTGTTTTATTTTGTAATCACTGGTAAAAGCGCTCGCTCTTCAAAGCTTAAATAAACAGATCTCCATGCCTTCAGAATTCCATTAATCAGCGTTACAGCTGTCCGAGAAGAGAGAAGTGTTTCTCCCCCCCCCCCCCCCCCCTCCTGTTCACACTTCAAGCTTTTTTTTTTTTTCCAGTTCCGTTTTAATGACAGGAAGTTTCTCTGTAGATTATACGAATAGAAGGCATTTTTGGTCGGCCGAAGCAAAAACGTATCCCCCCCCCATGGGCGCCGGCAGCAGGCTCCCCCCCCGGATTTTTGTATGCAGTGTTTTTAGTTGCTTTTTTGCTCTTTCCAACATGGTAACCATATGTTGAAGTAGTCTTCCCCCCCGCCCCTTGGAAATATTCTGCCGGCGCCCATGCCCCCCCCCCCCCCGCAAAAATTTCTCCCTGTTTAAGTTATTTCTTTTATATGATTCACCTTTGTAAATTGAACCCTTAGTATGTGTAACGTTCGTTAAAAAATGTTTTACATAATCAGACACTTGATTATTTGAAAGTGGAAACCTTGAAAATGGGCTGTTTGAGTAACACATGCTTACGATTTCCCCATCTAATAACCGTTTGTTAGCTTCTTGCAAGTCCAAAATTAGTAAATTAGGAAGAAGCGTACTGTCGAAATTAATAGAAAATTGGGGCCCTTGATCCTCTTTCTTTTATTAAGTCCCAATTCCTTTTCCCCCCATAAATTCCATGAATGAAAGGAGAGATAAATTAAATAAATAGTACTTTATTATGTGTACACCATAAGTTGAGAAAATGGTCTGCAATACTATATATATTATCTTACCTCCAGTTTCTTACTTAAAAAAAAAAAAAGACTTTTTTTTTTTTACTTAGGCTTCATGTTTCACAAGTACTTGGTAATAGTGACAACTTTCTAATAATGTCAAAATATTCTATATCACTTAGCCATACAGATTTCAGGTTGGCAGATTTTTGGGAGTCCACTGTATTTATTTAATAACCAACTATTTTTCGTAAAAGATACGTTTGAATTAATCTGAAGAGAAATTTTAAAGTAAAATATTTTAAATCATTAATTTTATTACAATTCTCTATTTTTAAGAGATTTTCACTTTTAGTTTGGGGGAGGGGGGGGGGGTTAAGCTCCTATAGCCTCCTCCATGTGTGTACCTATATATAGTATAGACACAGACAGTGATGTGATGATTCTAACAAGGAGCTGCAGCCAATCAGGAGGAATTAATAAATTTTAAATTCATAGTACTTAGATTTCTTTAAATACAGCTAGTTATTTCTGAATGTAATATATGGAACATGCCATGCATTATTACTAAAAAAGCATTGAATCATTAAATGTACAAAATAAAAAATCTCATATTTTCATATATCTGAAAGGGGGCAGCAAGGGTGTCGAAAACAAAAATTACGTAAGTCCGGAAAATTTTGGCCACTAACTATATCAAAGTGGCCACTGAACTTTGTAGGGTCACTGGCCACTGGCCACTGAGGAATTTTTTTAATCTCAAGCTTTAATAATCAGTATCATTTGGTTATAAACAAGAGGTTGGAGCAACTGTAGAGTTTAAATTCAAACCAGGGTTGGCAAAATTTTGATGCGTGACGGTTTTTACTGGATTTTACCATTGTGTCAAAAATATCTAAAACTGTATTGACAAAAATAATTGGATTAACATTGAAAAATATAATTTGGAAATTTGCATTTTCCCAACATAATTACTTCATAATTTTATATATTGTAAGTAAAATAAATGTGATTTTTATTTATTTACTTATTTATTTTTACATATAAAGGTTTCATTTTATGATGCAATCCATTATTAATTTTGAATACTGTGAAGTATTTTATCTATTATACCCTAGAAATTCTGATTAGATGATTTTTTACATTGAGTGGGAGGGGGAGGATGTAAAGTACAAATTATCGAGCCCTAGAATTTTTTTGTGACATCTTTGCTGTAGGAAAGACCACTAAAGTAATGAACTTGAGAAATTCTCTATCACATGCTTCGAAGCAGTGATTCTGTTTGCTAAAAATGTCATATTACATACATTTTTGGTTTATATCAATGCGAAATTTTTAATTAAGTGACAGTTTTATTTTGATAAAAGTAGCAGTAGTTCTTTATTTGGATTATATTATGGGTGGTTATAAATTTTGGATAAATATTTTAAGATTATGCAATCAACCATGTAAAAATTAAAAATCCATTAAAAGTAAAAAGTAATAATGTTTTATATAAGTGCAAAATTCTGATTTTAAATTTCATCGCAAAAACTTAAAGGCATGTATCAAAATTT
Organism: Cheiracanthium punctorium; assembly: GCA_038373885.1. NCBI lineage: Eukaryota > Metazoa > Arthropoda > Arachnida > Araneae > Cheiracanthiidae > Cheiracanthium > Cheiracanthium punctorium. Next base: position 400,957 of record JAWZYV010017704.1, on the reverse strand, counting down.
TTATATTGTTATTTTTCGATTTAACAGCATAATGAAATAATCATATATGTTCATAATGCTATTATTATACAGTAGAAGACCCAAAATCTGCACAGCTTGGTTCCAGACCTTGTGCAGATTTTAGAATTTTGCGGATTTTGGGTCATAATAAGAAATTTATTCTATTTCCCTCCACCCCACGAAGAAAAATATATATATAGATGGATAGATAGATCAAGAGAAACAAATCATGTTACTTATTATCAGAATCATAATATAAAAATACAGTGGAATAATGCAATATACAAAATTATGAGATTATAGATCAACTTATTTTAAACATGTATATTTAATAGTAGTTTAGGACTTTGGGATATTCTAATTATAGTTATTTTATTTTATTTTTTCATTATTTCCTGTTCTGTAACACAGCTTTGCTGCTCTACAAATCTCAGAGCCTAACCTTGATTAAATGTTATTTTATCAACTTTTTAATCATCCTCATTTGTTACTGTGTCATGTGATCATAATTGAGTGTTAATTGTGTCACTGTCAGTCATTTCAAGGATATCAATGTTACCATGAGAGCTCACAAACTCTTAAAATATTTTTTTCAAGTGGGAATAGCTTATTCAGTTTTACTTTGTGGCTATAGTGTAGTTTTCTGAGCTTGCAGCTGGCAAGGCAGATTTCATTGTTTACATTGAATAGACAGTGCGGATTTTAGAGCCTTGCAGATTTCGGGTCGGCAGATTTTGGGTCTTTTACTGTAGTTTTAAATAGCTAAGAAGAATCTATATAGAAATTTATTGTTTGCTGTATCATTGAATAAAGAAAAAGTAGGTTTTTGACAGTTTTTAGTGGTAAAAACTCAGTTTTTACCTCTGTCATGTCAAAAACCCAACCCTGATTCAAACTTTTAGCAAGATATGGTATTCTAATCATTCCATTCATATATATTTGGAATTTCAAAAACTCAACATTTTATTGGATGGGGGGGGGGGGGAAGCTAAAATTAGGTTATTCTTAATAGAACAAATTCTCATCAATGCAAGTTTATTTTCAGCTTTCAAAAACTAAAATTATTTTAAAAATAATTGCAGAAGTTACTTTTGAAATCAAATTGTTCAAATACTTCTTGTAACAACATATCAGTTATTTTAATCAGCTGATTAAAAAACTTATTTGTTACAATAAAATATAAATAAAAAAGTAGCCATTATAATTTTTCAAAATCTTTTCTTTGATGTGAAAAGTATACAATATTTCGATTAATAATGTCTATATTTGTTAATTTTAAAATAGAAAAATCTAATTATTGTCTCAGTTTTGTTTCTTACCTGACAAACACAATTTAATTGTGTATTTTAAATTTGGATTAATTGTTCATTGTTTTAAAATGACTCCAAAAAAAGTCGGAGTATTTTTTCTCTTTAGAAAATATCCAAGATCAAACACTGTCTGGACACTTTTCTTTAACAAATTCTAAACCTTAATTTTCATACTCACTAACTGAAATTTCATCCTGATATAGGACTGAGGGACTTAATAAAAACTCTTTCAAAATGCAGTGTATTAACTGCTCTTGTTCATATCTTACTTTATGCATTTATTTCTTCTATTTTTAATGCTTTTTCTAAATTGTTGCCCCACATTTTCCAAAACTTCAATAAAATTTCATTTTTACCACAAAATAATTTAAATTAATAATAAAAATTTAAAAAAAAACTGATTTAAAACATGCCAATCCTGATTTTAGCCCACTCAAAATTTTCTTCAGAAAGTAGAAACCTTGAAGTTACTTAATTCTAAAAAATACCTTCCAAGCTCTTGTGATACTGTTAATTATGTCCAGTCATGCTTATTATGCTAAAACTGAAATAGCTTTAGCATTGAGATATTGCATAGAAATAAGTTGTTGTTTTTTAACTAAATGTTATTCTTACAGCCTATAAAGCATGGCTAGAGGTCAACAAAAAATCCAGTCTCAACAGAAAAATGCAAAAAAACTACAAGATCAGAAAAGGCAACAAGGACATGATCAGAAGGCCGCTGCTGCAAAAGCCCTGACTCATGTTTGCACTGTGTGCAAAGTATGTATTGTGTTCTCTTTTAGAAATCCTGAAAGATTCAGGTGTTTTTATTTTTGTGTGCAGTAATTAAACCTGTATTTGTTATGATGTGGTTGTGTTTGATAATGTGGATCTGATCTACTTTTGAATGATAAGTTCCATGTTAAAAGCTGTAGAATGCATAATGCCATGCAGAACAGAATGGACAATCCAATTCCACCTATGCTAGGTAATCCAGGTCTTAACATTTCTCTTTTTTTTTTTAGAAATTTGAAAATTGCATGCCCCTTTTTATTTAATTTATAAATGTATAGTTTAATTTAAGGAAGGTAATCAAGAACAGTTCGAGATCATTAGGTTAGACAGACAACATTAAAATTTTGGGGTTTTTTTATATCAGGGTGTCTATCGCTCCGGAAAGTCTAGAAAAAGCTGGGGAATTAGATAATTGGTCTGGAAAATTCACCAAAAGAATCAATTTTTTTTTTTTTTTTTTTTTTTTTTTTTTTTTTTTTTTTTCCCCTGTCCTTTTTTTTTTTTTTTTTTTTATGATTTATCTCTGATTGTCAGACTGGAAACCGAAAGCAACTGCAACCTATTTTTCGGACTGTGAAAGCATCAAGCGATGTGTTTGTATAATGAGGGGGAAATGGGGGTTCATTAATTGTGACGGGAGGGTCAAAGACAAATTAGCTTACTTGGTAACTTATGGCTCAGGACCGTATTTCCAAGAACAGTTAGTTAATTCTATCAGAATGTGTGACTACTTCTGTTTCTCAATTGATGAAAGCTTAATCCTGTATACTTCAGTTAAAATTGATTTCAAGAAGTTGTACAAAATATGCAAATATAAAGACAAGGGAGGAGGCACTGTGCAATTTCCCAAAGTATAATGCATCGATCAGGAATTTTTTTTCCTGGGACCTCCCAAAAGTCAGGAAATTGGCTTTCTGAAATTTGGTAGACACCCTGTATATTCATCCAGAACAGTACAAGAACAATAGACTCATGGGCATAATTTACTTAAAAAGAGGAGGTACTTCCTTTCCCCGTCTCCTTAAAATTGAAGAAAATTCAGATTTCTCCTACAGTCGAACCCCATTACAACAAACTTCAAGGGACCAAAAGGTTTGTTCGCTATATCTGAAACGTTAAGAAATACGATAGTAAAAGGGCAGGACCAAAATTTCCATTTGTTATGTATCAGGTTTGCTATAATGGGGCTCGACTGTCTTTGAAAATAGTGTTTTCTACAATAGGAAACATTTTGCTCCCCCAATGCTACATGCCAATTTACACCAATGAGTGGACTGTTTTTATTTTAGTGCTCTAACCTCAAGGCATGTGCATGAACTTAAACACATATCTGCATGTAAAACTTAAATATTTACTTATTTTCCACAGTCTTTGAAAATGATACTCCGTATGCTATTGTTATATTTTCCCATGTACCAGCAAAGTAGCTACTATAATTTAAATCCAAAACATGCAGGCTTGCATTTCAAGTTATTTTTTATTTTATTTCTTTATACTACCTTTTTATTTTGTTTTATAAAACCATAGTTTAGTTTAATGAAATGAATCCTAAGCTATCCTTGTTCCTAATTTAGCTTCTAGTTTATAAACAAAAATAAAAACCTTAATTATTTTACCCTTTTTTTTTCCCCCAAATTATGTGTTTGACAAAACTTTGTTATAGAATAATGCTTCTCTAAACACAAGGTGTATCCCAAAAGTAATGAAAAAAAATAATTACATTAAATTATTATTCTTACAAACAAAAACATTTAGTAATCTTTAAAGTATATGCCTTGTGCAACAATGCAACATATCCAGGGTTACTGCCAGTGGTTGTAGCATTGTTCAAACTCATTTTGTAAAATGCCATGAAGCCTTGTGGTTACGGTTATCTTGGAGTGTGCCAAACAGCATCCTTTCATGTTCAACTTAAGCTGTAAAAACAAAGTTAGAGGGGGGGGGGGGTCTAGTCAGTAGTGCATGGTGGATGGGGACCACTTTTACAGAGTTTAATGCAAAACTGTATTACATTCAGTATCGCTGCAACTTAAGCTCACAATACCCCACTATTAGGCCTCTCAGCATGAGCTGCTAATTATGAGCAGCTGCACAACCATTCAAATACATCGCTGGCATTCCAGTCCACATTTTTGAGCCAATGGCTTCCTCAACGATGTACCACAAATGTGCAGAAAAAAATTTCTCATTAATTTTGGGACAGATCATGTCTACTAATACAGTAATGTACTCTTTTTTAATGCGTTAAATATGTTGTGCATTTGAATAAGAAGACTATATTGCTGATAGGATTCTAAGTATTTAACTTTGGAAGTGCCTAGGGCTCGCCAATTTAATAAACCTCCATAAATATCTTCTAATTAAAATAATTTAAGTTTTTATTTTGATATGTGTGCTATTTTTTTTTCAGTGTTTATTTTAAAAGCATTGAATCGTAATCCTGAAAATGATTGCTTCTATGAACATCACTTTATGCATACTAATTTCTGTAATGTTCTCCCTTAGGCTCAAATGCCAGATCCTAAAACACACAAACAGCACTTTGAAAATAAGCATCCCAAACTGCCTTTGCCTGATGATTTGAAGGATGTTTAATATTATTTTGAGACATTTTGATACAGTGTGCCTGGAATAGCAACCCATACAGTTTCTTTCCAAATGTATATTTATGTGTTTTGTGTTATGTTTTGACAAAATTTTGTATAATAAAGTCCAATTCTGATCTTTTATTTTTGTGTTATTCCTTTACTTTGTTGCTTGTCATGATGGATATACAGTTGTGATAGCTTTAAAATTTGACCTTTGCTCAACGGCAAAATGTGCAGCTGTATGAATTGAGTTAATTTCTGATTTTGTAGATTATTACTTGTTGTATTAGTAAAATTTATCTTATTTTTAAACTTGCGTAAAGCCAATAGCAAAAATATATTAAATACGTCAGAAAGAAAGGGGGGGGGAAGCACTATTGCATTGATTTTAGAGATATAACAAATAGTTATTTGGCTAGATATCAGTTTTCTTTTAATTTAAATATAAATGAATAAAGAAAATAAAATTTATTTTTAATTATCATTTTTGGGGGAGGGAATGGGGGTAATAATTTAAAACAGCTTGAGGTCAACAAGACAAAAAGCTAAATAATCTCTATAGCAGTATATTTTTAGCAATACTACTTATAATTTGAATGACTTTTATATAAAATAGAAGTTCATAATCACGTTCATTTTATTTTCTGATCCCTTTCAAGCTTCGTGATATTTTCATTTATTTGGCAGGAAATAAAAAAAATTCCTGTTACGATAACAGTAAGGTATGGCGATTTCAATGGTAAGGTATGGTGTAAGGTAAATAAATCTAAGGTATGGCAATCAGTAATTGATCACTAATTAACCAACAATTCACGTAACTGCTTATGTAACTCTAATTATATACTGCTAAATCTAAAAGAGAAAATACATCACTCTCCGTGTAATAAAATTCTGTGCGCTAGAGCCAGATGAATGTAAATCCATATATTACAATTTTCAGGTTAAAGCATTGATTTTAAACGAATTACCTATTAATGGGTTAAGTATTTACAAATTTAATAAGGTCAATTTTTTGTTGACTGATTTAATTATTAGGTCTGGTTGCAGACCTAGAGTTCATTTCTTACAGCTTTGGTGCCCTCCTGAAAAGTTAGTCTAGTGTGACTTATGTTAGTCTGGTTCTGAGGCACAGATTTATTATATAAGAATATATTTTCAACACCCTCCAACAAGACTTAAGGGTTTTCTTTGTTTGTTCGTCCATGCTCTAGTTGCTGTAAATATGCATCGATTACTACGAAATTTATGTTATTTCTATGTACTGTACCCTGTTCACAATTGAGAAAAGTGTATAATCAGGGTTCTCAATATGTGAAAAAAAAAAAAAAAAAAAAATGGTTGAGAATTTCTCGCCCTTTCTCCAAATCTGAGTTAGATTTTTAAAAATGGGCGACTTACACTTTTGATTTTTACAGCATACAATTTGGCTTAAAAGACCACCATAACGCAAGAAATAATTCTAAAGATCTAACAGCATTTTTGTCTTTTCATGTAGAAGTATTCTAAAATTTCAGAAAGCTAACTTTCAATCGATGTATTAAAATCCTTCTGAAAGGAGTTTCATTCCATTTAGAATAATTCAGCCAATAATATTTCAAACTGTGTTCCGCGAAAAAATATCTTTTCCTCTACTTCCACTAAACTTTGATTCACCCAAGATGCTCGGTCGAAATTCAAAATGGCCTATCAAGAAAATTGCTTCTGCTGTAAACGGAACACGCGATCTTCAACAACTCTCTCCCGTTTCTTTTTTGCAGTAAGGGGAAATATGAATCATCTTCCTTCAAAATAAATCCACATTCGGGAATTGTGTTGATCAAGAACGATGACCTTTTTCTCTTACCTGGTATTGTGTGAAGAGGAATCTGAAGTTGACCTGAATTTCTATTGAGACGGTCGTCTGGTTGTTTGACTAGTGCTCATCTTTTTCCTCGGTTCGTGACCTTTCCATTCAGGATGTAGACCGCCGATAAAAATAACTGCCTCAGCATCTTTATTTTTAAAAATGAGTATTCTTATTGATATCAAAATGTATATTAGTATTATTGAAAGTTTATTTTTGGAAATTTTAATTTGTTTTGGGGGGTAAATTTCAAATCTTTTGCCGCAGCGGTTATTGACCTATATTCCCCCCTAGCTTGTATATGCTATTAATACACATATGGATAACTATCTCTGTACTTTTGATAAAATTACGTATAATAGTATAAAACAGTATGAATAATCTACAGTCGGACCCCGGTTTAACGAATTCATCAGGACTCAAAAGTTTTATTTGTTAAATCCGAGTTTATTTTTCGTTTTGGACCCCGATATTACAAATAAACATTTTCTGCAGTTTCTCTATTGAAAAGCATTGATAAGCAACTATTCAAAAATATCCATAATGTTGCAGAAAACTCTTAGTTTTCCGGCTCTTAGCTTAAAATCCAGAGTATATAGAAAGTTTTAGCCAACAGTCCACTTGACCGGACTAAACGCAAATATTGATTCTGCAAATTCGATGAACAGTCTTCAATGCACAGTTCACAGAAATGAGCACACAATAACACGTTTCATAACAGTCAGCTATTCACAGAAACTTCCTCAAATACTGTATTGGGGGATGGGGATACAATAAATTCTTTCCACTGACTAAAATTCAGTGGAATTTCTAGAAGAAAACTCTCAGCAAACAACAATGAGAAATTTACAAACATCTATAGAAAATAATCTTATCAAAGAAGCGAGAATATCGCACGCAATACAGAGCCTTTTGGCTCTTTCTGTGAATTCTACCACCATTTTGTCGAAACTGAACTGAACTGTTGGGACATGATCTGACCTTATATAGTCTCTCCGAACTTTCTAGCAATTTCACTAGATTCCATTTGTAGAAAAACCCCAATCAATCGCGACCTTGGTTGAATAATAATAATGCTATTGCGGATTACTTATGCAGGAAAGCAAGCATTAGTCACCATTAATAAAATCACGCAAAATTGTCGTCATGATTGGCGATTTTTGGGCGTAATATCGCCAAATTTGGTGCCACCAAAAGCGTTTCCAAAACTGCTAAGCGATATCCACCATATTTGGCGAAGAACCGTCAAGCACTATGTTAAACTATGGAGGCCGATTTACATGCAACAAAATGCAATTTTTAATTACTTGACGCGTAGAATACGAATTTTTGACTAAGTTTAACCCCTGAAGAGCACATCACCTCATTTGTGAAAGGAAGAAATGAATGCCTGACACCTGAATCGGAGGCTAAAAATATAGACTGCATCCCTTCGCTTCAGTCCGACGTCGGATAATACGGTATGTCAAATATGCAAAGGTCGAATAAGCGAAACTACGGAATTTCTATCCTTTAAATGAAGAGTAAGCTGTTATAAACGTTGATATACTTATTGTATTGTTCTTCAAAATAAGTGGAATATACAGGGGGTTGAGAGCTTAACCTCCCGCCTCCCTGAGTACGCCACCCTTTTTGAAAAAAGCGAAGAGCCTCGGACCTGTCTTAACCCTTTTACGCGCAGTGTTCCCGCTCTGGGAACACCCAACTCTGCCAGTCACGAAGAATAGATTGGATTTCTATAAAAATAGTTGCGGGTGACATAGCTCCACGAGAATCTTTTACTTTTTATGTTAATGAACATAAGTTAAGAACAATGTAAATCACCCGTTTTCAATATTGAGTGAAATTCAACTGACGCCACATGGCACTATGCCCCCTAAAACAGCATTTAATTTCTGATCCCCCCCACACACACAAACAAGAAGTTTGTAATTTTAAAAACTAAATGTACATGTGTATTTTTTTTGTTTTTACTTGTTTATTCTTACTTGTCATTTCCCGTCAAAAAATGGTCACGATTGTTTTTAACAGCACTGACGTCTGCTGAAAAATAGTAGAATGTGAGAACAGCTGGATAGATTGCCCAATGCTGAAAAAAGGGCAGCCGTTGTCATCGCTCGACTTAACTACCAGCAAGATGGCGGACGATCGAAACGTTCATCGCGTGCCACAGCTGTCGTCAAAAAAGGGTCTCTAGATCTGTGGCACGCGATGAACGTTTCGATCGTCCGCCATCTTGCTAGTAGTTAAGTCGAGCGATGGCAACAGCTGCCCTTTTTTCAGCATTGGGAAAGGGTTAACGGTGCAGATCTCGCTTCTCCAGTCACGCTATCATTTATTGAACTCTGAAAAATTTGTTTTTCTGATCATACAGATTGAAATGGCCAATCTGTGAATTGCGTGGTTTCCGTAAGCTCTGCTCGTTAGAAGATGTTTTTTTTTAAGTAATCTTTGGATATTATTTAAAATTTCGATGTAATTAGCTTTCAGGGAGAAGGGAGAGCCAGTCTAAGATGACTCATATTTGTGTGGAGGCTTCACGGTAATTCAATCAAAACAATTGTTTAATACACTTAACAGAATTTTAATAAAAATATGAAGATTAATCCGACACCTGGAACCAATGAGATATCTGATGATGATGATGATGCAGTCGAACCGGATTTGCTGGTCTAGACACCTGACCAAGAGCATTTAAAGAGAACAATGTAAATCACCCGTTTTCAATAGTGAGTGAAATTCAACTGTCGCCACATGGCACTATGCCCCCTAAAACAGCATTTAATTTCGGATCCCCCCCCCCCCCCCACACACACACACAAGAAGTTTGTAATTTTTAAAAACTAAATGTACATGTGTATTTTTTTGTTGTTGTTGTTGTTTATTCTTAAATAGATGTGTGCATACGTTAAACCATGGATGGGCAATCTAGCCCGCGGGCCAAATCCGGCCCGCGGAAAGAATTTTAATTTACCGGTCCTACGGAAATTAAAAGAAAAAATATATTTATTTATTATATATCCATATTAAGAATTATGAAGATGGCTTGAAAAAAACTGCATTTTGAGTTCGAACGCAGATTTCAAGATTTCTGTGCCATTCAAACAGAATTGTATCTTTTTACCATGCCTTTCAGCGTAAATTGTGAAGCAGTGAGGTCCGATTTGCAGCTTGAATGAATTGAGTTGCAATCGAACAATCACCTTAAGCAGTTGTTTCTAAATATGCCAGAGTTTTACAAATCATTATCGAAAGTAGTTGTTGTTGTTGTGTGTGATTATGGCAACGCTACACTAGGGCGATCTGCCAAGGGGGGGGTTGCCTTGGTAGGAGGACTTTCTAAGGGTTTCTAACGCGTATTCACGTTACATCTGGAGAAAACCTACCAAAACTCCAGACCGTTAGATCGATAGCTGCGTGATGGAACCCGAACCCGGGACCTTCACACTTCGGCCATCTACCATTTTCAGTGGCATAACCAATGTGCGGTGAGGCTATTATCGAAAGTAAGTTTCCCAGATTTAATATCTCACCCCCAGAAAATCAGTGCTATGTTTGCTTCATTTTATATATGTGAACAAGTGTTTTCAACTATGAACCTTAGAAAGAATTCTTTCAGAAGTAGACAGACAGATGAGCATTTAGCCTTGTTCCTTAGAATCAGTGCATCTCACTTCGAATCTCAATATAAGGAACTTTAAAAAATGAAATCGCAATTTCATTCATCTCATTAACATATTTAAATTGTACTTGTATATTGTTTTTAAAATTTTAGAAAAATTTATCTTGGCCCGCCATTTTTTTTTTTTTTTCTTTCCCCCGACTTTTGGCCCGGGACCGAAAAAGTTTGCCCATCCCTGCGTTAAACTATTCACTAATATAGTTCTTATATTTTGTTTTAATTCACTAATTTTATTAAATTTTCTCATTTTTACTTTGGTCCCGCCGTTTACTTCGGATTTCGGTTATTCCGATAAATCTCGATCAGTCCTGATATGACGGGAATACGCGGCGACCACTGTATTACGTACCTCCGTAAAAAAGAAAAAAACTTCAAAACATGCTTTCGCTCTGTTTACTGAGGAACAAGACCACATGCAAACACGTGATAAGTTTTTAAAAAAAAAAAATCTGGAAAAATTCAGAGATGACTGACACCTAATTTAAATTTGGAAATTCGAATTATTTTAGAAGAAATCGACCGAGAAACTGAAAAACATAGCACCACGGTTGCCATGCGTGGCGATTTTCCACAGCATAAAAGGATTTAGGTTTTTGAATCTGAGCAATAGGCAGAAATGCCTTTCATAAAAATAATCGAATAATCTTGAGCTATCATTTTTAATCAAAATATCGTCTGCAGGTGAAAACAGAGAGGGAATTATTTGATTAAGATAAAAGAATAGGAATTTAGGTAGTTGAATTAAAAAAGAAAAAGACAGAGAGAGAGAAGCTACAATAAATAACGGTATAATCTCAACAGAACAAACTATACCTGAACGTTTTTTCTTTGTAGCTATTATGCAGGGGCAGATCCAAGACAGGGATTAGGGACTTCAGCTCCCCTTCCCCCTATCCCTCAAAAAAAAATTGAAAAATAATATCTAAAATTCTTCCAGATTTTATTTACACACTCGGCTGGAAGAATTTCAGATTTAAAAAAAAAAATCTATTCAATCAATTCTGCCATATAGAGGAAAAGAATAACTGTAAGTGCTCTTATAGACCCCTGTTCGCATCATTTTGTTGCTGAAAATGGCATCTATTGTTGTTTGTCCCCTAGTGGTGAAATGTTTTGGATGAGTGAGTAATGGAAAATCTAAAGTACCCATTTCAGTTATGAAATTGGATCCTGGATCGGAATTGAATTCTATGTTAAAATATCCTACTGAAACACTTACAATCATCCTCCTTGAGCAACGTTTCGAATAGAGCGTCTAATTTATCTTCATAAAAAATTCGAGGACTAGCGTATGCAACTGCAAATCTCATTTTATCTTGAATATACGCAATGACCATTTGAACACCCTTGATCTGGCTCGTGTAGGCACGGTTAAAGGGTTTCATTAAGTTTTCCTTTATAAAAATCATAACTCCAGATGGTTTTCTGTTTTGGAAACCACTGTCTATCCGTCCGACCCAAGTGAATCCTGGTATTTGAAAATCATTTGAAGGGATAGTCCATGTTTCCGTTAGCAATATCAAATCACTCTACAGAAAATATGGATCCAATGGAAAAGTGACCACGGCGCGCCGCGTAGACAAAAATCCCGTGCTTGAAAGAAATAGTACCCGAGTGCTTAAAAAAAAAAAAGTTTTTGGAAATGTATTGCTTTATTGTAAATTTTGCTTAGGTCATTTAGCCTCTTTTATTTAATTGGCCACTCAAAAGAAAACATATCTATTCGCTACTGCTATTAGTATATTTTCTCCGTATTCAGGTTTCCATTTCAGTGATCTACCCAATGAAAACAAAAAGCAAAATAATATAAAAGAGTGAAAAAAATTCGCCACAAATCTAGAACAAAGATTATTTCTTGAGGAAGAAGGTCATAAAAAATTGCGAAATTATTTTGCTAATGCTATAATTTTTGTATTGTTGTGTAGATTTAGCCTGGAATTATTAAATGGATTTGGAACAGTGCTACACGTTAGTTTCACTTTAAGAACAACTAGTCTAGCTGAAAATAAGGTCTAGTTGACAATTTCAAAATTTAGTCATTAAGACGCATGCTTTTAAAGTATATTTAAACTTAGATTTTGTAGACTAACTTGTTCTCATAAGGTTAATCACAAGGCTGCTCATAAGTCTATGTAGACCAGTAGAGTACTTGCCCCAAACCTCTAGTCCTTCCAATGATACACATCTCTTTAATATATAAGAATTGGGACCTGCCTTAGCTCTCTTACCATATTGAAAGCATTTCTTATGGAATTTGTGGAATTGTCATAAACAGAATTGCAAGGTACCAAAATGATTTTCCACTCAAGACTGTTGTGATTATATCCTCGGGACCAGAGAATACTACCTTGCTTAAGATGACAATGGACGCAGCTGATATGTTGATTAAAAATCGTGATGGAAAATTATGCATGTTGTCAGAAATCTATACAGTGGTCCCCTAAAGTCCGTTGTCACCCTAGTAATTTCTGAATGGCAAGAGCTATAATAATAAAAGTGGACTCTAGGTATAGTAACGTTGCCATGCGCTACTCAAGAAAACCGCTTACAATGGCACCTGGCGGCTAAATTCGGAGTTAGCGTTCATATCTCGAAAACAGTACGAGAAGTGGCGGATTATCCTTAAGGCAAACTATTCACGTGTCTAGCGGCGCAAGATTTCAAAAGGGTGTGCGGAAGTTTTTAAAAGAAAAATTAAGTAATTACTTACTTACATAAAATAAAAAATTATTAGCCAGCAAGCTGGACAGCATACACTCTGACTCGTGCAAATTCACGTTTAAAAAAATATCATATCCAATACTTCAAAATACTTCCTGTAGTGTAGTACAGTCCTGAAGTATAGTAGCTGGCTGTGGGGCACAGCCATCTGCGTCAAAAAAAGGGTCTCTAGATCTGCGACACGCGATGAACGTTTCGATCGTCCACCATCTTGCTGGTAGTTAAGTCGAGCGATGGCAACGGCTGCCCTTTTATCAGCATTGGGCAATCTATCCAGCTGTTCTCGCATTCTTCCATTTTTCAGCAGATGTCAGTGCTGTTAAAAAGAATCGTGACAATTTTTTTACGGGAAATGACAAGTAAAGGATTCTCGTGGAGCTATGTCACCCGCAACTATTTTTATAGAAATCCAATCTATTCTTCGTGACTGGCAACAGTCAAAACTTCAGAGTTTAGTGTTCCCAGAGAGGGAACACTGCGCGTTAAAGGGTTAAATGGAGAATTTTCACTGAATTCATGAATTAACATACTTAATTTAAAAATAATTTGTAAACAATATTTAAAGTGTTTTCCACAGTTGTAGCTTCAACTCCAAGGTTACTTTAAAATTGTTTCGATGAAAGAACTCCGTATTCTCACGTCAATTTGTGGCTTAATAGCAATGTATATTTGACGGATTATTTTCAAAAGGGTAATTTCATATAATAACAACCAATGGTGAAGACATCTTGTATTTAGATATCTATGATATTTTCTTCAAATTTAGTACTTCCACTTTAGATTTAAAAGAACATGTAGATTTTCGGATTTTGTGAACGATTTATTTCCAAGATGATAAATTTTTGAAATTCGAAAAAACGCAGAAATTATGCATGGTATAGTAATCTTTAAGACGATGAAACTGAAGACCTATTTGACGAAGTGAGTTGAAATTTATGTCATTTTGTTCATAATGACATAAATTATGAGGTTTCTCATAAAATATAAGGTGACCATATAAATTAAATAAGTGTTATTTCATGTAAATAAAAAATCAAATTGTTAATAATTGTAAATCGGATTTTAAAAAAATATTTTTCATTAAGGCATATGCAAAATTTGAAGATGCAGTTTTTAAGACATTATAGTGTGAAAACACACACATAATGTGTATATATATATATACACATCAGTGGCGTAGCCAGAAATGTTTCATTGGGGGGGGGGGGTTACGACTACTGCAACTCACATATATGTATACGTGTGTGTGATAAGAGAGTGACGAATAATTCCTCATTTAGGGGTTGTGACACCGCCTCCATTCCCCCCCCTTGGCTACGCCCCTGATATATATATATGTATTTAGGCATAGACGAAATAGTCATTGACCACAGACTTTAAATGAATTGAGCATATCCATAAACTTTAATGTATTTCAAGTCTTTTTGGGTGACTCGTAAATAAATTTCCTAGTCGATTGCAATTTAAACAGAGATGCACAATTGTGTGCAATACGTAATTATTTTTGGCACCAAATTTGGCGATATTTCGGTGATACTCGCTAATGTTAATGAAATTGGGCCAAACAATGATTGACTACATACATAATGCATTAAAAATGCGAACAGACCTTAATGCATTGAAATTTTTTGGGTGGCCCGGTAAATAAAGTATCCAGTAGATTGGAACCAAAAAGAGAGTGGCACAAGTAGATGTTATAACAATCTTAAATATAAAACTTTAATATTCTACGACTAATAGTTTTTGAGATATGCGAGTTGCATACATACAAACATACGTAAGCTAAAAATCGCAAAGTTTGGCGAGTTTTGGCGCAAAATTTTGAGGGAGGCACACGACTGTCGCCTGACCATTAGCTAACTATATGATAAGATGGTATTGTGCTTGAAATAGATGAATGTCTCTAAGCCATTACCGTAATGTATTGCATTCTTTTCAGTGTTTCTGTAGAAGAACTATAAATGATAAAGACACTATTTTCGATGGAGAAATTCATTTTATAATCTTGAACAACATATATCACTTTTGATTCGTTTGAAATAACCTAATACCTCTAAAATACGCTTTAATGAATTCGAGTTTAATGTATGGAAAATCTTTTGGGAGGCCCTGTACATAAACTATCCAGTCGACTGGAACCAAAAAGGGAGGTGTGCAACTAGACATTACAACAATTCTAAATATAAAAGTTAAGCATTCTACGATTAATAGCTTTTGAGATACGCAAGTTAGATACATACGTATGTACAGACGTCAGGGAAGAATTAGTGAAAATGGACTAGCGGTCGGTCAAAATGGATTATACATGCATTTATATGAACACGCATACATGCGTACGATGCCGATGAAATGGCTCGCAAAAACTCTTAAAAGTAAATTTAGAATCGATGTTTTCGTCAAAATCTAGATACTGAAATGTTTCGTGATCACATTACTTCCTTTTACTTCGTACAAGGAAGTAAAAATACAAATCAATTGTATAATTAATAATTTAGGTAATATATTTTATGGTATTAACAAGCTGATTATTATTATTTTTAGGAATACGTAAAATATAAATCGTAATTAGCAATAAAAATCTATCAAAATGGAACTGATATTGTCAAATGTTTTTTAAAGTAACTTTTTTCTAAATAATATGCAAAACTTCAAGATAGAAAAATCGTGGCTTAATAGTTATGGTCTACATTTTTTATAGAAGTTGCTAAGTTAAAATTTTTAGTAATCCATTTTCCCAGTAAAAAATCGAAAAATTGTATGTTTTTGCTAAGGTTTTATCATATTTAACATTTTTTAAATGCAACATCTGGGGCGTCGCTAAGCATGGTGTCACCTGGTGGGGCAACATCCAGTGCCCCCCCCCCCCCCCATCAACATACACAGGCCAGTCAAAGTTAGTTTGGCGTACGAATTAGAAAAATCGTTAACAGCATTCGACGTATAATATTTTTTCTTTGTACACTACATAAATAATGTTTCATTTCTGCAATAATATCATTATGGTAATAGTAAGTTCTTTCAAACATTACTAGGCTATTATGCAATTTCCCACACCATCTGTATGAGGTATTGCACAAGGCGCGCAAACGACTTCTTTTTAGATGGAGTGTTTCCTCAAGAAGCCAGCCTTGAAATAGGCTATTTATAATAGCATTGTCAGACTAATAAAAATATTGCATTTTAATTCAACCAAACGTTAAATTATCTTCATATTTGAAATTTAATATGTCTCATGTGACCCGTTGCATTGAAACCAGTTTCAATACTCACCACAAAACTCCTTTATTTAAGAGGTCTCGTACCTTTTGAAAGCAATGAAAATGGATAAAATTTTCATGATATATATATATTCCTTAATTGCATATAAAATTTAATTACTAATAAGCTATTTAGTATATCAATATAATAGCCCTTTTTATTTATATTACTGATTTCAAAGATTTACAAAGTTAATTAGAAGAATTGTATTAATTAAAAGATTAGTATATATTAATTTTCCATAGGTGGTTTATTGCGCGCAGCCGTACATACATAAAAATAATTTTACAAACTCAAATTTTTATGACTATACTTTAATTAGACATAATTAAAATGACCTATTATTATGTAGAAATTACATACTTATCTTTATATAGATATAAAAAAAAATGATTATATTTTTTTATTTAGCATTTAGCTTGTAAAATCTCTTGTAAATTTAAAATTAATATAATGTAGAGACTAAAAATAATTGAGTTTGTAAAATGATTTTTATGTTTATAAAGCTGTGCGCAGCGAACCCCCATATGAAAAATAATATCTTTGAATCTTTTAATTAATTAAAATTTTTGAAGTCAGTAATACAAATAAAATAAGCTGTTACAGAAATATATAAAATTGCTTACTTGTAAACAAATTATATCTGTAAATAGGTGGACACTTATACACGTGCAAGCACTTGTCTCGATTTTCATTACTTTTAAAAGGTATAAGACCTTTCAATGAAATGAAAAAAAAAGTTTCAAAATTTAAATTAAAACCAGGGCTTAATTTCTAGCAACAGAAGTACCGGAGCCCTAATATTCTCGAGTTTATGCTCATATACAGCGGCGTACTGTAAGTCCGAGCTACCCCTTCAGTACGGGGTAGGTAGAACATTCAATTAAAATAATAATTTAAATATTTTTCCCGTGAAATAGTATTTTACATATTTTTATTATTTCATGGCACAGTTGTTGTGTCACTGAAAATGGGAGACGGCTGAGGTGTGAAGGTCCCGAGTTCGGGTCCCATCGCGCGGCTGTCGATCTTAACGGTCTGGAGTTTCGGTAGGTTTTCTCCAGATGTAACGTGAATACGCGTTAGAATCCCTTAGAAAGTAATCTTTATGGTGTTATTTTACAAAGTTTTTTATTTTTTTATTTTACCCTTGGAAAGTCCTCCTGCCAAGGCAACCCTCAGCCTTGACAGATCACCCTAGCGTAGCGTTGCCCTAATCGCACAAATAAATATTGCGTTGAAGCGTAGTGACGTCAGAAGCAGCAGTTTTGGTTTTGGTTAAAAGGAAGCTTACGGGTTGTGCACCAAGATACGTCACAGATAGATCGGCTTCTGCTAAGCTGACTGAAATCGGTTTCAGGATGCTTAGAATTGGTTTGAGGCGAAACGAATCCTGTGTAGTGTGCCTATTAAAATCGATGCGTGTGTGAAAAGAGTAAAAATGACAAATTAATATGTAATGGTGGGCTCCGGAACCCAATATTTATGAGCCCCGGTTGGTTTTGCCTAATATGTAAAAATTCACTCAAAAAGAAGAAGTACCGGAGCTGAGCTCCGGCCTAAATTAAGCCCTGATTAAAACTCTCTTAGCCTTCAAGGTTGCAAAGTACCAGATTACTTCATCAAAATCTATGCTTCCGACAAAATGACTTCCGATAGATAATATTGCAAGGTCAGAGAGTCTTGATTGGTACTGTTGATCGATCTATGAAGATAACAATATGTTTTACAGTGTGCACGGTGTAGTAATGTACAGCCACTGCATTGCTGTTTATTACTACCCTGACTAGATCAAGACCGTGTGTAATCTTTACTGCACAAATAGTTTAGTCAAGCACCTCATTCGCCAGGCGTCCGGATAAAACCGGACATAGTTAGGCTTTTTGATTGCGTGTCCGGCCAAACTGAACGATGTCCGGCTTTTGTTAGGCTTTTTACTAGTGACTTTGGCTGATTAGTAATACAGTACTTGAATTTATTTGGCATTCGATGTTATTTATATTTCATTAGAATTTAACAAGATTCATGGTAATAATCAAAAAAGCTTGATTTTACACACAATTTTTTTGTTGTACCTATTAATACTGAGACAAAATCCTCAAGATTGTAGTCTGTCCGGCCTTTTTACCCAAATGTCCGACCAAACTGGCTGGTCTGTCCGGCTATTGGGTTTGGCGACCTGGCAACTCTATTCGCACGCCTTGTCCAAGATCCACTGCCCCCTCTCCCCCCAGCAAGAGAAAGTGTTCTTTGTTACACCCCTGGTTAAAAGTGGAACAAAATACAGATGAAAGGGCAACACATAAGTTGAGAACAACCTGCTATATTCTTGTTTTATGAGGAAAATATTGAAAACCTTAAAACTAGAAAAAAAAAAAAGTTAAGATGAAATCACACACTTTATTTCTACAAGAGCACATAACATGTGTTTACATTATATTTATTCTTATTTCAAATCTCGAAGTCTTTTTCATCACCATATCAGAATTTTTTTCAAATTTATTGAAATTTTAAAACCAGCATTTGTGTGTGTGTGTGTCACCTCCTCTGCTGGTGTCATCCGTTGCGGTCCGCACCCCCCCCCCTTTCCCCCACGCGACTCCACTGTGCTACATTACATTTGACTTCGTTTCCAACATTGTCTGATTTCATTTAATCATTTTTACTGAAACCGAAACTAATTAGGTTACAATATAAATAATTAAACATTAATTCTAGCTTGCGTTTCATTTTCTGAAAATAAATTTAAAACACAATTATTAATTCATTATATCCCTTTTATTTAAACAAGTTATTTTAAATTTAGTAACTGTAAACTGAATCTTGCTAGTAGTTCTTCAGGGTAAATAGCAACTACTACAATTGGTGATCTAATTTACTATTTATATTTTATATATTTCTAATAATAAACAAAAAAAATGAATAATAATAATAATAAGCTTATTATTAACATAAAATGCATTACCTAAATGATTTTGGTGGGAGCCAGGGGCGTAGCCAAGGGGGCCGGTTAGGGGGTCATAACCCCCCCCCATGAGAAATTTTTTGCCATATATACAAAATGTATATTCTTCACTCCCTTATCACACACATGTATGCATATGTGAGTTTCAGTATTCGTAACCCCCCCCCCCATGAAAAATTTCTGGCTACGCCCCTGGTGGGAGCCGAAAACAGGGTCACTGAAAAGACTTTCCATATATTGAATCTATGGCCAGCTTCAATTTTTTAAAAGTCCATGGTCAGTCATTGTTTGGGCTATGCCCGAAATCTGGCGAATTGTCGTCGAGCTTGAGAATTTTGGAGAAATATCGCCTATAAATGGGCACCAGAATTTTCTTAAGGAAGAAAATTCTGAAACTGAATCCAGCTTGACGATATCTCTTATATTTGACGTGAAGTCACTAAACCTTATATTTTTAAATTATCTATCTATTTCAAATGATTTTTTATAGTTGTACAAGAAAATTAAGTGAGTCATCAGATCCGTTTTTTCCCGCATAAGTTAGAAATGCATTTGTAATAAAACGTTCAGTAAATGAAAAGGGGAATTGAAGGGAAATTGTTTACTAGACGGGCGATAAGCAGAGATCAGACGGGACAGGATATTATACGTGGAATCATGGAATACACGTGCGTGTGAACGATTGTAAAATGCCATTAAAAGATATATGTATTGAGTCCACAATACACAAATGGATTTTATTCCTTTTTTTCTTTCCTTTATACAGAGAACAAAGTTTTTTAAAATTATTTAATCATCGTCATATTATCATAAAATAATTAAATAGTTTTTTTTTAATGGTATATGTGGTAAAATGTGTTACAAAATAATCTATCTATTTCAAATGATATTTTATAGTTGTACAAGAAAATTAAGTGAGTCATCAGATCCGTTTTTTCCCCCGTAAGTTAGAAATGTATTTGTAATAAAACGTTCAGTAAATGAAAAGGGGAATGAATTCAAGGGAAATTGTTTACTAGACGGGCGATAAGCAGAGATCAGACAGGACAGGATATTATATGTGGAATCATGGAATACACGTGCATGTGAAAGATTGTAAAATATCATTAAAAGATAGATGTATTGAGTTCACAATACACAAATGGATTTTATTCCTTTTCTTCTTTCCTTTATACAGAGAACAAAGTTTTTTAAAATTATTTAATCATCGTCATATTATCATAAAATAATTAAATAGTTTGTTTTTTTTTTTTTAAATGGAATACTTCGTAAAATGTGTTACACGTTGGAAAATTCTTATCAAACTGAATAGTTATAATATTATTTATTTAACTATTAGGTTATACACCATTATGAAACAATAATTTTAATATAAATGTGAAAGTTAGTGTGTTTGTATTTTTGCTACTCAATCACGTAAAAACGGCTGAATGGATTTGGATAATATTTGTAATGAAGGTAGCTTATGCTCAAGATTAACATATAGGGTATCATTCATGCATATATCACAAATAGTTCTTTTACAGGGACACTTATAAGAATTACATTACGCTCTATGGCTATCTCTGTAATTACTGAATCAGTTCAAAAAAATTTTTCGCTGATAGAAAAGTGTACTGTACCTGGGTATTTTAGGCTACCTTTCATGCATTTAGCATAAATAGTTCTTTTACAGGGACACTCAAAATAATGTCATGTCACTGCATGCTTAACTTCAATGCCATTACATGTGTAAGAATATTTCCAGCTCTTGAGCTGTGGAGCTGTCACCTGCACACTGATGCCTGTTTACACTGCTGTCTTTTACAGGGACACTCAAAATAATTCTTATACATTACGCTCTATGGACATCTCTGTAACTACTGAACCTCTTCTAAAACTTTTTTCAACTTCAGATAGAAAGGTGTACCTTACCTGGATATTTTAGGCTACCTTTCATGCATTCATTACTTTATTTTCCCGTTCACATGAAGTGTACAAAAGAAATATTGTTTCCGATGACATTTTGGCTAATAGTGTAATAGAAAAATTAGGGTAAGATGAGGAAAATAAATACAAATAAACCTGTAAAACTTTGATTTTATAAGAGAAATGTGAAATTTTCTTAAAGTTGTTCTTGAGAAAACATACTTCTAAAAGTGATGCCCGGGGTCAGTTCTGATTTGAACTTGAAACTAATGCCCTTGAAGATGGCCCTGAACTTGATTTCGCTCTTACGTCAATGTTCACTTTGTACCCGAAAGGCACCGTTTCACCATTGAGTTTGACCGCAAAACCCATATTAAATTACTATTACTCTTGCGACTGTTTGATCAACAATTGTGATTTTGTTCTAGTACGTTATTTACTTATGAGAATGTTATTTACTTATGAGATGGTGTGTCTATTAGAGATGAGTTCGGGCTCATTTTTTGAAGTCCGAGCCCGCCCGAGCCCGAAGACTTTTAATCCGAGCCCGCCCGAGCCCGAGCAATATTATTTAAGTCGGAGCCCGAGCCCGAAATTTCAGCTAAAGATAAATAAAATTCAATAAAATTCCATAAAATTCGAAGAAGCAATTCTTTGATAGAATACAATGAATTTTGCCGTTTGTGCAAATTAAAGACAAATATAGTTGCAAATTTTTAACGCACTTTCTATCTCTTTATATCTATGTTTATGAAATAATGTCCGATCTCATGACTAACTAAGCAATATAAGCCGCCGTCCTGAAATACCCAAAGAGCTTCACGCGCCTTCTAGGCACCCGTGCCGCTATTTTTTTTAAGTACTTTTATTTTCCATATGAATCACTTTTTAAAAATATGTTTCAAGGTGTATGTTCAATAAAATAGAAATTTTTCACGAGCCCGAGCCCGAACGCAGTTGTGAATTACAGAGCCCGAGCCCGGTTCGGGCCCGAGCTCGGGCTTTCGGGCTCGGGCTGAGCCCGTCTCATCTCTAGTGTCTATCTGGATATTCGCATCGGCAGTAACTGTTATTTTCGGGAAAATGTTTTTATTTTGTGTCGGAAATAAGTAATAAGTCTGATGTAACAACCGAAAATATCAGAACCTAATTTAGATTTATATTAAATGCATTCATGAAACGATTTTGTTTATACTTAATTGTGTGATAATCCTATTAATCATAATATTACAGGGGCGTAGCCAAGGGGGGTCATAACCCCCCATGATGAAATTTTTGCCATACAAAATGTATATTCTTCACTCCTTTATCACATACATATATGCATATATGTGAGTTGCAGTAGTCGTAACCCCCCCCCCAGGAAAAATTTCTGGCTACGCCCCTGTAATATTATAATCCTATTTCAAATATTCCAATTACATCTAAAAAATTTACTGAGAAATTATTTTTTTTAGAAAATTAAAAAGAAATAAAAAGATTATAGAGGTGCATATCTTACTCTAAGATATTAATGTACAGAAAAAAGTGATTTATTCGTAAACATGCATGTTAATAATACAACATTCACGAAATTGGGTCTTGTGTAAAAACTTAGACTATTATTAAAAATTCAACTTGAAAGTACCTACCCTAAAATAAAGTTAAGACGAACTTCACAAACATTTCAGATTAATGAACAAAATATTTCTAGTGAAAGAAAATAATTAGTACATATTGATTTAAAATGAAATTTCATTTTAACGAATTTTTTAAAATTACAGATATGGCCTTCGGTCCCTTGAAATTCGTTATACCGAGAGATTTTATTGCGTATCATCTTATTTTTCTTCTGAAGCAGTGTGTTTTGAGGGAGTTTTTATGAGTTTTATCTGGATTTTTTGGGGGGGAGGGTTTGGGGGCTTTATTTGGTTTTTCAAGGGAAGGGATGGGGATCAGAATATTTGATAAAATTTTGTTAATTACCAAAGACAACTTGAAGCAATTACTGATTACAAAAATCAATTATAGGTGAAAAAATATTTAAATCAATAATAATAATTAATTATCAATTACACATAAAAAAAATATATGAATCAATAATAATAGCCAGTCATGGTTTGCTTTTAGATAAACTGATAATTAGTAATTATTTCAACAATGAAATTAAAATACTATACTTGTGCTGAATTAAAACTTTTAAACTAATGTTTTGTTATGGTGAAAAGAAAACCTTTTTCGTATAAATTCAAATGATGGACAAAAAGTTTCTCTTCAAAAAGATATTCTGATTATTTTTTTTCTTGGGTAGTAGTGTGTGTGTGTGGAGGGGGGGGGGCTGTTTGTAAACTATACAAGTGATGTACTGATATTAAGAGATATATTAGCTATGAAAATAAAATTGATATTTTAAATTTTTTCAAGGGGGCTTTTTCAAAAAATAAATATATAAAAACTACCAGGGTTTTTTCGGGTTGGGTAAAGTTATAGTAGCCCTGGATATAGTAAAATTGTTTCATCATTTAGAGTTATTGCTCATATAACAATTCAACAAGCCTAGAAACTGTGCTATATAAACCCGAAATGGTGAAATGCACCATAGAATAAGAATCCTGTTTCGGGCATAGATATGATAACTTTTAAAGGGTATTGTTCTACATAAACCATATGTTTTAACAAGTGCTGATTCTCTCCCAGTTACACAATAATTTCAAACAAGGCCTTTTTTCCCCCTCCAACGTTACGCATTTCTGAACACATTACTGATCACTGCTTATACAGATGTACTTTATTTTGACGGAATCTTTAGGCAGCTGTGCATGCCTCAATTTTGCGTCCGTCATTTCCATCCGTTTAGCAGTTTCGAGTGACGTAAATGTCGTAACAGTGGTATCTGTCGTGTCGGTGAAAGCGTAAAATTGGGCTATTAACTGGAAGCTGGCTTTCACTTAACTGAAGTGATGATATTCTTAACAGGCGGATTAGTCATGAAAAAGATATTTAAACTTGCTATTGGAGCAGAGATTGGGGGAAGGAAGGGGGACATTGGCGTTTCGTAGAGTGTTAGGCACATTTACTTACTTTAGTATACATGTAGAATGGTTTGTTTTCATGAAAGATAAGCATTCATAAAGTATATCAGCTAAATACATATTAAGAGATTTAGGGTAAGTAGTTACTTTATCAAACTACAGCAGGGTGCGAACTGAATATTTTCTCCAGGGGGGGACATTTGAAAGTAAACATCCTCCAGGGGGGGACACTTGAAAAGAAGAAGGAGGGAAGGTGCAAATGCTTCCCTCACATGATATTACTTGACAAATGCAGTCGCCGACACGTGTGAGAACTGACTTATATTCAAACAAAAGTCATAGATTGTTTGTTCTATGGAATCACAGATACAAGCTACATACAATGTACCTGTATTGCAGGCCACCCTTGAGGGTTTTGAGCTTAGAAAAGAGACGAAATTTTAAGGCAGTTGCCTTAGAGTATAGTAACAAACGATAACATACCACCTTCATTTTGACATCTTGACTTCGCAATCTGAATCCCAAAATCTTCCCTCACCAATTTAATTTTTCTTCAGCAGGGGATAAATAGTATCCCTGGCAGGGATCCATTAATATTTCTCTAGCTAGGGATATTACATTCTTCAGCCGGGGACGATCCCCGGCATCCCCGCCCCACGTCAATTCGCACCCTGAACTACAGTGTGCCCTAAAAGTTCCCGTACTCCAACTTAATGGACATCCTCTCTTCTTAACCACGGTATAAAAACTCAGGAGCCCCAAAAGCCAGTCTCTTTTTACGAGATCAGTTGCTAAGAAAACATGGCTTGTACATAACGTAAATAATTATCTTAACCAAGAATAAGAAGATTTTAAGTACATCTGTGTATTCTGTTCTACTGTAGGACACATACAGTTTGCTCGCTTAAGTCCGACGTCCATTCGACGTCGATTGCGTCCAATGCTACGTTTATCGTTGAGTCAAAAACCACAATCGTTTGCTCCGGCAAATACAAATCGCTGGTGAAGAACATTTGGGTGTTCCACTGTACACCGTTTCAAAACTCTTAAAAGCAATGGGAAACACTTTTGAATGAAAATTTCATTTAAGAAAACTCCGACATTAACTTGGTAAAAGCAAAAATCTCACGCCTGCGCCTGTAAGCTTCGCGAGCCAAGCTCTGGTAGGCAGTGAGCTTACATTTGGCAACCACAGCTGTTAATTCAGTGATTCAGATTAGGTATCCTAGAACAGGGGTTCCCAAACTTTTCCCCCCCTTGGCACCCTTGTCAGGCTAAAAACACTTCGCGGCACCCTTGTCAGGCTAAAAACACTTCGCGGCACCCTTGTCAGGCTAAAAACATTTCGGGGCACCCTTGTCAGGCTAAAAATCATTTCGGGGCACCCTTCTCAAGCTGAATACGTTTCGGGGCAGGTTATCTTTAAAGCAATATGAATATGAAGGTTAGAATGAAGCAGTTTGGATACATTTTTCATTGTTTCTTTTATGTTTATTGGACTTACCATTACACTATCTTGGAAAAGGGATATAGAATTTCCCCCCCCCTCCCCATATTTCAGGGAGTTCCTGTAAAATAGAGGCAACTGGACACCGAACTCTCTCGAACTTGTCTAAAATATTTTTGTTTCGCCTACTTGATCATCGGATTGGCAAACTTTTTTTGTGAAATATCGGTTCAGAGGAATTTTTTTGATTATGCTCCCCCAAAACTTAGACTTTTCTTGATTATCTCCACGGCACCCCTGGTAAACGCTCGCTGCACCCCAGGGTGCCGCGGCACACAGTTTGGGAACCTCTGTCCTAGAAGAAAAAAAAAAGAATTTTTGTCTCCCCAATATTACCAGTCAGTTTTTAACCGATCGCTACAAAATTTTAGCGATGATTCGCTTTTTCTAATTATTTGGTCCATTTACCCGTAATTTTTATTTGAAATAAGGTTCCAAGCATTAATAGTTTCTGCATTGACTACCAGGAAAAAACATTTTAACCTCGGGTAGAGTAGCAGATCTCTTTATCAGACTTGTTTGTTCAAACTTTTTTTTTAACCTGATATCAGCTTTCATGTTGAGAGAATAAAAATAGACGACACTGTAAAACAACAAACATAACCTTACTAAAACTGTTAAAAATAAAAGGTGTAGCCAACTTTTCGCAATGTATACAATCTAGTTTCGAATTTTCTCCTCGGTTAGATGCGGCTGGTTGAAACAGCGCGTCACGGGATTGCGTGAGAGCCAAACGTGACTGATTGCCATCTCTGAAAAAGCAAAAAAAAAAAGTCCAGTAATTTAAACAATAACGTACACAAAATTTTCATGCACTAAAAACCGCAAGTAACGTAGACAAGACTTCAAAATAAAATGGAAAAGGAAGTGTTTTACTCCCACACAAACGAGACGCTTTCAAAAGCAGACGTCTTTTGTATTAGAAGTTATTATTGCTACAACAATTGGAAAATCCCCTCCCCTTTAATTTCTACCATGGAAGAAAACCAACTATCTAAATTAATTTCACTTAGTACTTTTTTCATATACTATTCTATCAGCAACAGGTTCGTGTAAAAATTCAAATTAGGGATATCGGCAATCGCATGCCCCAGAGCCAAAGAAATTCTTTGTCACAGCTGGCTATGTGGCACGCGATTGGCGATTCGATCGACCTATCGGCCACCGTGTTGTTGGTAGTTAAATCGAGTGATGGCATCAGCTGGACTTTTTCAGCGTTCAGTCTATCTATTCTTCTATATTGATCCCGATAGATAGCTAAGTGAAAAATAATAAAAGCCATAGTACCCAGGGCCGGATTTCCCATAAGGCCAACCTAAGCCATGGCCTAGGGCGCAGCGGTCTAAGGGCGCAGAACAAAGAACTCCCCTGCAGAACAATCACGGATGAGGAAAAGGACTAGAAAGGAGAAACGAAAACGACTTACTTTAAGTGATTATTGCCCAAGAAAAACGCATTTATGACTTCCGAAAAATTCCTTTTTTCCTAGTACAATTTCATATCTATAGAAAACCCATTCTGGAGATCCATTAACCCCCCCCCCCCCTCGCAGACACAGAATTGCTCACAGAGCACCCCAGCACAGACCATGTCCAAGTCGACGACTTGTGTCGCAGAACTAAGAGATCCGCTGCAGAACAATCAGATTGAGAAAAAGAAGGGGTACCGGAGAGAACAATTATTCAAAGTATGTATCATCGAAAAGGCGTCTGACTGTCTGTGCTCTTCCGATACCCCAACGTTCCTGAAAAAGAACCGCACCAGACTTCGTGCGATTACACGATCATCTGTAATCGATTACAAGAAATGAAATGGATTACGATTACGATTACTATCAATTTCCATAAAGATTATGGCTAGTGTATGTTAATTTAGTAAAATAACTGTAATCTTGAAGTTAAAGATATCAAATATCAAAAGAATTCTATAATAATGCAATTTTATCATAGCATTTTTGTAAAATTTTTAAAATATTATTTTAGTCATCGATTACAGTTGATTGTAATCGGCACGAAGTCTGCGCACCACACACACGCACAAAACGGTAAATATGTCTGCTCGAGAAAAAGTCTGTTGCTTTGAGTGTAATGCGTCTATAATTTTAAAAAAATTGAAAACGCATCATCAACTATTTCATCTAAAATATATCGGTGAAACATCGCGCAATTAATGAAACGAGCATTTCTGGTTTCTTAGTTCCATCTAAAAGATCGCCAGAAAAAGTGCATTCTGATATGTTACCCATAAAAATACTGAGAACAGAAACTGATACCGAAGTTTTGCAGAAAGTTATCGTGCCCAAGGACGTCTAACGTGTCCAAAAATCGGGCGAAGTTTACAATGCAATCCTCTGTTTTGCGATACAGTTTTCATAAGTTTCACAAAACTAAACTATTTCGTGACTTTATATGGTAAAATTCAGGGTCTTCCTATCGAAATGATAGTAGATAGTATAAATTATCTGATAATCTTAAAAAAAATCGTACTTTATAAAACACTTATTTACGTGGCATATAGTGCTGATGAGAAAAAACGAATTACTGTGCATATTAAATTGGAACTATTGATCAATTTTTCGAGGGGGGGCGCAATTAGGGCCTTTGGCCTAGGGCACAAAATTGTGTAAATCCGGCCCTGGTAGTACCAAGTTAGGCTGGACAATGTATGAATCTCCGAAATCGATTTTTCGGCCATTTCATATCGCGATAGTACGATTAATCAGTATTTTTCAACTTTAATTTCAGGAGCATGTCTCTTAAATTCTTTGCAATTTTTAGCACAATTATAGCTGAATGTTCCAGTAATTACATTCCTGATTACTAAACAGGGTCGTAGCTAGACGTGGACGAGGCTAGTTCTGGTCCCCGCCAAGGCCGCAAGCAAAAAAAGGGGGCGCAAAGTCAGCTTGATCACAAGAGATTGAAATGGAGTTTTACTGTTTTACGTTTGTTTTTTCAAAATAGTACATCTGTTGGGCAGAATAGGTGTGTTGTGTGTGAAGGAGGGGAGAGGGTGAAGAATTATTAAGTTATTGTTCCAGGTGTTGAGAGGGTGCAATTTGGACAGTTCTGCCAGGCAGTGGCGGCCCGTGGTCAAAACTGTTAGTGTAGCCGGAAACATATGACCCCCCCCCCCTTTCCTCCGGACAGGATTGGAAAATCTTTGTTACTGAATTCGAAAGCTGGCGGATTAAGCCCTCACCGAGGAAAAAGAAAAAAAAAAAAAACGAAATTACATAAAAAATGTAAGAGATCCTATTTTACTTCCATAAAATGGACATAAATTTCAACCAGCCGCTCTTATCCTCAAAATTGCATTAATCCGTGTTTGATTCGAAGTTTCCTTAGAATTTTCTTTAGTAACAATAACTTGAGAAGAAAAGAAAAAAAAAAAGAAAACTTACTTATTTTTTATAAGTCAAATCAATCCTCCTTTCTTTTAAACATGCGAATCGGTCAGTGATGTCCCCATAAAAAAGCGTTGATTCAGATATCAATCATTTTAAAAGCTATCTAAATTTTCTCGCTCGCCATATCCTCTAAATGCCAGTTCTTGCTTACTTAAAAACAATACTGCTTTGATGAGTAATTGTCCATTCATAAGCGTCTATTCAAGCTTACCTTCTTGATAAATTCAGCAATATAAAGTCGAGAGTTTTCCAAACATATATTCTCCTTACCTCCTCCCTCACTTCTCGTCCGAGCCTCCTTGGTCCGAGCCAATCAGTTAGTCGAATTCTCAAGTTCAGCCGCCGTTAGAAAATCTTTCATGGGCTGTATCAGCTGCATACTCCCTATGCTGGAGAGGCTGCTTACGTAGTCGTTGTCATGGCAACGGTGCTGCTAATTTTCTTTTCAGCGCTCTGGGCTGAACCAAAGATTTTCCCAATTGAATTGCGGGAAGATTAAAGTGCTGAGCGATCCGGCCACATTTTTTTGGCCACAATACGTGTTTTTTTTTTTTTTTTTTTTTTTTTTTTTTCGGAGATTTTTTTAATTTACCGTAAGAATCCCACAATTCTAATCTGAATTTAGGAAAATTAGTAGAATAAATTATTTTAAAGTATGTGCTGATAATTTCAAGTGCAGCCCGGCTGTACTTGCTGTATCCCACGAGCCGCCACTGCTGCCAGGGCCGCAAAATTACCTAGCTACTCTCCCGTTACTTAGAGAGTGTTAGAATGGAAATTTAAGTAACAAATTTAAGTATGTTAAAGTATGCCTACTGTCACATATTTTTTGTATAGCTATAGCAGGAGATTACCTATCGCTCAGTGGCACGACCTAGGGACTTTCTATTCCTGCAAATTACGATACTTTTAGAAATAATTCTTAAAAGTGGAAAATTTTGCAGAATGTGCCACTTTTCGAAAAAATTTTATGTGACATTCTATGCTCAAGAAAGTTTCCTTAAAAGGTCATTTCATTTATTTCAATGTGTAGTGCAGCTTTTAAGGAACCATCCTGAATTTTTTTTGGAGTCCCTGTTGTAATTTATTTTATTTTAATTTGTTTATCAAAACATTAACAAACACTACATTATACAACAAACACTAATCATGAAGCATATTTCCTTTCTCCGACATACACCCTGAAGTTCGAGGTCGAGCGATCGACCAAACCAAAAAGTGATATTTGAAATAAGGTAAATATGATCTGTCTATCGCATATAATTCCGTGCCGAAAAATATAATGGTTGACAAGAGAGGTCAAAGGAAAAAGGATACGCGTTTCGTTCAAAAATTGTTTTGAACTTCTTCAGTCCAAGCTCTTCGACGTAAAGAACACAGGGAACTGAAAAGAGAAAAAAACAAGCAAGATGTTGCCACAAGGGGCAAAGAAAAGTCGAACAAAACCACGGAGAGGGGAGAAAAAAATTAAAAAGGGGGATAGAAAGGAAAGGAAAGAAGCACAAAAAATACAGAAATAAAAAAGGAATAAAGAAAAAATAAAAAAAGGGAACACACAAGTACAAACACACACACACAAAAAAAAAAAAGAGAAAACAAAACAAAAAACAAATAGCACACGAATTTTTTTTTTTTTTTTTTTTTTTTTTTAAACCACGAACAGGACAGCACAATAAATATATATATATATATATATATTTCTAACAAAAAAAAAAAAAAAAAATTCGTGTGCTATTTGTTTTTTGTTTTGTTTTCTCTTTTTTTTTTGTGTGTGTGTGTTTGTACTTGTGTGTTCCCTTTTTTTATTTTTTCTTTATTCCTTTTTTATTTCTGTATTTTTTGTGCTTCTTTCCTTTCCTTTCTATCCCCCTTTTTAATTTTTTTCTCCCCTCTCCGGGGTTTTGTTCGACTTTTCTTTGCCCCTTGTGGCAACATCTTGCTTGTTTTTTTCTCTTTTCAGTTCCCTGTGTTCTTTACGTCGAAGAGCTTGGACTGAAGAAGTTCAAAACAATTTTTGAACGAAACGCGTATCCTTTTTCCTTTTACTTCTTATGTGTGTTTTTTACAAAGTTTTTTAATTACTTTATCGTTTAACACCAGTATTTTGAGTGTTTTTTCAAGAGAGGTCATTCATCAGAGAAATCCCAAGGTTTCCTAAAACATGTTCCTTTTCTTTTATTTCTTAAATATTGAACAAAGAAGACATAACAAACTATAAGTTCTGTAAAATAGGGTGCGTACTTATACAAATTTGATTAAAATTTTCAGAGGATTCAATTTCAGTAAGTACAAAGTTTTAATGTTTGTACTGCCTTCTCCGCCCTACAAAAAAAAAAAAAAAAAAAATCCTTGTTAGTAAAATGTGCTCCATACACTAATCAGGTAATGTATAAAGTTTGAGCATTTTATTCTAAAAAGGTGTCACAGAGTATGAAAATATATATGCTGAAGTAAACCATTTTTCAAAGATTGCAGAAGGAAAAAAAATGACTGCATAAATACATAAAACTTGTATGTTTATCTTATGTGTAGCCCCTTGCCAGCATTGTTATCTCTGTGACATTTTTAAGTGAATGCGCGTTAGAACCCCTTAAAAAGTCCTCCGCTCAAGGCATTCCTCCTTCGGTAGGTGGGCCTAGTGTGCTTTGTCTTAACAAAATAATAGCCATCGAGACTTTTTATGGAGAAAGGCTGTAACTTTGTACTTCGCCATATTAATGTATGGGCACAGATGGGGGCCGTATAAAAATTTAAATTTTGTTTTTATCCAAATTTAGTCCCAAGAATTTTAATGAATTTCATAGAATTTTGTATCTTATTTTGGGTAACTTTGTAATTAATTATGTATGTCTAAGATCAATATTTAAGAAAACAAAGCCGAGGACAGTGTTTTGGGGAAATTCTGTATGTATATTTTTACAGAAAACTGCTTATTTTCGGGTTCGTAGCTGAAAGTTCGGTGTACATGGAAATTTGTAGTAAACAGTCCAGTTGATCAAGACGAAACGCAAATTTTATTAATCCTAGAAATTCGGCGAACAATCTTCAGTACAAAAAAATTCATAGAAATTAACAAGCAAAAACCCGTTTTTCAACAGTCAGCTGAACACTTCAGATGCAATAGAAAATGTAACTGTTTCTAGAGTGGCCTAAAATCTTTTTAGGGTGGGCAGTGGGCTTAGCCCACCCTAGACCTTACCGAGTTCCGCCAATGAAATGATCCTTCCTTCAATGATTTTGCAGATACATACAGAACTTCGCAGATATGGTACGACCGCTAAGTGGTCTTACAAATAGAAAATCCTCATGGGAATGGGGATTTAACCAATAAAAATCTGGAGTGACTCCACTCGACTTTCCGAACACTTACGATTAAGATCATTACCAAGCACTTAAATAAATTTTAATCGATGAATAATTCAAACGTATACCAAATTGAAACTCAATCGAATGCACCGTTTAAACGCTTGCGCACTTTCAAGAATTTCTCCCCATATGCCATTATGCCATAACATAAAAGAAAGTTTTGTCGTAGCCCTGTAGGAGAACTATAAGTCCTATACACACCAAAATCAGTACCGGTCTTAGGATGGTGGTTTATAACATGTATACCGAATTTGAGCTCAATCGAATGTATCGTTTAAACGCTAGCGCACTTTCAAGAAATCCCCCCCATAGGCCATAACGTAAAAGAAATCTTTGTCGTAGCCCTGTAGAAAAACTATAAGTCCTATACACACCAAAATCAATACCGGTCTTGCAACGGTGGTTTATAGCATATATACCCAATTTGAGCTCAATCGAATCTACCGTTTAAACGCTAGCGCACTTTCAAGAAATTCTCCCCATAGGCCATAATGTAAAAGAAATCTTTGTCGTAGCCCTGTAGAAAAACTATAAGTCCTATACACACCAAAATCAATACCGGTCTTGCAACGGTGGTTTATAACATATATACCCAATTGGAGCTCAATCGAGTCTACCGTTTAAACGCTAGCGCACTTTCAAGAAATTCCCCCCATAGGCTATAATGTAAAAGAAATCTTTGTCGTAGCCCTGTAGAAAAACTATAAGTCCTATACACACCAAAATCAATACCGTTCTTGCGACGGTGGTTTATGACATATATATCCAATTTGAGCTCAATCAAATGCTCCGTTCAGGAGCTATCGTGTTCACTCACATACACACAAACACACATACACACACACACACACACACACATACATACATACATCTCGTAAAAATAGCATCAATGGATTCAGAAGCCCCCAAAACGTGTAAAAACACCAAAATCTCGAAGTCGAATTTTTTTATGATTACAATACTTTCCTTACATGGTACATGTTCGGAAAGTAAAAAGCGTTTGAAACTGAAAGAGTGTCTCATCACACCTCCCGTGTTGAAGCAAGCTGATGGAACAAAACCATATGTTGTTCGCACATATGCAAGTAATTATGCACTTAAAGCTGCATTACTTCAAGACACTGGATCAGATGAACACCCTGTTGAGTATGCGAGTCGATTGCTTTCACAGGCAGAGTGCAACTTACTCAACGACTGAAAGAGAAGCTCTTGCTGTTGTATGAGCCCTACAGAAATTTCGTGGCTATTTAGAAGGATCAAAAACAGGGCCGGATTTACACATTTTTGCGCCCTAGGCCAAAAGCCATAATTGCCCCCCCCCCTTCCCCCAACTTCATAGTAGCGTCCACATTGGGTAAAGATTCTTTGTCAAATCTTGTTTAACTTTCTACAAAACTTCGGTATCTGTTTCTGTTCTTGGCATTTTTATGGGTAACATATCAGAATCAGAATGCACTTTTCTGGCGATCTTTTAGGTGGAACTAAGAAACCAGAAATGCTCGTTTCATTAATTGCGCGATGTTTCACCGATATATATTGGATATAATGCGTTTTAAATTTTTTTTTTTAAATTATAGAATAGACGCATTACACTCAAAGCAACAGAGTTTTCTCGATCAGACATATTTACAGTTCTGTGCGTGTGTGTGGTGTGTTTCTTTTTTCGAGACCGTTGGAATATCGGAAGAGCACAGACGGTCAGACACCTTTTCGTTGATTGTTCGTTGACTTGGACATGGTCTGTGCTGGGGTGCTCTGTGAGGGGGGGGGGGAGTTTCTTGGGTAATAATCAATTAAAGTAAGTCGTTTTCGTTTCTCCTTTCCAGTCCTTTTCCTCATCCGTGATTGTTCTGCAGGTGAGTTCTTTGTTCTGTGCCCTTTAGACCGCTGTACCCTAGGCCATGGCCTAGGTTGGCCTTATGGAAAATCCAGCCTTGATCAGAAATCACCGTGACCTCCGACCACTAACCATTACAATGTCTTCTCAATTTAGTCTCCGACCGGACGACTTATCTGCTCGATGGGCACTCCAAATTTAAGCTTTTAATCTGCAAGTTTTGTTTATACCTGGAAAAGCAAATGCCATCGCCAACAAGCTCACCCTGTATGTGTATGAACATTTTTGCTACTAATAATTGTATTTATTAAAATATCGATTTTAAACGAAAAAGTTAGTTATAGAATTATTTTAGTATATTGCAAATTTCGGTCCGAAGAGGCCCTGTGTGCAATAGGTTGCACATTTTGTCCGCAAAGCGGCCATCGACGACCAAAACTGGTCGCCGAAGGCGGCTAGTCACGTAATAACGACTAAAGCGAATGAAATGAAATTTGGTGGCATGATAAGTGGTCACTCAACTTAAAATATAGGCATGGAATTTTTAAAAATCATGATATGATTAGATTTTGAGATTTTGCGAAAAGCGTTTCAAACTGTGTAAATTTTTGTTCGAGCATCCAGGGCCTGACTATAGCACTTTTGTGCCCAGGACACTTTTCAAATTTTATCCCCCTGTAAATAGCTGGTCCAATTTTTGTGCCCCTGTGCATAGCTTTAAACTCAAATTTTGGCTTATTTGTGTATGCGTGCCCAGGGCACGTGCCCCAAGTGCCCGTGCGATAATCAGGGCCTGCGAGCATCCGTAATAACGACTAAGGCGAACTGAATGAAATTTGGTAAAATGATAGGCGGTCACTCAACTTAAAATATAGGGGTCGATTTTCTTAAAATCTTGATTAGATTTTCAGATTTTAGGAAAATTGTCAGAAATATGAAAATATTTATCGAGTACGTATAAACCACTGAAGCGAGTGAAATAAAATTTAGTATCGTCACTGAGTTAAACTGGTCACTTAAACTCTTTGCGTCAAAATATTAAAGCTTTTTTTTTTAATAGATTAGGAGATTTTGTGAAAATTCAGTACATGTTTGCGCTATTCCTGAAAAATGGAAATGGAATAGAATAAAATTTGGAATTATATTAGATGCAAGTTTGAACGCCAGGTGCCAAAACAATTTTTAAATATTTCATAGGTTTTGGGATTTTGTAAAAATCGTATAAATGTTTGCTCTCGCATTCCTTTAAAAAGTATTAAGAGAATACAATGAAGTTCAGCAACATGATGAGCAACAGCTAAAACAACAAAAATCAGAATTTTTTGAAAAATTTAAATACATTTTCAAGATGTTTATTTGCTTTTTTAGATTTTGTGAAAATTGTTTGCGCAATTGTTTTCGAGGAATACTGTTAAAATATGTTCAGTGAATCAAACGAAATTTAGTTACAGGTTAGGAATGACATCGAAAAACTCATTCAGCAAGAATAAAATTTAATTTTTGTAAATAGAAAGAAGCTTTCATAGTCATATTTACTGATCACTTTATCACTTCCAAACCTGGAGTCTTTTAACAGTACACAGAAGATATGATTTTTATTTCTGTACTATTGCTAATCTACTATTTCCATTCTTTATACACTTACAATGCTGACGAAAATTCAAGCTTTTTGAAAATTTGCGTTATGTACTAACCCGTCAACGACGGGTACTTCAGCTAGTCTGACAAGAATTATGCTTAAAGAAATATATAAAGATATTTTAATGGCAACCTTTATAAAAAAAATGTCCATCACTTATACTAATGTATAAATTACAAAGAATCACCAAAGAGTAGAAAAGCAACCACTGGTTTCAAATATCTAAGCTGTTTCTTAAAATTGAGTATTAAAGGTAGAGACACGAAGATAGATAAAATTAATATAAGTAATAGGTAGTATTAGTAGATTTGTTAGATTAATATGGATTAAAGCACAGTATACCACGTCGATAAATATTTAGTGAAATTAAAAGTGTTCTATTAATCATTTTTCAACGATCGTCTTACAAATAACTGAACTATAATCCTCCGTTGCAGCGTTAATATATCCCGCGATAGTTTCAACAGAAGGGACTACCTGAACCTCTTTTTTTTTTTTTTTTTTTAGATTTTGTTTTTGTTACGATCGTGTTAAAGGAAAATAACTACCGTGCGAAGCCTTTCCTACAGTGCGAAGAACGGGAACTCAGCAGTAATGAAAATAAAGAGAAGAATTTTAGGTGATCTGTAGAGTAAAAGCAATTAATTTGGTATGGCCACGTTTAAAGAATGGGTAAGGAGCAGGGATGCAGTCCTAACATAATAAGTGACGGGGCTTTGTAAAAAAAAAGCCCGCTGCATGGAATTTTATTTAAGAATTGGCGTGGCCAATTTTTTTTTTTTTTTTTAATGAAGTGTTTATATTAAATTACAATTTATCTATTTACAACAACAAAGTAGGAAAACACAATTTAGAATGACCACAGTTCCTCTTTTCCTCCAGTGTGACATGTGGAACACCTCGTAATTGACATGACAAGATTGGCATTCTTCAGCATTTCTGTGTCAAATCTACCATGTTTTGACATAAAGTATTGCATCCCATTGTTCACGCGGAGGACCAGGGCCGGCCCAAGGGGGGTGCGAATGTAGGCGATCGCCTAAGGCCCCGCGCTTATAGAGGCCCCGCTCCTGGGCTATTTTATTGCTATCTCATAAGACATGATAGAGAAGAGGCCCCGCTCTTGCGCTTCGCCTGGGGCCCCGCACGCCCCTCGGGCCGTCTCTGGGAGGACCATCAAGTTTAATAAACATTGAGAATGAAACATGTTTTATTTGAATTTTTGAGCGAATGAAGTAAGGATTAAATTCATGGCATTAAAACCTGAAATTTCGGACATTTTTAAAAAAACACATATTTTTATTAACCAGGGCGCCGCCCTGCTTGGAAAAAAAGTACTGGGGCTCTGCCATGGGTGCCGGCAGAATATTTCCCAGGGGGGGGCAAAGACTACTTCAACGTATGGTTACCATGTTGGAAAGAGCAAAAAAAGCAAGGGAAAGTACTGCATACAAAAATCCAAGGGGGGCATTGCCCCCCTTTCCCTATGCTGCCTGCGCTCTGGCCCTGCTACACCCCTGGTAAGGAGAGGCTTCCTAAAATCTCAGTTAATTATAGACCAAACGGTAAAGAGGAGGACCTCAGAAGAAATGGGTAGACGACATATAAAAAAAAACAATGAGAGACATGGGCGCCGGCAGCATAGGGCAAGGGGGGCGATGCCCCCCTGGATTTTTGTATGCAGTGTTTACCCTTGCTTTTTTGCTCTTTTCAACATGATAACCATACGTCAAAGTAGTCTTTGCGCCCCCCTTGAGTAGTCTTTGCCCCTCTGGAGTAGTCTTTGCCCCCCTGGGAAATATTCTGCCGGCGCCCATGATGAGAGACAGAGATCTGCAGGAGGAATAGACCCTGGACAGGAAAAAGGAGAGTAACATCGGAAGGCAACACATGACGCCAAGAGCCGAGTTTGTGCATATAAATTCTGAGCAAATTAAATTCTACTCAAGATGAAATTTTATCGTTTATAAAAAAAAAACAGTGCAACAATGCTGAATACCCTGATTGTATCGTAAGCAACAAAACCCTGAAAAAGCATTTACAAATGCAAAACTTTTCTGCAAGGACCTCGGCACGAACTTGCAAATTTTGCCTAAAAGTATCGTAATGAAATACCTATAAAACAAGGAAACATATTTAAAAGAATAAGGACCGACAGAGCCTGTTCATCGGCAGGGCAACCGGTGCACTTGCCCTGCGCCCACCAATTTCAAGGGCCAAAATTTTTGTACTTTTCAACACAGATTGTTATTTATTAATTCATAAAAAACTTTGTATAAAATTTGGATTGTCATTACCTTGAGTCGTAAGTTGATTCTCTGACACTTTACTGTACTAAGGGTCCTCTAAAACCCATGAGCATTCGATCAAAATCCGTGAGCCAGTGTTTGAGCCTCTTTTTGTAAATTTTATTATAAGAAAGTCGCATCAGTTTTAAGATACATACTGTAAGTTTTTCGGTTCTTTTCATTTATATTTCAAAGGAGTTTAGTATAGAAGTGTACGTATATGTAGTATGTGTCTAGATATTCATCATTTGTGAAAATAAATTTTATCCATGTATGCAAAAATCATTTAATATTCTTTACTGCAATGTATGCATACATTTAGTATTTAAACTTGATATATATTTCTGCAGATAAATATGTGCCCAAAACAACTTAAATGCGGACTATGTAATTTCTTTTAAGTGCAAAGGCCCAAAATTTTGTATTTGCCCAGGGCCCGATATCGTGATGATCGGGCCCTGAGGACCGATAAAGGCAGAATTGAAAGGTTTGGAAACTGAGGGATTATACAAACAAAATTAACTTTGTTTATAACAGCAAAGAAGGAATGGATGTTATATTGGAATATTGAAGCGAAGGACTAAAGAACGTATAAAAGAACACTTTAACGATATTATATATAGAAAAAATTCTACGGCTTTATCACGTTTAACCATGAACACCCCGATATCAATTGATTTTAGTAGATCGCGTAGAAGCTGTTTGCGGAACGGTGGATAGAGCTGTGTGAGAGACGAAGATCATCCGATCACAGCACGAAGATGGCCTGAAAAGTCCGCTGAAAGTCAACGTTAACAACAGAACTTTTTGCTTGTCCTACAGAAGGAGATTGTCCGTCCGGTTGCTGCTCGGTTCCTCCTTGTATTTTATAGTCACGTGAAAAGCACTCTGGATCTCGGTGTTTTCCCACTCTCAAATCCGAAACTGAGTCGTTCTTTTCGTAATAGAAATCATTCCGAACATTTCACTTTAATGTTTTGGTTGTTGATTGAACGATTTTTTTTTTCTTTTTCTGTTTGGGGGGGTTCAAATCGTTTAAGCACACCTGTAAGCATGGATGACAGCTGTTTTTGCCCATATGGTTCATTGTCCGATCAAATGTAACAGGTGATTGAAATGACAGATAACACTAATTGTCTTATTAGTGTTTTCTTTTAAAGTGATTTAAATGATAAATCTAAATTACTATATGAAATGGGATCTATAATTATGTTGTAAATGATTGTTGCATTTCTGAAAGTATTTCCTATTGACCTATATATTTAAACCACTGTGAATTGTGACATAATTAAAGACAATGTTTTTTTACTATTTGATTTCCTTTATAATGTTTACATTTTAAATGTAATTTTCTTATTGGGATTCTCCCTACCTTGTAACATAACAAAAATTAATTTTTGACGGCATTCATATAAAACACATTATTAACAATTTGCGAAACATTTTAAATAACCCTCAAATTTAATTTCTCAAGTAGTTAAGTTGTTTAAAACATATAATTTCACCTATTCTATTTTAACATATGGTATTCAATATAATAATTAGGGCAACTTTTATAGTTCGTTGGGCTCATCTTTTGATTCCAGGATTATGTATTTTAGAAGATTATGAAAATAAAACACAACTTTTTAAATCCTGCTTTGGTTTAAATTTTATTTTAAGTGGAGCTTGTGAATAAAGTTTTCTGAAACAAAGAAGTTTATATTTTCTCCTAATGTAATTGCTATAAAAAGTCAATTAATTTATTTTTGGTTAAATTTTTCTTTAATTTGCTACATTGGTGTCAGAAAACATTAAATGAAAACTTCACTGAATGTATCTCTGAGAAAAGTAGTCTCGAATTTCTTGTTTTAAATTTCTTTAAAGAAGTAATTATCGCCATTAATATTGTCACTGCTTTATTTTTAATCCATTGGAAACCAAAAATACTATTTAATTACAAAGTTTGAAAATAAATTAATAAATCATTTGTAAGATTGAAATCATTTTATTAAAAAAAATTAGCGGATTATATGTGCAGAAAGAATAATTTCAAGTAGAGTTCAATTTATTTATTTAAAGACATATTATTAGATAAACATAGAAAGATTGATTTTGTAATAGAAATCATTTGAGTTTTAGCAAGATGTTGTTTTTTTCTTAATTAGTTTTTTATTTATATCATTTAAACCTATAAACATGACAGTAATGTTTCATAATTATTCATATTGGAAGTCAATATTTAAAAAAACACATCTTTCTCTCTATTCTAAAAAAAGTAATGTCTGCTGCCACTGTCAAAAGCTTGTTCTGCTATTTCCTCTGAAACCCTGGGGATTTGAGTTTCAATGAAGGTGCCCACAGATTCGGAAAATTTCGGTGAAGCCGATAAGCTTTTCAAATTTTGAAATTCCAATTATTTCCGAAGATATTAATACAAAAACTGAAAAATAAGCATAATGGTTACCAGGTTTGGCAAATTTTGTCAGAATGAAATCATTCATGCCTTTGCAACAAAGCAAGGTAAAATCATACAAGCCGGTGCGTACCCCATGTAAACACTGCGACAGCCGCTGGAGCTTGGCAACCGCCAAGCTCCAGCGACTGTCGCCAACCATTTTGCACGATCAGCAAAGTATTTTAACACTTTAAAATTGCACATATATTCCACTTTCAAAAACATTAAAACAAAATACAACGTCCATATTTAACCAAAAGAACGTCTACAAATTCAGTAACAGGCAATTTAAAATGAGCAAACGGTGGACCGTTTTTAACTAAAAAAAATACAGTGGATTAAGCAACCTAGTTGTACAGTTATGTAAACTATGCAACCAGTGGATCGTTTTTAACTAAAAAAACCTCAGTGGATTCAGCAACCTAGTTGTACAGCTATGTAAACTATGCAACCAGTGGACCGTTTTTAACTAAAAAAACCTCAGTGGATTCAGCAACCTAGTTGTACAGCTAATGTAAACTGAGCAAACACTGGCCCGTTTTCAACTCAAAAAAACATCGGTGTATTAATCAACCTAGTTCTACACCTCTGATAAAGTCAGTATGATTAGAATAGCACGTAAATAGCACTTACGAAAACATAAACACATCCAATATAGATTTAAAATTCACATTAAAAACCTTAAACATTGCAAAGATTCGTTAAAAAAGAGCACTTACCTTTATATTTTTTTAAATAACCGCTCAGAAATGTCCCCAACACCCACCGGCTTATAACGTAACAGCAGCATGCTTTCTTTTATTTAGCTGTTATATTCACACTATATTTCTAACAAACACGCACAAATTCGTTTCACATATTAACATAACACATTTCATTCCCTTCCATCAATAACAGAAACAATTTCAAATTCCCAGACCTGATGAAACACGTATTCTTTATGGTTGCCAGTCACAAATACCCCCGGCAGGTAACTTAACTTTGGCGGTGCATCGCTCACTCTAACGTCAGAGTGTTCGCCAAGGATTTGTAAACAAAAACATCGATATGTAAACAATGCACCGTATACGGAATATAGTCCCAAAGCAATTCCAAGTATGTAGAATCAGGCATGAAAGTTTTCAGTCTTTTTTCAACATCATTGATGCATTTGAGATTAGCATTTAAATTAGTTTAATGAATTTAGTTATACTGAATACAGCGATACAATGGATATTAGTTAGTTTAATATTGAATACATATAAAAGAATAACAGGTAATGTGTTAAATGCATAATAATTTGTTTGCTCTGTGTGGTCGGCAGCAAAGTTCAGTCTTTTTAGCTTTTTCGTGCTTTCATGCCTTGATCACATGAAATTGGCAAACATGAAGTAAAATTACACCAATTTTATGCCTAATTAAAAAATATGTGAAATAAGTAAGTCAAAGTGTGTTACACAAAGTTGACAATTTTCAAATACTAAGTTCTCTTATTTAACCGGAGTGTACAATTACTGATTATTTGTTTTTCCAAAAAGAATAACTAATTGTAACTTTAAAAAGTGCCATTTCGGCATCAGGTATGATCTGGCAAAAGACTGTCTCTCCAAGCAGGGTGAATCTAAAATGCGTGTTCCAAAAAATTGGCATCCACTATCTTGAAAATGAAAAATAATTGAAATGCAGATTACAGTAAAGCTGGTTAGGTTCAGCTTGGGTATTTGCTCAGTAGAAATATATGGCGGTGTTAACCATACCATTATAGCCATTGTAGTACAGCTTGGATATTTGCCAGCCTGGCAATATAATATATTTTGTGCTGCTAAATATGCAAATATGAAAATATGGATAACGGTTTTCCAGGAACCTTACATGAGCAGTAATTATAGGTTGTGAGCATGTGTTAATCACCAAATAATGAAAAGTCGCCATGGGTGGCAAGCTATTCTAGCTGTTTAGTAGTTTTTATCAAAGAAAACATATAAGAAGAACTGTTTTCTTAGAGCTAATTATTAACTATATATATACACAAGTCGCGAAATAATGAAAAATTGCCATGGGTGGCAAATACGCAAGGTGTCCAATAGGTTTTACATAAATAAAAATACAACTGAAACAGATTTCTGATTTTATTACGCTTTAGCTCCTATTTAATATAACTTCTCAATGGCAATAAAATATCATTGTGTTTCTGAGGAGTGCAAATAATTTTTCCAGCGATTATACATGGAGTCCATACTCCAGGTGGAGTCTAGCTCAGGACCCGTACAACACAGATTCCTGTAACACGGAACGTATCTACCGTGTTATAGGAGAGTCTACTGTTATGCGAAGTTTAAACTTTTATGTTCCAGTGAACATGCAAAAACCAAGCAATGTGTAGCTCAGCAACATTTTATCTGATCCAATCTTTGGGTTTTGTCTGTTGAAATTACGCCTTTTTTACAAATAAGTCTTATTAGGGCTGAATGCCTCATAGGAAAAGCGAGCATAGCGAGTCTAGGGGCCTTGGTCCCTAGTAATTTTAAATAATAAATAAATGAGTTTCAATAAAACTGTATCAAAACTAAATAATTGTTTTGACATCCTATATAATCTTTTTCAGGAAAAAAATACAAATGTACTTTAGGCAGGGTTGGTATTTTTCCTCTTTTCTGTAAAAAGTTGAGTATACTGAAAAAAATTGGTTGAATTGGGCAAAATTAAAATAAAGTGAATTTGAATAAAACTATTGCCATCAGGGAAAAAAAAAAAAATCGTCAAAAATTTACATGCCCAATTGAGCATGTAACCTAAAGTAATACATGCCCAAACCCAAAATTTATTTGCCCCCAAAAACTACATTTTATTGCTCTGTAAAATTTACATTTTTCATATTTGCATTGAAGGAAAAATCAGAAAATCCTTAAACACGTGAATGTGGAGTTTTATCTTTCCCCATTATTGTTGGGGTTCTGCATTTTGTTTACACTGCAGTTAAGGTATTCAGATTGCCAGATGGACATTAATAAAATCCTAGAAATAGAAATGGATATTTATGTTTTCCGTACCAAAATTTGATAAATTGATGGCATTTAAAAAT
This sequence comes from Cheiracanthium punctorium, assembly GCA_038373885.1. Taxonomy (NCBI): domain Eukaryota; kingdom Metazoa; phylum Arthropoda; class Arachnida; order Araneae; family Cheiracanthiidae; genus Cheiracanthium; species Cheiracanthium punctorium. The sequence continues at coordinate 357,350 of JAWZYV010017704.1, read as the reverse complement.
ATATACATAATTTAAAAAAAAAGTAATTTACGAATTTCTTACAGTCGATTTTTTTTACATGCCCAGTCGAGCAAGAGGAAAAAGAAACACATGCCGGCTAAAAATTTTAAGTGCCCCGGGCATGTCAGCAATAGATTTTTATGGCCCTGATTGCCATGATGTGATAAAATTTTGTTTCTACATTTTAAAAGTAAACAAAACTATTAAAAAATAGCTTTTGCATATTAATTAATATAAAGTTATTGTGTGTTAATCATAATCAAATAAATCCGCAGGCAAGACATCAGTTACATAGTAGAACAATTAATTTTATGGCATTGCTTTGCAGGAAAAGTAATTTATTTTTGAAATATATAAAACTACAAATCACACAGTTTGTTTAATATTTAATTACAAATTTCAAATAAATACATTAAAGGAAGGGTACCTGCATTTCATGATGCAAACAAAAATTTCTGAATTTTATTGAAAAAGTGAAAAGAAAAATTTTTATTTCTCATTTCAGTGCCTGTGAATCATAGGTGTATTCACAAGAGTGGACTATAAAACCTAAAGCCCTAACCAGGCGCGTAGCCAGGAAAATTTTTCAGGGGGGGGGGGGGGGATATGCACCTGGAAAATTTTTCGAGGGGAGGGAGGGAATATGAACTTATATGTGCATATTATGCATAAATAGACGGAATTTCATCACTAATCCAAAAATTTCGGGGGGGGGATATATCCCGATATCCCCCCCCCTGGCTACGCCCCTGGCCCTAACTAATGGTAAAAATGAAAGTCTCTTAAAAATTGAGAATTTTTCCTAAATTAATGAATTAAAAAGTTTTCTTTTTTTTTAACTGTCTTCAAATTATTTCCAAGGTATATTTCACTAAGCAAGTTGACTTTTAAATAAGTATTTACAGACGTAATAAGTTGAACTTGTTTATAAAGTCACTGAAAAGACCTGATAATAATTTATAATGATATAACCAAGTGACATAAGTGAGCTTCTGTTCTATCACGGAGAGATACAGAATATTTTGATCTTGATAGAGAATAGTCATTGTAAATCAATTCAACTGTATTTCTAGTCCCCTTTAAATTGAAATCATGGGTGCTTCACTCATGGTTGTTATGATTTTGCCTAACCCGTGAAAATCCAAAAGGGTTTTTTCCAAATTTCAACTTTAATTACACTGCTAATACATCTCTGAATATCAGTACACCACTTGTAAAGTTTATAAGCAGCCCCCACACTCAAGAAAAAAAAAAAAAAGAAAAAAAAAAAATTAATCAGAAAGACTTTCTAAAGAACATTTTTATGCCTATCATTTGAATTAAAATGAATAAAGAATTTTTTAACCTAAAAAAAAGGTACTTGCGTATTATCCCAGTGGTCATTCGCGCCAAATTATTTTTTTGTCAAATGTGCCGGCAAACTGTTGCCAATCGTATTTCAAACCAATCAATAATTTCATGTGTTCGGCATTTATCTTGCTGAAAAATCGCTCGTCTTGGCTGACCGCCAGGATAATACATAAGTACCAAAAAAAAAAAAAAAAAAAAAAATCAGTTTAAAAGTTCTAATTTAGCACTAGTATAGTACTATAGTTTCATCATTAAAATTATTACTAATAGTTGATTTATCTAAGAGCAAACCATGATTGGTTTTTATTTTTATTGATTTATACATTTTTTTCATGTATGATTGATAATTGTAATTTATTGTTACTATTTATTTAACCATTTTTTCATTTATAATTGATTTTTGTAATCAATTAGTTGTTTAAGTTGTATTTAGTAATAAGCAAAATTTTTTCAAATATTCTGAAATCACATCCCTTCCCTTAAAAAAAAATCCTGATAAAACCCAGATAAAACTTGGAAACCCTGAAAAAAAAAAAAAAAAAAAAAACTGGTTTTTAACAACCCTGGCTCCTCCACTGCAACAATCTGAATACTCAAAAAAGGAGTTAACTGTTTCACAGTTAAATTTTCAAAATAAATTAATAAAATATTCCTAAAATAAAAAAATTAAAATGTTTATTGAGTGTTAAAAATTCTTTTTTACATTCACTTGAAAACTAATTGCCACATATTAAATCAATTTTTCTTCAAACTTGACTCAAAGTCAGTACCAAAGTGAAAATCTGAAACAATTAAATGTCTGAACCAAAGAGGGAAAGAACTAAATTTATAATTTACTGTGCATTTCACGTTCATTTATAAAACAGTCCTGGCAATAGGTTTTTTTACCCCCAAGCTTGAAGCTGAACAGAACTGAAATTGAAAACTGGAACAATTATAATCTGAACCAAAACTAAACAAAAGTTGCAACACTTGGAGGGAAATATATATAAATATATATATATAATATATTGCCTTGGGTGGTTCCCCCCCCCCCCCAAAGATTTCCTCATTTTATTCATTCTGGATAGCAAAACAACCTTGAATTCGGGCAAACATTTTAAAGTCAATATTTAACTTCCATTTGCACTGTAACTTTTATTGTCACCAGTTTTGTCTTATTATAATTAAGGTTAATTCTAAAGCTTTTCAGTTTAGTTATTTTTTTAAATCATTTTATTTTTTTACTGTCCTTTGTAAAATAGAAAATGTGATTCAATTTCCTTATTCTGGCTTTGTACAAAGAAAGGAAACAATTGCTTCACAATTTTAATTTCCTAATTCTGGCTTTGTACAAAGAAAGGAAACAATTGCTTCACAAATCAAGAAACTTTAATCTTTCATAATCTTTTTTATGACTTCTGTAGTAAAAAATATTATGAAAGTTTAGCATCTTTTCTTTAAATTTTATGTTGTTGTTATTTGAACATGAAGGACATTAGGCCCACAGCAGATTTTACGTGCACCAAGTTTAGACTAAAAGATGTATTTTGTAAATAAGAGAAAAGAAACAAATAAACAAACAAATTATATTCCTCCTCCCTCCCAGACATTTTTTTATCTGTCCCTAAAACAGGGTGGCGACAGATCAGGGAAATCATGGAAAAATCAGGGTACTTTATCCATCTGGAAATATCAGGGAATTTCATAAAAATATCCAAAAAGCAGGAAAAGTTTTGTTTTTGTCTAGTGAAAGACACTGTTTTTAGTTGTACATCAGCATCTGACTCCTGGATCATACAATATTCAACTTATGCAGATACTTTACAAATCGAAGATTTGAGTGATATAGGCACTATACGAGTCCAAAACCACAGGTATTTGGACTCATACCAAGATACGGATCATACAAGAAACCAGACATACGATTCACATAGACATGTGAATTAATCAGACATCTTGAATGCAAATACGATGGTCAAAACTTCTGTATTTGGGGCAATTCAGTAATGAATCATATTGAAAATTAATGATTCATTATCCCTAGTGGTCGATTGGTGATTGCCTTTTTTACCAAGAGGGTGAAATTTCGTAAATTTCGTAGAATAGTGATCCTTGTATCCTTTATTCCAATCTGAAGTTCTCTACTGTCACAATAATTTAGATCGTCACTGGGTGTGCAACGATCAGGGAAAAATCAGGGAACTTTATTTCTGAATTTCTGTATCCACCCTGTAAAAGTATCTCATTTTAACCCTTTGAGGCGCAACCCTTTCCCAATGCTGAAAAAAGGGCAGCCGTTGCCATCGCTCGACTTAACTACCAGCAAGATGGCGGACGATCGAAACATTCATCGCGTGTCACAGATCTAGAGACCCTTTTTTGACGACAGCTGGCTGTGCACGAGCACAGCCAGCTGCGTCAAAAAAAGGTCTCTAGATCTGTGACACGCGATGAACGTTTCGATCGTCCGTCATCTTGCTGGTAGTTAAGACGAGCGATGGCAACGGCTGCCCTTTTTTCAGCATTGGGCCTTCTATCCAGCTGTTCCTTGCACCCCATTTTTCAGCAGATGTCATTGCTGTTAAGAATAATCGTGACAAATCTTTTTACAGGAAATGACGTGCTAAAAAGTAAAGGATTCTCATGGAGCTATGTCACCCGCAGCTATTTTTACAGAAATCCAATCTATTCTTCGTGACTGGCAACAGTCAAAACATCAGAGTTGGGTGTTCCCAGAGCGGGACCACTGCGCCTTAAAGGGTTAAAGGGCTTATCCATAAAAATTCAGTTTAACTACTTATCACATGTTTAATTCCAGTGGCTGAAATTGATCTCATTGTAATTTATTTCAGCTTCCAATATCTTGCCACTTTATATCATGACAACTGATAAAGATGCTGCTAGTGTCAGTAATAAGCCAATTGATTGGGAAAGATATGGGCTTAGCAGTGAACCTGCAATGGAGAAAGGCCCACTCTTGGGAAACTGGTCTGAAGGTGAAGGCAGTTCACATTTTCATGATAAAGAAGCTAAAGACTTATTTCATGAAGATCAGGTAAACATTATATGCCACATTGCATTGTAAACCATTCATCTGTAACAATTGAAAGGTATCATATTACTGTAATAAAAAAAATGTCTGACATATAATTGCTGGACGTAGCCGAAAGCGAAGTTTGGCTTTACGATTGAATCTTGTGACCAGTCTTCGTGCGATTACACGGTCATCTGTAATCGATTACAAGAAATGATATGGATTATGATTACTAACAATTTTCAAAGAGATTATGGTTAGTGAATGTTAATTTAGTAAAATAACAGTAATTTTGATGTTAAAGGTATTAAATATCAAAATAATTCGATAATAATTCAATTTTATCATAGTATTTTTTCAAAACTTACATTATTTTATTACTAAAATATTATTTTAGTCTATGACTAAAATATTTTTATGACTAAAATAATATTTTAGTCATCGATTACAGTCGACTGTAATCGCCACGAAGTCTGCTTGTGACATATTTTTGCTTTCTCCTCAAAGACTGATTATGAGATCTGGAACAAATTTTGCACAATGATAGTGGCCATGGGGGATAGATGATACTGAAGCAAGAGAGTAGTGATGGGTCATTTCTTTGAGGAATAATCACTGAATCTGAATGATTGAATTTTGTGACTTTTGTTCACCTGCTCCTCTAAGACTACATGTATGATTTGGACCAAAGTTGGCACAGCAATAGTGGCCACGGCTAGGTTTGATGGTACTGAAGCTAGATCAAGTCCTTATCAGCTGCAACATTTCAGTTTTTCATTTGGTGGTTCAAAATTTGATGCATTGAAATCCAGACTATGGAATAAATGAAATGCTTGTTAAATTTGGGGGTGCAACCGCACCCCCTAATGGCTGTCCCTGGTCCTTAGTAAAAGATTTTCTTTCCCAGGGCACTTTTAAAAAAATTGTGTCCTTATATATAGCTGGCTCAACTTTTGTGCCCTATATATCACTCTAAACTCAATTTTTTGGAGTATTTCTGCACGTGTGCCCAGGGCACAGCTCCAAGTGCCCACACCGTAATCAGGGTCTGAGCAAAATAATAGTGGGGGATCATGTCATTGAGAAATAGTCCATGAAAATCACTGAATCTGAATGATTGACCTTTCTGACTTTTGTTCATTAACTTCTCGAGACCACTAATGCAATCTTGACCAAATTTTGTACTGTGATAGTGGACATCGTGTATATGGTATTGAAGTGAGCTAATAGTGAACAGTAATGTAATCAAAGAATAGTAACAGAAATCGTGTTGGGGAATGTTTGCTAATTCCCCCAATGCCCATGCAATTTTAACCAAATTTGGCACAGTGATAGTGGCCATGGCTTATATGCTACTAAAGCATGATAATAGTGATCAGTCATGTTGTTGAGGGGGAAATAATCGCTAAACACATTTTTACCATAGGCTTATCTCAGGTTATAAATTAGCAGATAGTTTACTTTTTTTTATATCTTACTATGGAGTTCCCTTAGATGAATAAAGGAATAAGATAGTTGTAATGTAGCTATGCTCAGCAATTTCTGATTTTGTCTCATCATTATTTCCCTACTTATATATATTTGTATTAATGTTTTATTACTTGTATTTGATTTGAAACAAAACTGAGACAAAGACTCGTCGTAATTCTGGCTAGCTGCAGTAGACTAATACTTTTATAGAAGAAAGCTTAGCCTGTTACTTGCAATTTAAATTGTAAAATTTGGTCTATATAAAGGAATATATAAAGGTTTATATAAAGGAATATTTCAACTTTAAAGAGCTACTAATATAAAGGTTGAGAAATTACAACATTTTTGGAGAAATTAAATGAAAAATAACATTTTAATGGTTAATAAAATAATACGTTTTTGATGTGGCTACCCTCCTGGAAAAAATAAAAAGTTTGGGTTCAATTTTACATCCCTGCCCTTGGTTAACAGCCTTAGTTTTTGGTTGAAGATTATATTAAACATGAATAATTTTATAAACTTTAGAATGTTATTTTTAGCCAAAAAATGTTGTAGCTGGGTTTGTAATTGTAGCTCTTTAAAGTTAGAATATTTTTTATAGGTGCTCTGTGTAGAAAACAAATATTTAATTTTATTCTGTACTTTTGAATGATAAAGCAATAACCTATTATATGCAATTTGTGTTATAAAATTTAGCTTAAAATAAAATATAAATATTTCATCTTGGCCTATATATTCTAAATGTGTTGTTTTTCAGTTAGCAAATAATAAACCTTGGTGGAAGACCAATTTCTTTTTATTGGAACCGGTGTTGTTTGGCATGTGGGATGGAGTTTTTACATCATGCATGATCAACCTTTTCAGCGTTATAATATTTTTAAGAGTTGGATGGATTGTGGTAAGTCTAACACATTTATACTAATTGTATTATAATTCATTTTGTTGCTGTGGTTACTCTGAAGTGACAGACCTATTAAATAAAATCACACTCTAGTGTCACCATTTCTAGTAAAGAAATACATTTAAAAGTGCTATGCTCTAATTTCTATTTCTAAAACATTAAAAATATCAGATGTGGTTAAAAATATCTGAACTGGAGCTTTCTTTGCCATTTTACAATTTGCAGATGTATTATTTTACTATGCACAATAATGGAAAATATTTATGAAAAGTGATACCCCAATATGTTATGCGCAAACTATTCATAAAGATGCCTGTTTTTAACTAACTTTATTCTTCCATTATGCAGGAGACTATCATCGCACTTGGTGTAAAACAAGCCACTAAGATGATGCAGTTTATTCCCCCCCCCCCCCACAGACAGACAATTCATCATAGAAATGTTATTATTAGTTTCAATATTATTGAATTTTACACCATGTTGATGTAAATAAAATGGCTTGTAATATATTGGAACTGTCTGTTAGTTCTTTTTCGGATCCAGTAAATTTTTGATTAAATATCCTGAATGATGTAGCAACCAGAACTGGTGCACGGAGCACCCTGTTTTCTTGGTTCCTCCTACCCCATTCTTCCAATCTGTGCTCCTTTTGTCTAGGGGACCATTTGGCGCCCCTTTGTTAGAGGTTTTTGGGCCATAGATCCCCTTGGCCTCCCCTCGCTACACCAATGAATATCCTTATTTTTTAAGCTTAAAAATTGTGCAAATTTAGAACAGTCGAGCTAGTTTGAAAAGTGTAGGTTTTTTTTTTTTTTTTTTTTTTTTTTTGTACTTGTGGATTATATATATTAGAATTGAATTAAGATCACAGCTGTATTTTAGAACTGCAAACATTTATAGCAGGGTTTCTCAAACTGTGCTCTGTGCAAAAGTAGCAAATGCTCCACAAAAAGTATCTTGTTGTCGTCTTAGCTACAAATTCACTAGACTAAAACTTACTGAAGGTGTTCTGTCAAAATTAAAGTGCTCCGAATTCCTCAAAGTGCTCCATCAGAGTAAATGTTTTAGAAACCTTGGTCTATAGAAGTGCAAACACTTTTACAAAGTTTTACCACCATGGTCTTGGTAATATAGCTAACTTACATGGCAATTGATTTTTCATAGCCAAAGACCACCATGGTCTTAGTGTGGTATAGCTCAGTTGCTCGGAAATTGATTTTTCATAGATACTGTAGCTCACAAGTTCCCCCCCCCCCTTTTTTTTAACACCCCCCCCCAAAAAAAAAAATCTGAAATTTTCTAATTGCTTGTCAATTATGCTCTTCAACTATATTTTGTGTATAGGCCATGAAAAATTATTTTCTCCTTATATTTGCCTTAAGGAAACATAATGCATTTATTGCTAAATCTTTTCTAGAAAGATAGAGTTGGACAGCGGCATAGCCAGGATTTTCTTTTTTTGGGGGGGGGGTTGGAGGGGGGATTCAAAATTTTCCCTTCAACATACATATGTACAGTAGACTCTCGGAAATCCAAGAACAATCTGGGACCAAGGGGTTTGCGGATTATAGAATTTTGCGGATTACAGATCATTGTTTTGTTTACATTTTTTAATACTATAGTTATGAAGCAACAGAACATTTTTAATGGCTGAAATTAATTATACTGTCACATTTAGTTTAATTATTAGAGAATTTATTAAAATATATGAAAAAAAATTAATTTTATTTTACAAAACTTTTGCAGACTGAAATTTTTCTGGAAGAAGGCTTAAACTTTCATACTTTAATTTTATATTACTATTTTTTAAATTTTGCAAACATGGAATCAATTGTTGTTTGTTTTAGGGCTTTTGATTTGTGTTTGAATATTTTTTCCTGGAGTCTGTTTATTGTCATTATTTCTTGTGGTGATTCCAATGAATAATTTTGGATGAATTCTAAATATTTATAGCCTAAAGATAAGCCTTCTTTAAGAGAAATTTTTTGAAAATTTCTCTTTCTTTCAATAAAAAATGAAAATCAAAATAATACATGTTTCATTAACTGAGTGTGCGAGATTGTCTCTCAGAATCTTTTCTGTCAGCTAATCATGCTTTCATTTTACTGCTCAGACTTTGTTAGATGGGTTAAAAGAACAATTTTAATTAGATATATGCAAAAAATATGAAAAATAGCATAAAATTTCTTTTAATTCTACAACTCAACTCACCCGTAATTTCCTAGTGTTACTTAACTGTTAACTGCAAATTTCACTGTTTACATCTAAAAATTATCGCGGATTATAGAGAGTTGCAGATTATAGATGTGCGGATTTCAGAGAGTCGACTGTATGTCAATTAAAAGAAAAGGGATAAGATCTCTTTTCTTGTGTCTGTCTGTCTCATTTTGGGAGAGGGGTCTGAACCCCTAACACCTCCCCCTTGGCTAGGCCACTGGAGTTGGAGTATGATTTTAAGGTGTGCAAAATTACAGAATGAATTATATTGACTATTTTTGTCACTATATTATAAGTTTCTAAATTAAAGGTGTCTTGAGTCTCTTGGCATGACACTATATCTAATACCATGAAACTTGCATGGTTTATCCTAAAGTATTTGGTTTTTAGAAGCCTGGCTTTTTTTATTCTATTAGCCACCTTCCAGTAAAATTAAACAATTTTTGTAAAAGGAGAATTTGTTCTTCTTGTGTATTATTACAAATATACAAATAGTTGAACAAAACAAATTCTGGGAAATGTTCTGCAGTGCTTTGTGGTGAGAAATTTCAGTCATTTATCTTGCTTGTCTAATAATGCAGGAGCCAGACCAGGTTTTTTTTCCAAGGTTCTAATTTTGGGAATTGTTCTTAATTAAAAAGCAATTTGTAACCAATTTAAAAAACAATTGGTAACCATAAAAAAAAAAGAAAAACAATTTGTAATTCTGGGCCTTCTTTCAATTGATGACAGACAAATGCTAGAGTTCACATAAAACAGCTTATTAAACATCACAAAACACTTCACATACAGTTAAAAGATTTTTTGTATACCGAACTCTCAAGAAAAATAAAATACCATCGCAACAGCGGATTAAACTATAGAACAACAGAAAAAGAAAGATAATGCCATATACCGAAATACAATTTGTTGTGCACGATCGCAACTCATAATCCGGGAGCTTGGAAGTAACACGTAAATACACACGTCACATGGAGACAAATTACGGTGGTTACAAATTTCACTAAACATAATTGAATAATAAAAAAAAAAATGGATTGACATTAGTGAAAAGTGCAATAGATATTTTGTGAAAGGGCCAATTCGGTAAGACTGAATTTTGTGCAGGGTCTGTTTTCAGACTCAGTTTCAACCTGGATGGACTCTTGTAATGGCATCTAAAAGTATTAATTAATGTATATATGAGTAAAATATTTTATTTCACCCAGGGGAATGCTGGTGTCGCACAATCTGTTGGAATTGTTTGCTTAACTGTTCTTATTGGAACCATGACAGTGATGTCAGGAATTGGAATTTGTGAACGATGTCATGTAGAAAGAGGTGGAGTTCATTTTCTATTATCTCATATTTTTGGAGCACGTACTGGAGGAGCCATCAGCTTGATTTACTGTTTTGGTCAAGTATGAATGTTACCCTTTTGGTGCTTCATTGTGTGTTTTTAGCAATTAATGTTTTTGTAATTGTATTTATTTATTTATTTTGCATCCCCTTAATGTGAATAGATTCCATATATTCTGGTGTATAATCTATACTTTTAATGGGAAAATAATCTATCAAAATTTATGGGTGCACATTATATGCTTTGCATGTAAGTGATATTCCCCCCTCTTCCCCCCCCCCCCAAAAAAAAAAAAGATATTGTGAATTTAAGATTTATACATACATGAACGTGTTACTTATTTTAAAAAAATAACATACCTTGAAAATTTGATTCTGTTTGTTTCATACACATAAAAGTTCATTGTATATTTTCAGTTACTTGTTAGAATGACCACAGTCAGGAAATATCAGGGAAACAAAGAATTATAAGAGAATTTGCAGTTTCTGGAAATGTCAGGGAATTAGTTAAAACTTGGGAACAACATTAAAAAAAAAAATTCCTATGTGAAATAATATTTTTTGTGACTCTTGAAACATATGTATATATGTATAACAAATTTTATTTATGTTTAACATCAGCCTTTTTAAGTCATTTATTTTATTGATAGAAAACTTACCAATGTTTGGTTATTATTATTGTTATTTTCTCTTTGTAGCATTTAAAAATATTTTTGAGGTATTTAAAATATATAATTACATTACACCATTCATTTTTTCCCCCCATATTTTTAAAAAGTATTTTACTTTTTTTAAATAATAGTATTGGCTTAATTAACATTAATATTGTGTGTTTACTTTGTGAAAACAGTTAAGCTGCGATTTATTCTATATCCTAATACATTTAAATTGTAATGAATCAAATTGCTTGGTTATTACTGTCCTACTTAATTTATCTGAAAGGTTACCTCAAACAAGTATAAATATCAGAGCATTTGCAAATGGTAGTTTGGTAGCCATCCTTATTTTTACCTTTAGGCATGTCATCAACTTTTGTTTCATCTGCACCATCCATTGTCAATATAATTCATTCACTAATCCATTTGTTTAATAGGGAAATCTCTTTTATCTCTTGCACCTTAGATTAAAGAAATAATAGTTATCAGACTGTCTTTTGCTATTTTTCTGTGTTAATTGTTTGAGTATATTATGTATGCACGCACGAAGATAATAAATTATATCAATCAAAAGTAGCCCAAGCAAATCCATGTTAACAAAGTAGATTTTAATCCCAAGTTATGAGGAATGAATACACACACACACTTATATATATATATGATGATGCCCTAATGAAAAATTCTTAATATCTGTTGTGGGCAAACAGAATCAGTAAATGAATTTGATATAAATATTATTGAATAAAATTAAAGCATACAAAGCAATTAAAAGTAAAATAAGATAATTTTTTACAAAAATCAGAAAGGAAAATGAGTTGATTGAAGATATTGAAAAATTAAATTTTAACAGAAAAGGCAAAACTCAAGTGCCAGAAAGTATGTAACCAGTATTATACCTCTAAAATCTTTTTATGGTTCATTGGTTTATTAAATCAGCACATGAAGTGCTTTTTGACCTATAGGACTGTATTGCAATTTAGCTTATAATTTGTTGGCTTTCCTTATTTTATTTTGAACTTCTGTCAGTAATGTAAATTACTTTTTTTTTTTTAGTCAGTTAGCTGTGCTCTTCATGTTATGGGCTTTGCTGAATCATTTTCTCAAATTGTATCTATATCTAACCCTTGGGCAATTCGAGCTATTGCAGTGACTGTCATAATGCTGTTGCTGGGTAAGAAATTTAATTTTAATTTATTTGCTACTCTGTTCTTTGCTTGTTTTAGTGATTATCTCTTTTTATCTGCAAACTTTATTGTTCTCTTTGTAAATAACTTGCCTAAACTGCTTATTTTTGTTTTCTCATAATTTTTCTGCTATGAAGTGGGCAAAAAAGTCTCAGCTTTTAGAGAATTTTATTGAACTGTTTGGAAAACACACTTTTAAGCTAAAAAAGACCACCCCTTTTCAAATTTTGGTGGTTTTTTTTGTTTTTTTTTTAAAGTACATAAACTTCTGTTTGTTTTTATCATATATGCATATGTTTATTTTTCTGATTTTAACAATTGCATGTAACTTTTAAATTTCAGGCATCAACTTAGCTGGTGTCAAATGGGTAATAAGACTTCAATTTGGATTGCTCATAATTTTACTTTTATCCGCTCTTGATTTAGCTGTAGGAACTTTTATTCAAGAAGACATTGGTGAGTAATAAAACTTTATTAATATTTGTCTACATGCCAGCATACAAAATGAAAACAGTATCTAGTGATTGGCCTATAAATGAAATATTATTTCTTCTTAAATGTACAATTCAAATTAATGTTCAAATAAAGTATAGACTGTCTTGTGAAAAAATTTCCAATAACCAGATCCTTTCGTATATCAGAGAAGAAAAAAATTAAATATATGATCATTACAGTGCATTGTCAATAAAAGGCAATCTGTCAGGTTTGCAGATTAATACTTTTATTATCAGCTGACCTATTATTAGGTTGTCTTCTTATTTAATATACTAAAATTTGTTTTAATGAAACTTCATATCTTTGGTCTTGAGGAAAATGGGATAACCCTTGTTATATTCCTGTTGTGGTGCTTACTGATCCTTCATCAAATATAGTGGTACTGTAATAATTTGTTTCAAAGAATTAATGAAGGCTTAAATTACTCATATAAAACGATCTATTCAAGAGATGTTTAGTAAGGGATGCTGCTTGGTATGTCTTGCCAAAGATGCTTTAAATACTGAATATAAAACCTTCATCATACTTTTGTATATATTAAAAGTAATATATGGCCAAAATATAATGAAGATCGTGATAGAAGGGCATATTGTGAAAGGAGGTGTAACAAAAATATTTGTACATGAAAGATAGTGAAAGAAGGAGGCTGAATGTTACACCAACAGGGGCAAGGGAGATCTGACAAAGAATTCAAATTCAGATGTTCTGCACAAGATCACCAGACATTACTAAACTGGTGAAGATGCTTGCTGTGAAGGTCTCCTACCAGTGGCAAAGTGCTTTCAGCAAACTGCTGCAGTAGCCTTGCAATTTAAGTTGCAATTTAAGTAAGCCTTGCAATTTAAGGCTATGGATATAAGTTTTCCATGGATGAGAGCAACATCTGTTTATCATCTATATAGCGAGAGAAAGATATCCCTTGCTATAGGGAATGATTATAGGGGAATGTGCAGTGCTCTTTATTTGAAAGGGAAAACTCTTTAAAAGTGAGAAATTCATCTTTCATTCAATAAAATTATAAAAAAGTATTGCAAGATTAAGATACATAAAATCAGAATGAGTTGACTGAATGTGATCTAAGATGATGGGATGAAGAATACATTCTTCTAGTTTTTTTTTTTTTTTTAATGCCACAAATAATTAAATTGTCTAAATATGGAGTAAAAAATTAAGGCAATAATGCATTCTTGTGGTCCTTATATCTTGAGTGGTTGTGGGATGGAAAGATTTATTTGATATATATCCTCTAAACAGTTAAGATATAAGTACACAATTAAGTAGTTATGTAACACAATAGCTGATACATTATAAAATAGTTTTAAGAGTACATGTAATTTAATTTATGGGATGTTAAGCAAAAAAGAAATTTATTATTCTTTGGTGAGGTCACTACATAACAGGGATTTAAAGTTTAGTATGTTTGAATTTAGATATTGAAAAAGAGATTTTTTAAGATTATGTATTTACGTGTTTGCCGTACTTTATTGTAGTAGTGTGTTACATACATATAAAATGCTATAATTTTAAATTATTAATACAATTTTCTAGCAATTGTTCAATTTCTGAATACAGATTAAATACTGATAACCTAGGTAACTTTTAAAGTGAATCCCAAATCTTTTTGTTGTTTTATTTAGAGTATGATAATACAAATTGTTAAAACAGTTGACATTGATAGATTAGTATTTTTTATATTTCTCAAGTATCATTTCATCTACCAAAATCTTTGAAATTGACTTTTTTGTTTTTATCTATGATATATTATTATGATATTCAAATTCCTGTTGTAAGAGGAAATGCTATACTGCCATGCAATAATTCATTACCAGAAGTTATATATGAGACTTACTGTCATCACCATAAACTTTTTTCAACACTTTTTTACCAATCTGTAAACAAAATTTATTATATGCTCTTTGTTTCATTGGTGTTTTATGACTTAAGCTTAAGCATCAAACATCCTATCATTAAAAGATGTTAGTTTGTCACCTTATTAGAATGAACGGGGGGTATCTGATATATACTGATAAATTATTAAAAATTAGAATAGGGGCAGGTTTCTAGATTTATAGAACTAGGAAAAACTGTATCTAATAAAATAATATAATAAGAAGTACCCTTACCTAGTAATATTTTAAGAATTCCCCATGTTTGCATATGAATGAATTTAAGTACCTATCCCATCTGTTGCTGTTCACTAAATGACACTTGTGTTCTATGATTTAAATTAAATGTTTGATTATTTATCTAACATGTTATGTAATACAACAAATTTACTAATTACCTCCCCTCCCCCCTCATTCCTGTTTAGTATCATTTAAAATATTTTCAAAAATACTCTCTCAATCTCTTTTTTTCTCCCTTTACAACAGCTCATGGAGTTATAGGTTATGACTTACAAAACTTGAAGAATAACACTGGACCTGATTATTCTGACAGTGAAAACTGGTTTACCGTGTTTGGTGTATTTTTCCCTGCAATGACCGGAATACTTGCTGGAATAAACATGAGTGGTGATTTGCATAATCCATCCAGAGACATCCCTGTGGGTACTTTAGCATCTGTGGGAACAAGGTACTGATTGAATAAATTATTTATTTTTGAAAACTGTCAGCATTGTGGAAAATAAGGGGTTAGTATTTAGGGTTATTGTAGGGTGGATTATATCCAGTTATTGGTTAACTACTACTTAAGCTCCGTATGACGTGTATTAAAAAGAAAAGAAGATGCTTGAGATAATTTAGTATTAAAATCGAATCTAAAACAGTAATATAGTTGTTGGCATTTTAATTCTCAAATTTGTAATAAGTTGAAATTCGTGATGCAACATATTCTTGTGTATGCCTCCTGACTTTGGAAAAAGGGGGTGAATTTGACCATGCTGCTGACATTTGGAAGGGTGCTCAACAGAAGGTATTGCTAATTAAGTTGAACTTATCATTTCTCCAAAAGTATTTTCTGTTGTTGTTGTTGCAAACATACCCTTATGGAGAGGCCCAAAATTGAATAAAAATCATCTGAATCATTACATCTTTTTCCATTCAAATGAGATAATTTAATAGTAAACAAACGCAAGAGGAATGTGAGTAATAAAGATGAATATGCCTGTGAATACAATTACAACCTTTAATACTAAAAATGTAAAGTAGACATTGCATGATTTCCTTGTACGCCGTTTAAAATCTATACATTTCGGATGCACTTCATTTAAATGTATTTAATTTGAAATTGAGTTATTTTACTACAATAATATTAAGGTTTGGCAATTAAGGCTGACCCAGGAAGGAAGAAAGTCCCTTAAGAAAGACTCAGCAGTCAAAAAGATGTGCGTAACAAATGTTTCAACAGTCCTGAATACAAAATTTCAATATTCTGTGGTGATTATTTTGAGCTATGCAAGTTACGTACATACACACCACAAAACTAGTGAAATAGCTTCACTGTTGATCAAAATAGCTTATACTTGCATAAATACGTTCACAAATGCATATGTAGGTTGAAAATGTCATGCAGAAGTGTGTCAAAATAAATTTAGGAATAGTTAGAATCAATTTTTTTTCATCAAAATCTTATTACCAAATTTTTTGTGATCACAATCCATCCTTTACTTTATACGATAAAGTAAAAACATATGAAAATATTGTTTTAGAAATATATTGCTTAATTTTTAATAAACATATTGAACATATCTGTTATGTTCAATTTTAAGAGGATTAAACTCTTTCTTTCTGTAACAACTTAGTTTTTTAAATTTTTTTTAAAATTTAATTTTTGCAAAATAGATGATTGCAAATATTGTGGTTAAAATGTGATTTAGTAGAGTTGTTATAAAATACTAGGGTAAACAGTAGTTATTGGCATCTAAAATGTAACTTTTCTGTACTGAGATTCAAGTGTGCAGAATATGTCCGAATGCACGAACGAGGTTCGGGGGGGAAATTCTGAAGCATCGGGGAAAATTTTGTGCCATGTGTATTTAAAGAAAAGGAAAAAGAGGAGAAAAATATTTTTGTGGAGATGCAGTTGTTATTAAAAGAAGCTAGTGATAGATAGTTGTTTAAACTAGAATGAAAATATGCTTCAGTTTTGGGGGGAATTTTGGACAAAACAAATTGTGTTCTGGGGAAATATTGGGCCTTAAACATTTTCACATGCACCCCTGCTGAGATTATGTTTTTATGGATCAAACAAAACCAAAAATCAATTTAAAACCAGTGAAGATGTTGTTTACCAATGATGCATAAATAAAATTACTGAACCTAAAAGTAAATAAATCTATCCATATATATAACAGAAATCATAGTTACTGTCATATTTTTTTTAGTTATTGACCACCTTGATTGGCACCTCCAAAAAAGTATCTGCATTAATGCTGAGATGAAAGAAATTAATGCTCTGTTTTCTGATGTACATATGAATCATAATGAAAAGGATTACATTAAGTGAAGTGCATGTGAAACTTAGTTTTGTTTTTTGTATTTTAATAATAAATAACCTAAGTATCAAAAAGCTACTCAAAATTGAACATATTTAAATCATTATTCAATGAGTCCTGTAAGTTCTGGAACTTTGTAAATACCTCATCATTTTTCAGCAGTTAGAGTTCAATTTTTTCTAGTGACATTTTTTAATGGGTAGCAGAGTAACTTTTTTTCCCCAGGAAATTGCTACGTCCCTCCTATCACTGTACATAACATGTAGTTCTTTTTTTTTCCCCTGCTGTACTGTTCTAGGCTATATTTTTGTCTTCATATTTGATAAGAACATAACAATTAACTATGA
Source organism: Cheiracanthium punctorium (assembly GCA_038373885.1). NCBI lineage: Eukaryota > Metazoa > Arthropoda > Arachnida > Araneae > Cheiracanthiidae > Cheiracanthium > Cheiracanthium punctorium. The sequence goes on along the minus strand of JAWZYV010017704.1, from coordinate 339,941 downwards.
ATTCATTTAAACTACTGTTGTCACTTTCATCATAATGTTGGATGATTTGAAATTCTCATTCAGATGATTCTTGGCACGGGCACCAGGAACTCGGTTTGTCAAATTTATCATAGGTAGTAATTGGCCCCATGCCAAATAAATGTTTTATGTTCTAAAATAAAATTAATATTATTTTAGTTATAGATAGATATTATACAGTAGAAGATCGATATACCGCAGTTCTATAAACCGCAATTCTCCATAAACCGCATTAACTCTGCGGATGTAAACAGAGACAATCACAATTAAGAAATTTCTACAATCTGCTTTCTTTCTTTCTTTTTTTTTTTTTTAATTGCTTTCCTAGGGAATTAATTTTGAGACATTAGATAAATCCCACAACATGCCAAGCTTAAAATAAACAATTATTCTCCCATGCATGCATTATGCATTATCAGCATAACAGCTGGCCGGCCGAAGAGGAAGGAATGTTTACTTTAATAAAACCACGAACCTCTCCCTTTTTCCCTCCACTACAGAACCACTCTCTTTCTCCCTCCTCTACCATTGACTTCCCAAACAGACGTTTATTTATTTAGTTATATTTCTCTTTGTAAATCGATTTGTTTTATATTAAATCGTATGCCGTTACTTGGCTTCCTAAATCATACGCGTAGCATCACCAAAAGTTTTTTTTTATGTGTGTGGGTGGGAGAATGCACATAGCATATTCTAAAGTAAAAATAGCCATGTTTCTTTAAGTTTGGCAAGAAGAAAGGTTTTAAAATGATTGGTTTTCCAAACAAAGTTGGGGGGGTTGGCACACGCCCCCGCCCCCTGCCCGACGATATGCTTATGTCTCAATATTGACAGTAAAATACTTTTAAAAAGTCTATGAGAAGTAGGGGAGTTTTCTCAATGTAACACTATTTTAAAACTGAATTTTGGAACTGGATTTAAGCCATCTTTAGTTAAAATGAAAACTGCTGAACTAATGCATTGTGCACAAAATGGAAAGTACTCAGTTTGCAAACCTGCATGAAGAAAACATTTTGAAAATTTGGTAATGGATGATAAGTCACAAATTGTTAATCATTTCATCAGTGCTGAAATAATTTCCTCTGTTTCAAAACAAGAGGAAAACAATTCTGAAACAGAATCAAATGCTGGAGAGAAAGTTGAAAAACTTTCAGAATCTGAAGAAATTTCCATAAGAGATCAATATTTTAAATTCCTAGAAACACAAGACTGCGTAACCAAAGTAAAATTACTACCTGTTCAAAGGCTGCAAGAAAAGTTATTTGTTGAGAGATTGCAAATTCTAAAACAAATCAAAATTAATATATTGTTTAACAAATAAACTTTAATGCTTTTGGTAATTTCAATTTATTTTTTCTGTAAATAAATAAATTCCATTTTTTTTTTGTTTTTTAAAGTAGTATTTGTGTTTAAAAAAAGTTGTAAGCATTATATTTATATGTTCTAGCTATATTTTAATATGTTTACTAGGGAAGTTTAATGATATAAGTGAATGATCCATATAACGCAAAATTCTATATAATGCAAAACCTTGTGTTTCGAGGTTTGCATTATAAAGATCTTCTACTGTATTTATAAAATACAATCAAGGTGGAAAGAAAAATAAAAAAGATGAACTATTTTTTAATAAAAACTGCTGCAGTGTGTTTAACCAAATGATGAAAAAAATGACAATTTCTAAAACATGACATACCCCTCTGAATGCCAATTTTGAAAAGTATGATGCATTTGATTCTGACCCATTATATTACTCATGTCATGTAAAAAATTAATGACCTATTCATTAAATTTATTTTCAACATTGAGACCTTTTTAGTTCCCATAATATTTTTATTTGAATACAGAGATACCGATAACTGTATTATTTACTCTACTATTCTTTTGTGCTTAATAGAATTTCCGAAACCTTGTATAAACTATAGTATTTTTACTCTGAAAAATGTAATCTTTTCTGTCAAAGAACTTGTCAAAAATTTCTTTAATGAATATCATTTGTAAAATTAACTGTCTGTATTTTATCATCTTTTATGGTTTTATTTTTAATTCCAGTTTTTTCATCTACATGATATTTGTTGTTGGTTTAGGAGCAACATGCCGACGCTGGGCTTTGCAGAATGATTATATGATTGCTGAAAAAGTAATTTTTGTGCTTTAAAATTTTATAGTATTTTGTGTCTATAAAACTTTAGTGTGAAAATAAGATTTATCCTTTAAAACATGTAGCTTTTTGAAGTTCCTTTTGGTGTTTCATCTAGCCAAACTTACAAGATATGAAATCCAATCATAACACAAGACCCACAGATCAGAAAAATGTTTAAATAATAGATAGAAAAACAGCTAAAGATAGGAACAACAGCCATTCTCAACCGTCAAAACATATGTGACACATCACATCCACAAAATCAAGATGAAATGGAGAAAATGAATATGTATGTACAATAATTCACTCATCAGACACCACCATTAGATGTATTCAAATAACAAGAAAAAATATAGCAAGGTTTCTGTAGATGGCTTAGAAAAAGAGTTAATATTTCCAATCTAGGGGCAGATTTGCTAAAGATAAAATGTGGGAAAATGACCCTGCAGCTGGAAGAAATTTTCAAAAGTTGCCATTAAAAGATACTAAAAACATTAAAAAATGTTTAACATAAAAACACTTAAAATGAAAAATTGGTTAACATGAAAGGATACAGCAGTCTGGACTGTATACCGTGCAATTTATTACAAATCTTTTAACATGAACAAATATTTCGGTCCTAGTTTTGTGTTAAACATATTTCACTGTAATATGTTGCCATCACAGAAATGGAATAAAGAAATTGTAATCAGCAGAGAAATGGTGGAGTTAAATTAAAAGAAAGTATTATTAATAATTAAAGTAATAATAATAATTTTAGATTAAGCATATTTTAAGTAAATATTTGCACATTAGATGAAGTATGTACTTATCAGTTACTTTATAGTTTCAGGAAAATATTTTTTTCATGTAACTGGTTATAATATATCCATTTATTTTTGCGATAGCATTCATACAATACTAAAAGTCTGTTTTCTACACTCTTCCTTCCCCATTTTCTTGTTATTATTTTTCATAAAACTTTGAACTGTTCCTTCCATCCAAAAATTAAATTAATAATTAAAAGTTAATGTTTAAATTAATCAAACAAAATTGAAGTAGAAACTGTAATTTTTAGTTATAAAACTGTGTTAAGCAATTTTAGTAATCTTTTAATTAAAAATCAATACATGTATTGAAATCGGATTAAAATAAATTTTAACTTCAATAATTATAAGTGATCATAAGAATAACGTAAAGTATTAAATTTAAGCACTATTTTGTGTCTATTAGTTGTATGAAGCTTAAATTGGTATGATTCAATACTTTTAGGTATCAGCAATTGGTGTTCTGTTCTTAGGTGGTCTTTATATTTCTGCAATGTCTGCATGTTTAGGAGCATTATATGCTACTCCCAGAATCATTCAAAGCATGGCTAATGAAAATGTTATTCCAGTTATGAAATTCTTAGGAAAAGGGGTGAGTATTTTAATTTTATTTCTGAAGTTTAGTCTTGAATTCAATAATATGCTGTCATTTAAATGTTTCTGATTTTCTAAATATAAGTATGATACCAATTAAGTGAATAACTAATGAATAAAATGTTTGTATTTCTAGATTTCAAGGAAATGAATTATTTTGGTTGTTATGATTAAATTACTGTACCTTGGAGATAGAATAAAGTAATCTGCTTGCAATTAGGAATGAATTTGATGCTATTGTGTTTTAAAAATTTTTCATGTGAGGTTTATCAAGATTCCAAATTAGACATTAAAATAATGTTATTAAAATTGAAACAAAAAACAAAAATATTTAGGCTTACCATAATTTTGGAAGCTCAATCCAGGACACTTTTAGAAAGTTAAAATGTACAGAGGTGTGACCATTGGGGGGATTATTACTCTACATACAGACTACTAGTCAAGACAGGCTAAAATTAAAATGCTTTGCACAAACTTTCCATAATAGTTTCATGGAACAATTTCTGTCAAAGAACAGAAATTGAGCCTTGGCTATGTCCCCCTTGGGACATAGCCAAGTGGGTCCACGGGGTTCCAAGACACACACCCTGAAACTTTTTTTTAAAAAAAAAAAAAAAAAGAAGTGGAAAGGATGGTTATTGCAAGAAAAATATTCTGCGCCACCTTTTTTTTTTTTCTGGCTACACCATTGACCCCTTTTTATTGAAACAAGAAGCTACACAAATTAAAGTTCTGTAATTTATTTATTTCATTTTGAGCTGGATCCTGGCTGTGGATCATCAACATCGTTATAACCAGTGCTTGTTTGATAGCTCTCACTTCAGGCATTTGGTAAACCTAAAAATATTTGTATAAAAGATATGATTTAGGAAATCAAATTTCAGTAGCTTTGTAATAGCATTTTAAAAGTTAAAGTAAATTCAGGTTGCATGACATTGCTTTTTTCATACTAAATGCTTAAAAAAAGGTGAATTTTCAAAACATAAGTTATTTTAATGTTGTGTATTGCTTTTACTCTTTGCCAACAAGTCTTCATTGAGAAAGACAGAATATCAAATTGAAAAATTGTGCCAAAATTCTGTTACATATCACAATGTAAATAACTATGCTGTAGTATATTTGGCAGAACTAACTGAATATAATTGAGGAATTAAAAGAAAATAGTGGCAGTGATGACTGCCTCTACATTTTTGTGTTTGATGTCAGTGGTAGCTCATGCCTGGTGCTGCAATATTCTTTTGAAAACAATCACTTAGCTTTATTTTTGGAAAATTGAATTATTTTACTATTTCAATTACCTGCATAAATTATTTTACTATTTCAATTACCTGCATAAATTTTTTTTAATAAAAGCAACTCAAAAGTTTAATAATATTTAAGCCAAAGACATTTCTAAAGTTTATTAAATGAGCAAATGCTTTTGATTTTACAGGCAACAATTGTAGCTCCCAAAAGTAGATTTTAAAAAGTTTGAAAACTACAGTAAACAAGATGTTCAGTTTATGTAGGTCTAGTAAATTATTATATACTTTTCAACAGCTGTGTCATTGGGGATGATACTGGTGTAAAATTTGTATTCCTAGGTCTCGTAAAATGAAACATTCGGGATTTCAAACTCAAATTTCTGGGTACTTTTTCAGTCATTCAAGAAAATAAATATTCCACTATAAATTTAAAACATTCATTATTAACATTTCATTACTAGATGTACATACTAAAATGATGTTTGTAAAAACATAATCTGATATCTTTAAAAAAAGTCTTGCAAACTAGGTTTTTTTTTTTTTTTTTTTTTTTTAAGGGAATAATAGTGTACTATGTATCACAAATCTGTACAAACTCTGGACCATAAATTAGCTGATTAACATTTTTGTGCCTCAGTAACAGCTCCTATTTTTATACTTCAAAAGTACATTAATGTGAACTTTTTATTTCAAATTGTAACCTTATTTTATTAACACAACTGTATATTATACAGGGTGTCCAGCCTTAATGTGACCCAATAGCTAATTCCCGAACGATTCAGTTTAGATATGCACTTCCAATTTGAAAATTGCCTTAAAAAAAGGTAAAGAATGTTTTTACGTGCTTTTCGAACACAAAAATCCCATTTAGAAAAAAATTACAAAAATTAAATTTTTATACGGTCCCCAGGTCCTATCACTTATATTTAGGAAAAGATGCAGTACACAAAAACAAAGTAAACACAAAAAGTTTCATTTTATTACGATAAAAACTGATCAAGTTATGGAACTTTCAAAATCATACATTTCATCCATTTCTCGGTCATTTTCAAGAAGCTAGTAAGGGACCGTCTTGAAAATGGCCGAGAAAATGCATGAAATGTATGATTTTCAAAGTTCCGTAACTCGGCCAGTTTTTATAGTAATAAAATGAAACTTTTTGTGTTTACTTTGTTTTTGTGTACCGCATCAAATCCTAAATATAAGTGATAGGACCTGGGGACCGTATAAAAATTTACTTTTTGTAATTTTTTTCTAAATGGGTTTTTTGGTTCGAAAAGCACGTAAAAAACATTCTTTACCTTTTTTAAAGCATTTTTCAAATTGGAAGTGCCTATCTAAATCGAACGGTTCGGAAATTAGCTATTGGGTCACATTAAGGCTGGACACCCTGTATATTTTAAACAATTGCTTTATTTATTTGGGTAGCATTAAAATCATGTGTAGTTAGATGTGCTTTTGTAAATCGCTATATGAAAATAATTTTTCTTCTTTCTCTTTTGTTTCAGAAAGGTCCAAATAAAGTACCCATTTACTCATTACTTCTTTTTGCATCCGTTACATTCATTTTTGTACTTGTGGGCAGCATCAATACCTTGGCTCCGATCGTTACAATACCTTTCTTACTAACATATGCATCAGTGGAATATGCTTACTTTACTCTTGCCATGTCGTTTGATATGCAGAAAAGGTATGAAGAAAGGTACGCTGGGTTGCAAAGCCCATCATTTGTCTTGGATCATAATGCTCCACAGAGTAGGATATCTGCTTACGGCTCAACAGCAGATAAGGTAGTGACTTTTTCCTAATTCATTTCTGTCTTTTAATGAGTAGCATGAAGGGTAAAGATAGAGAATTTCCCCCAACCACCCATCTATCTTTTGATCTTTATCTATATCACTACTAAATGTCTGAAAATTCATTAAAAATATAGCACAGAAAATTCTTGTCAGAACGTTTACTAATATGTTCTTCAATTTAGTTTCGAATTTAAGTTTAGAAGGAAAAAAATCAACAAACAGAACAGTTCGTCAAAAAGTTTTGTATTCTGTTATACAGTGTATCCTAAAAGTTTCCATACTCCAACTTAATGATCTCATTGTCCATAATTATTTTTTAATGTTAAATTTTATCTCTGCTTATTATTGCATCATTCCTTTTGTTTTATTTATTTATTATTTTTGTGTGTGTGCTCAAGTTGTGTGAGAATAAAGTTCTTTGTTATTTTGATCATCACACTGAAATGAGTTTGACACATTCATAGGATTGTCCTGCTTGTGGTATTTTTTGAATCGAAATCATATGAAAGATGCAAAGATGTTTGGTAAAATAAATACCCAAATGATATTTATGTGTCATCAATACAGGAACTTTTATGACACCCTGTATAAAGCATCACTTGAAAGTATGGCCTAATTTTCCATTAGACTCAGTAGGTTCTAGCCTGTTGGTCCAGATCATCCCAGAAGACCCCCAAAAGTAGCCTTTCAAATGAGGAAAAAATATTGAAACTAAACAAAAACTTTTATTTAATTATTTTAAAAATTAAGTTTAAAAAATAGCATAAATTTAAAAGCATGTGAAATTACATTGCAGAAATTCTAAATACATGATCCATGTGTACTTGAGGATGTTCAGCTTTTATGAAAATAAGAAACATTTGCATTTCATAGCATGTATGTACCTGCAGGCTAACAATTATGTAATTGTGTCTAGTTACAATAGGACAGAGGATTGTTATGAGCATGTAAGACTTTGGGAAAGAAATGCATGGAGTCCTTCAGCCTCGGCAACTTTTGTTGAGGGGCGGGTGTTCTAAAATTTCATAGCCTAGGGACCCTGTAGGGCTAAATCCGGCTCTCTTTATAAGGAGTATATAGTTTCATTTAAGGATTTCAAATTGTTTCTACTTTCAAAACTAGTATTAACAAAACATTATTTTTAATAGCAGTAGTGTGTTGGATCCCTGTATTTCTGAAAATCATAGTTTAAGAAATTAGCTGACAATAAATGAATTTAGTAAATATAGTTAATAGCAAGATACAAATTAATTTTGTTTTTACCAAAAATTTTGTTTTGTCGAAATATTGTGTTTAAAAATACGGTGTTAATTAGTTCACATAAAATTTCCCCTGCTGGTAACAAAACTCTCATGTAAAGAAATATGGTTTGGAATTTCTTGAAGATCTTTCTCTTTCTAACTCTAGATTTTAGTTGTGCTTGTTGCAGTTTAAAAGCGTTTTATAGAACTATATTCTTTGCTTGCTCTGTTAGGTAGATACAGATCTCGATGAATTATTTCCTGAGCGTGTTCCTCATCATAAGCGTGGTTTAGTGCGTGAAGGAAGTAGTATTAGTATCTCTGCTACTGAGTCACCTGTCACTTCACCAGATGAACACAGCTCCATAAGAAGTGTTGAAAGCAGAGATTCACAAGATGCAATCAATCAGCAAACAAAGTCTGTTCCTGAGAATGGTAAGATGCCTTTTTTTCTTTTTTCATCAAATAAAGTTCATTGGAGGAACATAACTTTCAGTACAATGCATTTTTTTTTTTCAGACTGATTGATGTACATTTTATTTCAGCTAAATATCGTTGGGCCGAAATTGGAAGCAAACAAAAACGTTGGTATACTGTATTTTGCAACCGGTGGCTTGCTTTAATTGGCGTAAGTATTGAGCATTTTTTGTTTTTGTTTTAATCTTTAGTAAAAATAATATTTAAAAATTTCCATCGTTTATTTTTATAATAGGCAATCATGAAACTAGCCATGATGTTTTTAGTTCATTGGGCTTATGCACTGGCAAGTATATTAATTCTTGTGACTATGTGGTTTTATATAGGACAAGCAAATCCTGGTAGTGCTCGAGGTGTGTATTTCAGTGGTATCTGCAGATGGTAGTTATATTGAACATTTAGATTTTGATTTTTCTCTGATATTATGTATTCTTACTTTTAGGAATTGCTGAATTCAGATTATTTCCATGGATAAAAACTATATTTTACAGATGCTTAAGGTATTCTGTTTACTATTATATTTTTATTTAAACATTAAAAATTGAATAACTTACATTCTATGTTTATTATTAAAACTACATTGACCCCAATTTTTTTTATTTAACCTTAAATCAACAGTTATGGGATGTTGATGACCTATAAAACATGCTAAAATTTTTGTACAAATAGCTCCTAAACATAAGCTTGTCTTTCTCTGTGAATGTGTGAAAGAGAATGTATGTCTTCAGTTTTATTTAAGTAAAATTTGAAATCTTGGTTCCATTATTTATGACTATGCTTTTATAATTTATGGTGAATTTAATATTATACCAGGTGGCTATAATTAAACTTCCCTTATAAGCAGTGTTTTACTACTAAAATGGGTGAATGAATTGTAATCAAATTTGATATGTATACAGACTGTACGTGAGATGCCCCCAAGGAATTATTTAAAAAAAATAGTAGTAAAAAAAATTCCCACTTGGTGAAAAAACAGTAAATTACTTTAAAATGGAAATGACTAACTGCAAGTGTACTAAAAATTTATTCAATAGTTTTTGAGCATTTATTAACTAAATTGAATCATTTTTTGAGCAAAACTTCCATGAAAGCACCACCTAGTGGACATTTTTGGAACTAAAAAAAAAATTCCCTGAACACATCTTGTGTACAGTGCATATGCCAAAGTTACTGGCAGTCTGATCGTCTGTTTCAGCTACAGAATGTTGTTTATAGGGGAAGTTTAATAATAACCACCCTGTACAAAAAAAAATATACTTTTGAGAAAGTTGTCCATTTATCTAAACCTTTTTACTCAATTTAAGACTGTAGGCAATGCTTATCATTTTTAATTTAAAGTATCTTTGTTTACTTCTTTAATACTCTAACAATTTTAAGTATTAGAAAAATGTATTACTTCTGGGCTCTCTTGGACTACAGTTATCCTGACACTTAGATATCCCCATCTTGGGATAAAAAATACAATGTTGCTGTATGCAAAGTCTCATGATAGCCGAAGTTCTGTATGTTCAAAATTGGGTATATGCACAAGATTGGTACTTTAAAAAACAGCTGTGAAAACCAGGTGTTGCAATTAGGAGATCTGACAGTAATTAGTTCTTTCTGATTCTTCTGTATATTTTATTTTTGTATTAAAGCAGAGATCAATGCATGCAAAAATTTCATAAAATTACAATAGATTAAAATGGCCCTTTCACAAAACAGCCCTTTATTGGCATTTTATCCTACATTTTAAACTTTTTTGTCAATTTTCACAAAAAAGTGACTTTTATAAAATTGGTATGAAAATTCACAAAAAATAAGTATTGGAATTCCCCAAAATAAACAGTTTTCACGAAAATGGGATTCTGGAAAAAATTCCTGGATCGACCCCTGATTGAAGTCATACACTTTTTTGTTACATTATTTTTTTTTCAGAGAAGATTATTTTGCATATGTTTAAAAATTACACCGATCATTTGAATTAAAAACAGTATGAGGATTATGCAGAACAGGACTAAGTGCTCTGTATCAGTGTTCCTTTGTGTTACCTAAAACATATAGAATCCATTTTATGATACATTTGAGTTCATCTAGCTGGCTGTTAGTATAGACTCAAACTTAAAAAAAAAACAACCCTGCTAAATTTTAAGCTATTATATTATTTTCAGCTAATTTTGTAAGCTGTTTACCTATAACACAATAAACTTAATAATAACTTGAATGATCTCGTTAAACTTAATGATATTGGATGGTACTTCTATGTGAGTTAAAAATTAAAATATTTTAACATTAAATTTCAATTGAATCTAACAACATTCATTTAACTTAATATTTTGTTTCATTAATTTGTACCTTTAATGTTCGTGAAAACTAACCTTTTTGTATTTTTAATGACTGAATAATTTTCCCTTTTTACTATTCACTCTCCAAGCACCGTGCATATCTTAAAAAGTACCATCGTATGTATCAGTAAAGCTTTAACAAGAATTACATCAGCAGATCCTCTAACAGTGCATTAAATAATAGTACCTATGAAATAATTATTGAAATATGTTATTAAAGTGATATTATGCAAATAATAAACTTTAATTAATGAATAATATATATTAAAATTGTAATTGTTGTATATTATTATTTTGAAGAGTGGACACTGTCATGTAAACATTTGCTGCTACAAAGACTCAGTGTTGGCTGTTTTATTACGGGGACACTTAGTTAGTGGCCAACATTATTTCCTATAAAGCAATGAATAAATTCATAGCCAAGGAGTCAAACTTGAACCTATAATCATACAGTGGTCTGCTAGCTACAATACAATCTAGGGTGGTTTGACTTTTTTTTCATCGATGCAAAGTTATTCTTTTTAAAAATATTTTCTTTGCTCACTTGTTTAAATTTATTTAAGGTGTAAAGTTGTTGATTATGACCAAATTATTGTTGCTCCTGTACTGCCAGAAGTTGAGGTCAAAGCTGCTCAGTTGACAGAAGATAATTCAGATTATTCTTCCCGAAAGCGCTATCATCACTCCAAAACCATTGAAACTACTCATCATTCCGGAAATCTGGAGAGTGACTGAAAATAGCTCATCTTATTTATGGTACATCAATATATTTATTTTTAAATTTAATGCCATAAAACTATGCATATTTTGAATTGTGTTTAAGATACTTAATGTGAAATTAACGAATTTCCAGTATAACTTCTTAATTTTTGTTGTAACAGATAATGTCCATTAAGGAAAGGTAAAGCAATATTTTCACAATGTATGGCAATCGTTCTGATATTAATTTTTTTTTATCAAGGTTTGAAAATGTATGCTTATGTGTATCTGTATAGTTTTTAAGATGTGCATATAATTTTTTTCATAAAATTGGTTCTAATTTGGTGTCTTTATAAAATTTATTAAGAAGTGTGAGATAATAATCTAAGAGTTTCAGAAACACCTAGAATTTTTTTAAAATGTGTATCTGTATAGTTTTTAAGATGTGCATATAATTTTTTTCATAAAATTGGTTCTAATTTGGTGTCTTTATAAAATTTATTAAGAAGTGTGAGATAATAATCTAAGAGTTTCAGAAACACCTAGAATTTTTTTAAAATGTGTATCTGTATAGTTTTTAAGATGTGCATATAATTTTTTTCATAAAATTGGTTCTAATTTAGTGTCTTTATAAAATTTATTAAGAAGTGTGAGATAATAATCTAAGAGTTTCAGAAACACCTAGAATTTTTTTTAAAAATACTGTTTATTCTTTAAAGGTTTTATGTGATGTAAGATGGTCGAGAGTCACACTTGCCTCTTCAGTTTGTGGGCCTGTATAAATATTTGGGGTTATTTGTTGATTTTTGAATAATTTTCTGAGTCTATTTTGGAAAAGGGGCAGTGCACTTACCAGATGTGTCAGCACAATCTCTGAATAACAATGATCTTGTCAAAGATCTCCAATAAAGCAGCCAGTTTGCTTTTTACTTTTAATCATGTTTGAAAATGCATTTTAATTTTGTTTTTTAAAAACTACCTTTTGAATTAAATAACTTAGTGTTTTAAAAAGAAACTGGACTAGAAATTTAACAACATAGTAAAAAGTTTTAAAAACTATCATTAGCATTTATTAAACATAAAAAATGTATTTAATATTTACACTTACAAAGTTTGTTTATTACAAACTTCCTTCATAGATAGTTAGTTTCACAATTTACTTCTTATACAGTATTACCATAAAATATAATACTACATTTGAGGCTTTCAACATATGGAAAATTTATGTACTAGGCACATTTAAACACTCTATTGCTAAAATAGTAAAATTTAGTAATAATATAAATAAGCACATTACCACACAAAAAGCTGATTTTAGGAAAAATTTTGATGTATTTAAAAAAAAATCATGTCATTTTGATACATAAATACAAATAATGTTGAGCTCTTCAAAATTATTAGAATGCATCTTTACAAGCTGTAAACAATAAACCCGTGTTAGTTACAAGGCTTTTTGAAAAAATTCCTTAAAAATTGGAAATTATGGAGAATGAATCAAAAAATTTGGCTGTCAATTCCATGTTTAAGAATTTTTTCTGAAAATTTCATTAAGGCACCATTTTTTTCATTTACATTACATTCCCACTAATCCACACAGATTGGGACAGGTTGTGCAGATTATAAGTTACTTCTTTGTAGTCATCCAAATAACGAGTATACTACTTCACTGGAAAGCGTGGTCAACAGAATGCATTTAACTGGACACATCTAAAACAAAATGGGTTATAAAAGTTATTTTATAATAAAATATAAAATAATATCAGTCATTCCCCCCCCTCCTCCTCCATCCTAGTTTAAAAGGCCTTTTTTCAAGAGTAAAAAAATTTTAGGTGGCGCTTACTGATTTGATCTAGCAACTTATAAATAGGTAAACTCTTCAGTAGTAGGTACTAATAGCATTACAGTGGACTCCTTTTTCTGGTCATTTCATTTTCAACAAAGTGAAAACTTTCACCAATCTTCCATTCTATGAAGGAAAATTTAAAATTTGTTTATATCTAAAATGTGTGGTGGATTATTGGTATTTGTGGATTAGAGGGAGTGTACTGTATTTCAGTGTGTAATGCAGCTCATAAAAAATAAATCAAAAAAAATTTTTTGAGTCTCTTGTACAAATACTTTATTTTATTTTGTGTACCAAGACTGTCGGGGAGATTTTATTTCTTCAACCTTAATAATTTATGCGAGCAAGTTTTCCTATAATTATGCATTAATTTGTAAGCATATGTATGTCACAACACTATGTGTAATCTTAGCAACATTAACTCTTTATGTATGAACTAATTTATTTTAAAATTAATGCTAATTATTTAATAAGTAATCCTTTATTGATCTGGATTATTTTAAATGTTTATCCAAGTTTATTATATGTTATAACTATGCACTACATAATAATAAATTATATTTACTAAAGCTATATACCACACAGAGATTCAGCATCAAGCTACCTGGCAAATCTATACTTGCATAAGTATGAAAACGAACATGATCATACTTTTTGTATAATCAGAAGGTCTATAGATGATAATATATTTATAAATAATAATAATATAACTAACAATTTTTGTCTTAAAAAGTATCCTACAGCTCTGAACTTACTTAAAACTATAAACAATAATAATGTTATTGTTGATTTTTTTAGATTTAAATTTGTTTATTTCTCCTAGTAATTAGTTTAGAATTAACTTATGTGATGAAATATTTTAAATTTAAAGCCAATAGTTTTACTAATTTTTTATCTTTTAATTCATAAATCCATATACCCCCAATATGATTAATAATCATTTGTTGTATAATAAAATATTTTTGTTCTGAATGATTTAAAGTAATCATATATCGCTATTGTTATCTACCAAGCAGTATGACTACCCTTCTAAACTTTTAAAATCAATTATTTACAATAACAGTAAGTAGTGTGTTCTTTATCCTTACTATTATTGTAAGATAACAACCAACTTAAGTTAATGTTTTAAAAACATTAACTTAAGTTGGTTGGGGTAGGTATGATGTCGAAATTGAATGTCTAAAAAGGAGGAAATTAAATCCCATATTTAAAAAAATACAAAATGGAGTGACTTAGTTAGGATTAGTGTGTAATCTTAATAAGTAATATGATTTTAGCTGTTAATTTGTCGTTTTAGCTGTTAATGTATATTATTAATATTAATGTTTCAATTTCACTCCACTCCATAATTTGTCTTCGTGTATTACCTGCTTCTTATTTATCTATTTTTAGATTTCACAACAATTTCAATTTTGGTATTGCTTATTCAATTTTGGTATCGCTATATAAGATTTTCTTCTTGCCTTAATTTTTTATGCATAATGTTTTTCCAATAGCAGAATTGTGCCCCATTGTGGAAATATTATCTCTTTTGCTAAGCCACACTCTTGAAATTCTGCTAATTTTTATATTTTATTTTTAATTTACTGCAGTGGCACTTGGCGTGTGTTGTAGTAGTTACAAATATTCCATCTCCTTTACTTGTACCATTATGACAGTTTTTGTTTTATATTGTGTGCACATAGTGTGGGGATTTTGTTAGTGGAGGAAATCAGAATTGTAACCATTTGAATGATATATTTCACAGTTTTAATTTATATATTAATTGTACAGTGAAAACCTTAACCACTTATAGCCCATAAATATGTTTGCATGTGACTATTATTACTCAATTAATTTTTAATATAAATTCATAACTGTAATGAATTCTAGTTATTTTAATTAAAATGAAACTTAAACTGCAATGTAATTTTTTTTTCCCAGGTATATTTTATGTGACCTTTGCTGGCAAAGATCAAAGAGTGAAGGAAGTGTATACGTATGCATTATTCAAGTGGTGTTTTATGTCTGAAAAATCTCAGGCTGTATGCATGTGTAACTATTTAAGTTATTTGTATTGTTTTGTATAGTTTCAGTTATGTGAGTATATGTCTTGAGTGTAAATAATATATTAAATGCACATACTCACATTAAAAAATATATTGTGATTGTACCTAACCAAAGAATTGTCTTCTAAAGAACTAAAAAAAAAATTATGTACCTTTTTATTGTTAATTAAAATGAACTTACTTTTGTGAAAAAAAAAAGAAAAATTATGAAGTTTATATAAATTTTAAGTGATTTCATGAATTACTTGAAAGCATTTATTTTAACTTATATGTGATATTTATACATCTAAATGATTAAAACATATATTTTTGTATAAATAAAGAAATATTACTCTATACTTCCTACACGATATAAGAAAAATTGTAATAAGATTCATTTGTATGCAGGATATATATATATATATTAAAGAGTGAATTCTTCATAAATATTGAAAGATTTGCCTGTTTTGAGATTCAAAATTTAAATTAATTTTTGTCTGTGAAAATTTATATTTGGGTATCATTGCTGGGGAATTTTTTGTATGCATCAATAATTTATATAAAAAGTTAGGGCTTTACTAGTTGATAAAGATGACATAATTTAATAACAGATGCTTCATAAAATTTATTAAAAACTTTTCGATTCATATAAACTTTTTTAAAGAGATGCATGAAAGATTACTGTTCTTGATTAAAGTGGCTCAAGTTGTCTGTTCTATTTACAAATTGTCAGACCTAAGACCTGTTGTTATTTTTAATTTTTTTTTAAATTTTTAATCGTGAGTGTCTAATGTAATTAAAAGTTAACCATTTGCTAGCTTCATTATTTTTTGACTAGAAAAGCAGTTTAGTATACGTATATTTTGAATAAAAAATAATCAAGGTGGGTTGTCTTACTTATCATAGTTCTCAAATTTAAATGCGTATTGTGTATTAAGACCTTGGAAAATATTATATTAGAATTTAGAAGAGCATATTAAGTGCAAATAAGTTGTCAGAGTTATTTTTATTTTAGATTTTAGTTTTGCAGTTATATGACCTTGACATTTTGCTTGTTATTGAACATTTTATATTTTTTGTTTATAGTAATGTAGAGAAACATATTTAGTCTATTTGTATCAACATTCATGCATAAGCATTTTGTGTCATTTTTATTTGTGATAATTTCTTTGGTGCATTTTACTTTGATTTAATGAACAATAAACTACTTAATATTATTATGTTATATTTTGTGTTAAATATTTCTTTCTTGTGTGCTTCAAATATGTGTTCATGTTTTTCATAAATGTGTTTGCAGATTTTAATGCTTTTTAAAAATCTATTGCTTACTTTAAATCTTTAATTTTATACACTTAGCATTTAGTGTATAATTTTATTTAAATGCATCTTACTTCATTTTTTTATTTATAAAAGTGTAAGGGTTTGAATAAATGTGTTCATGTTTTATTTTTTAAATTATTTATTTTAGTATATATATTTTGATTTATTTTTTTTTATCATGTGCTTATTTAAGAAATATTTTTAAACACTGAATGTGCAATAAATAAATACAAGCAGTGTGATATAATGATTAATGTATATGTAACAACTCTCTTAATGTTATAAGGTAGCAAAAGTTTGTTCCTACGAAACATCTATAAATAAATACTTAGATAAGTCTTATTTTGAACCATTTTTATAATTGAATGGTACGTACACCATATATAATGTACATTAATAAAAGCCAAATGTAAAAATGTTTGGACAAATAAAAATATCCTATTTAAAAGCAACTGTAAATTTATTAATATTTTTCAGTTTAATAATGACAGCTAAATAAAATTTCAAAGGCCATTCATAAGCATGCAAGACTTCTCAAAAGATTTAAAGTTTTATACTTGGCCAGGTACAATACTTCAATTATTTTAATAAAAAATTGCTGTAGGTTGTTTAGCAGACAATTGTCTATCTAGAAATTTTTTTCATTTTGTGCATAATCTTTTGATAATGGTTAAATTTTGGGAAGTTGAGGCAATCACAGATATAAATAGTAAAAATACTTTTGAAATTCGATATATTTAGAAAATGAAAATATTTCTACGTAAGTTTATGCTGAACAACCTACCATAATTTTTTTATTAAAGTAATTGAAAGTATATTATTGCAGAGGGAGCAAAATTCCCAACACAGGTTAAAATGGAGCTAATGAATTCAAGATGTCAGCCGACCAACAGCCTTAAGAGAGATTTCCTTTAGTGAGTGTAAGAAAGCTGATTATTTTTTTTAAATCCCTCCTTCTCTGGTGAGTTCCTAAGTTGTGGAGGGAACTCTGGGAAGGTCACCATCAACTCTTTAATGCACTATTTCTGTTGTTTCTTGTTTTATTCCAATAAAACATTTTGCAATTAATATATTAATTACTTACCTTTGTATAGCTACATAAAATGTCAAATTTATTGCAGTCGTATTCCATGATTGCAGGGTGTCCACCGGTGACTAAAAGGTCGACTTTTGCTACTAATTTAAAGATAAGACGACTTGGGCAAGTTTTTTGAATGAAAAACGTCATTTTCATACTATTTTCAAGTTTTTGGCCACTTGTACCTTATTCCAGGTGACTAATTTGAAAATCAAATTTCCCAGGGTGTCTGAAGTCGGGAAATGTACTCGAATTTTTTAAAGTCTGAAATTATGCTTGAAAATATAGAATATTTGGCCAGCGTCGGAAAATCTCTCTTCCACCAAAGAACATGGCCAAATTGTCTCTTATAGAACAATTTTAGGTGGAAAAAGAGGTGAAAATTGTTGATACAAACAAAACTTGTGTCTGTTTTGCAGCCGCTCCACAGAATTGAAATCGATAATTGTGAGAATGCAAGTCTTTTGTCACCTGCACATGCCCCTGAGATGTCTATTTTAACTGTACTACACGCTCAGCAAAAGCCCAATTGATTGTGCAAAAATGGCCGGTATTATTCCGGAGCCGTTTAGATTCTTTTGAATTAATCAAATGGGAAATTCAAAATTTGGCCAAGGGGGGCTGAGGCAAATTCTTTGTGATCCCTGAAGTGTTTTGAATTGTGTTTATGTAATTAGAAACTACCTTACTACACAATAATAATTATTAAGACTTTGCCTCTTATGTCTCTCCTAGTCTTTCCCCTTCTTTCTATTTTGACGTAACAGCATGATACCTGGGGGCACATTGCCCTCCTCTAGTTGGATGCCTCTGCATGCATATTAACAAAAATTGCAGATGACACCAAATACAATAAAAATTTGAATCAAAAACAAAATATACAAAAACACACCTAGACTAATCTAATATGTACAAAATTTAAAATGTACAAAAACACATCTAAAATAAATCTAAAATGAAAATTTTTGGGTCCGAAAATTTTCGTGGTTTAGAAAAATTAGTTTGCAAACTGATCTATTCTTGTTATTTTGCGATTAATAAACTTGAATTTTTCGTGTTTTTGTTGAAATAAAGTATAACAGTCTTTAAAAAATTTTGTAAAAGTGTAGATTTTATTAAAAGAAAAACTTATTACTTTAAAATACAAATTCCACTACACTTTTGAATTTTCAACATATGAAGAAAGAGTTGAGAGAAAATTATATCAGTTACACACCCCCTCCCAAAAAAAGGAGGATTTTTATGTTTGTTAAAATTGTTGTATACTAGAGTAATGTTTTTTTCTTCCTTTAGTTCCTTTTAAATGTGAATAAATTTTGAAAATTTTCAGAAAAAATAATTTCAGGAGATTTTCAGTTCGTATTTTCTGAAAATGGAAAGAATAATTAAAAAAAAAATGACTGTGCTCTTTAGAAACACATTTGCTTGAAGTATTTACTGTGTATGTGCTGATTAAAATACTATTTGATAATTTCATTAACGGTGTTGTTCAAAAAAATCATGTGATTTTGGTACATAAGTACAAATAAACTAAGCCAGGCACTTCAAAAATGTCTCTTTACAAGCTGTACTACATACTGAAATAAATGATAAACCTGTATCAGTTTCAAAACTTTTAGAAAAAAGTCTTAAAAATCAGAAATTTTCGCAAAACGTGTCACTCTTCGAAAAATCTTGCAGCTCAGATCCATGTTTAAGAATTATTTCTAAAAATTTCACAAAAGTCACAGCTTTTTTGCTTATTGCAGTGTGTAGAGCAGCTTATGAAGAACCATCTGGAATTTTTTGGAGACCATGGTGCTATTAGTTTATTTCAATTTGTGTACCAAGAACAGAGTTTTCTTTCTTCGACATACATCCTTAATATGAGATTCATGGAAACTGTTATTTTGTGTGTACAGTCTAAAAATGAAAAATATGAATTTGCTACTCCCACACTTTTTTTTTTCCTTCTTTTTTCACCATTTTGGACTTTTCATGAGGTGGAATTCTAAGAAGAGGCTCATACCAGCTAAAATCAGATAGAAGAGTTTGCTTTGGGCATCTCCTATAACTCACTTTTCTTGTTTTTGCTTACTATTTTTTTTTTTTTTTTTTTTTTTTTTTAACATCTACAGCTTTATTATTTACTTATTAGCAACTTACTAAAGCAAATTTACATTTTGTTCAAAGTTGGTTTTAAAATTATTATTTGAAATCACTTTTATATGACTGTTTAGCATTCAAAAGCACTGTACTTATAATTACTTTCAAAGCCACCCAGGTAGTGTAGTGGCTTAAGAACAATTCTGTCACACCTTGGGTCTAGGCTCAGTTCCCGGCTTGGCCACTTGGGTGTTAAATTGTCTCTTCATAGGGGGTAACTCTGGCTGCTCATTGGGTGCCTCCCAATGGCTTGTGGTTCGGGCCTTAATAGTGACAAAGGCTTGTGGGCAGAGCCCACCTATTGGGAATAATAATAATAATAATAATTACTTTCAAACCGTGAATTGCATGTAAAGTTAGAACTTTAGCTTTTTGCTCCTATGGCATTCGAAAGGTGGGTCTTAATCTGCAGCAGATGTCTTGCAGTGCTTTCTCACCAAAATTGGAGATTGCGACTTTAGATGTCAACTTAAATATGTATAGTAAAGTTTGAAATACACATATCTTCTTTTTCTGCCTGAAAAAATGACTATTTTTCTTAGATAGGGGTAAGAGTTTTTTGAAAAATATGGTGATCATTTTTTATACAGGGGTCCTTGAAAAATTTAGAGATGAGCCTTGAAATGTACTTTGAATATTTATGAACAATTTTGGTGAACACCCTGTTTTGGTTTTTTAAACTCCCTTTTCTTTTCAAAGCTACAATTAATCGTTCATCAAACATTCTAATCATTTTTTTAATCATGCTATAAAAATAAATTCACTATATGCTCTGTACTTTTTTGTAAGTTATTTAACTTACTTTCTCTAAGTTTTTTAACTTATTTTTATTCATTCCTTCTTAAATGAAGCTAATTGACGTACGTTTATTTCTTAACCATAAAATCATGCAAAAATGCTACTATTTTGGCAACTAAAATTAAAAAAACGGCTACTAAACTGGCAACATTTTTTACGTCCATGAGGCTACTAAAGATACTATTTTTGCCTCCTGACATTGGTGGACACCCTGTGATTGCACTTGAAAATCCGGTGTTGGCTACATTCTTATCATTTAGTTGGTAAAGACGCAACTTAGTCAAAATTTTGTTACCTTAATTCCTGTAAATTGAGAGTTGATTGTATGAAAAGTAAGTGTTATTTGTGTTGTGCACCTGTAGTTTAACTATGTTGCAGTGACATCTATTTATTAACATTTCGTATCCGTATTTCATAATGTGTTTGTATTACCTTTAATTTTGATGTAAATTAATACTTAAGTTTTTGTTTCCTGTAATGTTAACATGTTTGTTTGTAAATCATTAAATCATCAAAGTTTTGGTTAATCCAATTAAAAATTGAATTAAATGTTGATAAGTAATGTTTGTAGAAGTAAATAATAAATTGTTAATACAATTTATTTTATTTTCTAAAGAATGATTATACCTTTTAAATATATTTGTAAAAAATTTTTAATGAATTTTAGAAAAGGTTTTTATAAGATTTTAAATACTAATTTATCAAATTTGTATAAGTCTCTGCAAAATTTAACACTGCATTTTCAAAATATCACTATCTTCCTCTCCAACATAAAACAAATGTTAAAATTAAAAGTTATAATCTTCAGAATCAAATATTTAAAAAATAAACTTGAGCACACTTCACACATTAGAAAAATATTTGAATGTTAATTTTCTTACCTTTATAAATTTCAACACAATTTGTTTCTTTGAGTTTTCTTTTAGCACTTGAATGCTAATAATTTCAGACATAGATTTTTGTCTACTCGTCAAAACAGCATATCAGTTTTCAAGGGGTGCCAGATAGTAGCGAGGGTGCTAAGGTTTCCCACCAAAAATAAATCCCCGAAACTGAAGGCAGCTTAGCAATATCTTCTATACTTGGCAAGAAATCACTAACCTTACTGTTAATTATAACAGCAAAGTATCATTAGAGTATGCCTGATAAAGATTGTAAAACAGTTTTAGTGGGCTATTTTAATTCTGAAGAAGTATTTTATGGAATGAGGAAGATAAATAAGACACACACTGAATTATGATGCATTTTAATGTATAGCACTTTCGAATTTAAAATATGAAAGTGTTTCAGATTTTCTTTTTTCTATTTTCATAGTGAATTTTATTTTTTGACTCCCTCTAACAAAAGTTTAAGCCTGTTGCATTTATTTTGAAGATTTTTTAATGCCCACATTAAAAATAGAAACTAGAGCATCAAAAATTATTTGTGGCAACTTAACCCATTAAATTGTTTTTAAATATTAAAGTCTTTATTTTTTGTCGACTCAATTCAAGCAGGTAAACTTGCACACCTTGCACTATGGGATGGTTATGTTTAAAAACTTTGTAAATTTGGAATTGTAGTTTTGTTGGCATTTTTTTTTTTTGGATAAATCACAAAAAAATTGATGGCATCATTGTTGCTTTTCAGAAAATAAACTTTACCATTACCTTAAGATTCTTGTATCGAATTTTAATTATTAGTTGCAAAAAAGGAAGGTCTACAAACTGGTAAACTGAATTTTATTTAATATTGGAACATAGGATCAAGCAGCTATTAGTGTCCTAAAAGTTGTTTTTAACATTTTTACAAAGCCTTGCAAATCAGAAAATTAAATTTTTATTTCTCATGCTAAATTGTTGCTGGTGTAAACAACAAACCTTTTTAATGTTATGTATAGTAAAATTGTATTTTATTCTGTAAAGGAATGAAATTTCCAAGTTGTGGCCTGTATATGCTATACATGCTATGCAGTAATAAAATATGCCAATAATCTGGGTGCTTTAGTATTCTAGGCCAAAATTTTTTCATTTTAAAATGCATATAAACAAAATACTTCCATACTTGTACAAATATCACTTAATATAAGCTGTGAAATTTGATTCAGCATTTTAAATTGTTTATATATATTTTTCGTTCATAAAGTTTTAGTTGATGTTTTAAAATTTTTATTTGTATAATTTTTTGGGCGAAAAAGCTAAAAGTTTTTTCAGTTGAAAAATGTTTGTAAGTCTCATTGTATGTAAGCATTTATTGCAGAAATTTTTCTGCATATTTAGAGTTTAATTAATGCATTTGATATCAAAATGTGAAAATTAAATTAAATATAACTGATTTGATGTATTTTTATTGTATGCAAGTTTTAAGAAAATGAATATTCTCTAAATTAGTATTCCAAAGTCCTATTTTTGCATGTCTGCTTGAAAAATGTTCTATATTTAGATAGATATATGTAACTTAAATATGTGTATTTAAAAAAATAAATAAATAACTTATCTGCATAAAATGTTTTATTATTATTATTATTCTACTCTCAGCCTGGGCCAATCGGCCATACACTGTCTTGCTGCCCAATAGAGATGCGAAAAACCAAAATGAGAAATATCTCTAGTGTTGATATCTGTCAATTCAGAACAAATATGGAGATGCTGTTTATTCATAATTCCATCTCCACATAAATGAAATATATATGGGAGATGTTGTCACACCGATTCTGTTGATGCTGCTGGAGATAATCATGGCCAGTCAGCAGGCAACACATGTCAGTGTAGTATGCATAAAATGTATTCGATATTTTACTGTTTCTATACTTGTGTGCATTTGTATAAATACAAGGTACTTTTAAGAGCTTTAATTTATGTTTGCTCTATCTGATCAAATCAGGACAAATAGATAACCTGGGGGACTTTATTAGTATTGTCATACTAACACAGATAATTTTTATTGAAAAGAACTTTGTAATTTTGAAAATATGCTCTTATTTCAACCATACTGGGCTTTCTTACTGCTTTGGTACATATGCTGTTATTTGTTAAAGCTTTGTTCAGTTTTAAAATATGTCTGTAAAATATGTTTAAATTCTGGATATCACTACAAAAATATTCTTGTGTGCACTCTGACTGTAAAGCTACTTTTTTGAACCTACAGAATTCTGTAATATCTTCATATTTAGTCCAGGATTGATATTTTCTGCTTTTTTCAAGTCAAACTGGCAATGATTAGGTTAATATGCTTGCAAAGTCAGACATAAGTTCAGCCTTTATTGGACCAGAACCTGTTCTTGCTGAAGAACCTGCTCTTGCAATAATTTATCTTTTTAACATCTGCATCACTTAGATTGACTGAAGGGCAAAAAGAAATGTAGGAGTTGTCAAGTCTTTGCATTAGATGCAAGTCTACACACCTATAATTTCAACAAAGATGTTGTTAGTCACAGAGGCATGGTAATCCTTTTTTTTTAATGCATAAATAAATTTTAAAATGAACTTTGCTAGAAAATTAATGATATGTAAAAGCTGTTTTTATCTATTAGAATTAAATAAAGTGGCCAAAATTACTGCAAGAAATCAATTATATTTTGCAAATAATCTGGTTTTACTTTACTAATTAGACTAGCAAATAAAGTAAATAATGCAGATTGTTATAAATCACAAAACCATACTATAGCTACATTACTGCACTTGCACGAATCTCAGGTTTTGCTTCCTGAAGTACATCAGACCTCATTATCTCAACATTCTCGGGACCAAATAAATGTTCTCATAAGTGGAGTGTCATGATAGCTGGAGTTGCATATGCACATAATCGGTAATTTGCGCTGATTGGGGACTTAAAAAAGCTGCTGGGATAACAAGGTCAGAGTGTATTACCATAGATGAAATTATTGGTACATGATTATACATGAAATCTTTGATTTTCTTGAAAATCCTTGAGAGTAGGCACTACTATCCCCCAGTGTGTCCTCTAAAACCTGCCAACATTTCATCAAAATCTGTGGAATAGGTTAATAAAGCTGCTGAAATTCGTAACTGGGCTCTGTCATTGTAAGAGACACCCAAACATAATGTAGGTTGTCAACAACTCATTTTTGTTAGGGGTTTGTTATGTCGTTATTTCAGTTTCTATGACATGCATATTTATGTAAATGCAAAAGCAGAGATTCAATATTTGGTTTTAGTTGGAAATCATTAGATTAATCAAAGAAAGCTTCTTCCTTCTTCTTTTTTTTTTTTTACCTGCAAGTTGTTGCATGTCAAATTCCTCACGTTTTTATCTGCAAATGCATTGGCATTGGGGAATGCAGTGCAGAGTCATTTGTAGAGAAAAATACTTTACCTGTTTTCTTGCAAGTCATTTTTTTGTTTATGTGATGCCGCCTCCTTTCGGAACGCTTGCCTCTGTGCTTGGATGGGAAGTTGAATTCAAAATTTTGGCAGTTAGTAGTTGGTTTTTGATTCAGTGAGGATGTAACAGTCATTGTACAAAGGTCAGTCTGGTTAAAAACTCGAGAGCTGAGGTTAATCAGCTTCTCGAATCAAAGAAGTCTAGAGAAAAGTGTTAATTACACTATGTTAATTTTCGAAACTAATCCTTGCTATATTGTCTAATCAAGATTTTGATGTTGTAGTCTATAGATAAATAAATATTTTTAAAAGTGCTCTAGCAAAGTTTCTAGTCATTACGCTGCGTCTAATTCATCAATGGTGTTCACAACACCCACTACAAATTATGTAATTGTTAGGTCTGTTCTTAATTCATCAGCTTAATTGTTTTCATGTACTCTGGCTACAATCTGTGCCATAGGGTTTTTGGTATATTAGGAGGGAATTTTCTCATACACTTTACAAGAGTGCATACTTCTCTGCGTGCAGATTTGAGTACCTTGGCCATCACATTATTGATATGCTTATGCTGACATTTTCATCCATTACTAAACTCCTCTCCTAGTAGGTGGGTCTATAGGAGTTTTTATTTTGTGTTTTGGAGTTGATACAATAAATCACTAATTGTGTACCTGACTTCTACAAAACTAACTTTTTTATTATACCATAAAAAATTATATATATATATCTTACAACAGAAGTGAGTTCAGTTCTAACAGTGAAAAATTTTGTTTCCTCCCATTCTCTCCAAGCTTATTTACATCTCTTTTGGATCCCAACTGCAAGCCAAATGTTATATATCTTCTGTAATTTGGAGAGCATTTTTTTAAGTTAGCCTATTAAAAAACTCAGATATGTCAGATTAATTGGTCTGAGTTTCAAGGAGGGTTAACTGTGTTGACAACGTACTTCCTGGTTACCAATGTCACAGCGCCAGTTCCCACATTTATACAGATCTACAAATAAAAATATGAAGTCACCAAGAGCTTTTATAACAACCTAATTGAAATGTCCGAGATCAACAAGAAAAACTTCTGCTTAATGAAATCAACATAAATAGTCCAGTTTTTAGAACTGATAGTTGATTACAGAAATTTTTATTTTATATTTCAGATCAACGTAAAGAAATTGGCAAATTTCAGGGGGGCGGGGTGAAACCTCCAAAAACCAAAAGTGCATTCCAGTGGCTCCTAAAAATAAGTAATGTAATGAAAAAAATGTCTTCCAGCATGAAATGTGTTAAAAATACTGGTGCTTGAAACTGAAAAGAAAAAATGTGTAGTACATCTTTAGGTGCCCCAAAAAGGTGGTCTTGGGCTTTAAATTCTTTATCTATTAGAGATGAGTGGGTGGTGTAAATTGAAAAAAATGTTCAAAATAAGATTGGAAATAAGAATCTGTTAAGAAAAAAAGTTCTCATTCATTTACAAAAAGTTACAGTTTTTAAATTTTTATACAACCCCCGTACGAAACAATTCCCAATTGAAAAGCTTTTATTTTTCTTCCAACAAGTCTAATAGAAAAACCGCTAAATTTAAAACTGTGTGAGCTGTGCTTAATTGAAAATGGAAGGCTGTGCAATGGGAGCATACACAAAAATAGAAATGTAAATTTGTGGCATGTTATAAGATAGAATGAAAATATTTACATTAGAGCCATTTTTGGATTTTTAGGGTAGATTCATGGTTCCGTTGAAAATTATCATATTTTTCAAAAGAACGTTCTAACAGATGAACTCTGACGATTTTTAATTTCCTGTAAGTGGTATTTAACTATTTCAAATGTTTACGTTAAAACAATTTTTAACAACTGCATAATGAAATGCAGACGATTTCTTTTGAGTTTATTCATTTGTTTCCAGTAGTAACTCTTACCAGAACAACTCAACCTAACTTTTCTTGTGCATATCAGAATAAATAGTGTATTAAAAATTATGCAACAATATTTAGTTTCATATTTTCGAAATAAAAACATATAACTAGTGCTGCATAATGTTTTTTTTTAACAGATGACGAGCTGTTTGAATTAACAATGATTTATTCTAAGTGCTTTAGAAATAATGCAGAAATTGCTCGAGAATTCGGAAGACGATATTAAAATTCACTTGAAATTTCTTGCATGTTTGTTTACCGGACGATGAGGGGATTGAGAACTACCAGTGCGGTTAGGACCCCTTAGAAATACCCCCATGGACGGCACCTCCCCTTGTGTTGTTCTTCTGACGAGGATTTATAAGCGGGTATCAAGCCAAGCACACAAATCCGATATATGTGTTCACAACAACAACAATAATAATAATAACACAACAATAACTACCAGTGCTTTTCATCCAAAACCTGGCCCTGGGAGAAATCGCTTGTATGGTGAAAACGAAGAAATAGATATTATAGCGTATTTTTCTGCCAACCCACGTGCAAGTATACGAAAAGCAAGCACAACTTTGGGACTAACTAGAACATCAATTGATAGAATTCTTGAAAAACTTTATTGGCATCCATTTTGTATACATGGACTGCAAGCACTTCATCCAATTTTTTTCGACTCCTGGCATTCTGCAATTGGTTGTTAATTCAACAAGATAAAAATGTGAATTTTGTTTAAAATATTGTGTGGACGGATGAATGTTTATTTACAAAAGATGGGTCAATAAATACTCATAAGAATCATTATTGGAATAATACAAAACTATATTTTGTGCAAAAAATACACCACCAAAGAAAATTTTCTGTCTCCATGTGGTGCAGAATTTGGAATGGAGAACTGGTTGTTCCTGTGTTTTATGAAGGGACACTTACAGCCTCAAAATATCTGCAGCTTATTTAAATGGCATAGTAACAGATATTTTGGAGAATACACCATTATCTTACATAAAATGTATGTATTTTTAAGAAGATGGAGCACCTGCACTCAAGGCTATAAGTGTAACAAACTGGCTCAATGTTAACTTTGATTATCAGTGGAATTGGTCTGAAAGGAGTCATAGAATGGTCCCACAGATATCCTGATCTAACGCCACTCAATTTTTATTTTTGGGGTCAGCTTCGAACACTAGTTTATAGACTCATAAGATAATTGATGCATGCAACAATATTACTGGAGAAGAACTCCAAAATATTTACAGAAGCATTATTAGAAGAGCTCAATTATGTATTGGAGTTGATGAAAAAACATTTCGAGAATGCTTTGTAAATTTCATTTTTAGAATTTTTAATGAAATTTGCTTTTTTATATGAGTGGTATCCTCTAAAAGGTTTATAAAATTGAACATTTAGCAATCGTAATAGGTACTTATTCATTTTCGAAAAATGTTTTAATTTTAAAATTACATGCATTTACATAAATGTTATCGATTGTAAATTTAATGCATTTATTTGCAGTGAAACGATTTTATAAATATAAGTATTAGTAACATGATAAAGCATAAATAAGAAAAAAATGTGTACGTAACAAGGCTCACAAAATTTGCATATTCTTTAGCTTTCCGTTTATCTTGTGAAATCTGTATTTAATTTATAAGGTTTTAAATCAACTTCAGATTTAGTTGTTTACCAAAAAAATTTTAAAAATATTTCTTACTCAAGATGCTTAATTCGAAACACATTCCAAGTTGCAATATCATATTTTTGATCTAGAAATTCCCATTATCAATTTGTATATGCTCCCTATTTTCACCAAGAACATAGCCTTTTATGTGATAATAAATATCTGGAAAAATGGTATAAGTCAATTTTTTTTTCTGCATCATAATTCAGTTAGTTTTAGCGATACGATTATTTCTATTGGTCTTGTTGTATGGAAAATAAAAACTTTCTAATTGAAGATTTTTTTTGTACGGGGGTCATGTAAAAATTTAAAAAGTGCAACTTATTTCCAACCTTATTTTGAACATTTGTTCAATTTACATTGCCCACTTATCTCTAATAGATAAAGAATTAAATCCCGGAACCACCTTTTTGGGACACCCTGTTTACATACATTTTTTTTTAATGGGGGCCTAATAAATAATTAAGTATTATAAGCTTTGTTCTTTTATTTATAAGAGAATAATAAGCATACTAAAGAAGATTGAAAGAACTTTACTTCAAAGATTGGGGTGGAGGGTGAGACTGAGTTGTTTCTGTATAAATTTAGTATTTCATACTATAAAAACTACAAAAAAGTACGATTTCATTCCAGTTTTGGCAGTTAAAAAAATATAGTAAAAACTCCTCTCTCCCCAAAAATTGAAAACTCCCTTGCATCCTCCCCCTTCACATACTCTCTTTTGGCAGTTTTTTCTTAACTAACTTTACGCGCTATTGAGATTCACATAATTCTCGATAAGTGAAAGAAAGATGCCAAATTTTTTCTGGTTACTTGAATGCCAGGAATAATTTGGAATCCATGGCTTTGCCAAATGTAAACTAGAATGAAAGTTCAGTGTTCAGAGACTTCAAAAGCCAGAGTATATTCGAGAAATTTTACACAAAAAATAAAATATGATTTCATTTATTCTTCAAAATAAAATGATATCAATAAAGGAACACCAATAAACTAATACTATAAAATTATATTTATATACACACATTCATATCACAAAATTTACATCTTGTCAAATATAAAACTGTAAAAACCATTTTCCCAATTGTTCTGTTAACAAACCCAAAAACAAAGTGTAGAATAGAGCATATTGAGCAGATGACAACTAAACAATCTATGAACAAATTTCAGAGGATTTTTCTCTCTTTGAATTTTAAAACTGTATTCAAAAGTCATTCTCATTTTACTGTTTATGGAAGATCACTTCATACAGGTTTTCCACAAATCCACCCTATGTTTCAGAAAAGAATTCATACATATTTTGAAACATTTACATAGTATAACAATATGATACAATAATTTTTTCATTTACAAGGACACTTTAAAATAAACAACAAATGTGACATTGAAATTTTCTTTTTTACAGTAATCTCACATCCATAGCAAAAATATTTTTCTCCATCATAATTTACATATTATAAAAATATATGGAGAAGGATGAATATGCAAATATCAAGAAAAACCATTTCTAACTCCATGAAACTAAGTAATTTGAATTAATGATGAAATGTCAATTGTGTACTAACTAGATAGTGCGAGGTTATTTTTACATTTTCTAAAATATTTACATACTATAACACAGCATTTTTAAGTACTGCCAGTACATTTAACAATGCAAATGTATTTTTGTTATATTTAACAATGCAAATGTATTTTTATATTACATAATGCAGCAGTAATGAAACACACAAAAGGGCTACCCTTAGGAGAGAGTAGCCATAGGCCAGTGTAAAAAGGTTTCAATTCCTGAAATAAATAGTAACACTGAGCTCTGCCAAAATTTATTTAATTATTACCATCCTAAAGCGTGGATTTACTTATAGGAAGTAATAAAGTATGACCCAAGTACTAACGAGAAATTACTCCTTAAAAGTTTTTGATGCAATTCATTTTGTTCGAGACCATTCGTTCATATATAGCATGTTTTTTTTTTTTTTTTTTTTTTTTTTTTACATTTTGCATTTATAATTAAAAAGTAATCTATTGTGAAAGTGCTTTGAGATTCATGTAAGAATGGAATTTTTTTCATTGCTATTGGATTGAAACAAATATTTCATAACAATGCAAAAAATTTTTTACACAAGTGTGACAATATAAAAATATGAAGCATTAAAAATTAATAATACATACCTTTTTAGAATTTATTTTAATAATATTTAAAATATAAATATCATTTTTGGATAAAGAAATATGTATTTTTTTGTAACAGATTGCGTTTTTCATTAAAATGGATGTCAAAAAATTTCCACATTCAAAAAACTATCAACTTAACTTAATGTAGAATCTTAATGCATTTTAAGCACTGTTGATATTATAAAAAATAATTTTTGGTAGAACAGAGACCTTCTTACCTCTAGAAGAACAAATTTCCTACAGAAACAAAAAATTGGAAAAGTTGCACCACCGCAAAAGCTTTTCAGGTAGAGCAAAAAATTCTATATATCAGTTTACAAAATGATAGAATCTGTGTTACATAAATGCTTTAACATTTTCTTAAAATAACATCCCCCCCCCCTTCCATCTTGTAAAATAGCAGCGTTTGTGTCCATCGCACAACTGAATAGCTGTTATGGTTTGTGTTATGGCAAGCCTACACAAGGGGTATCTGCCTGTGGAGGGGGGCTTGGGCAGAGGACTTTTTAAGGGGTTCTAACACATATTCAATGTGTGACAACTGAAATGCATGCTTAAACATTTTTCATTTTATGAGTTCAAAGGCTTTAGAGCGCTAATACAATTTAATTGGATGCAGTTTTGTGTAAATAAAGATATATAAAGTAAAGCAGCATCATTGCTTGCATCATCATCATATGAACTTAACGAACATTTAGATATGCAATGAATGTAGTAGCATTAAGATAACCTCATAGACTAGGTTGTCTTGAAATGTCTAACAAAAGGTCTTAAGACTGTTATACCTGAAAACGGAGGATTTCGGTTGATTTTCGACCAAGATAGGGAGTAAACTTATAATCACATAACTTTGAGAATTTTCAGGATGTTTCCTCGGAAACTAGATTAAGAACTGACATTGAGATAAATTTTGAAAAACAATTTAATTTTTTTTTTTTTTAAATAGTGAAACTTGGCACTTTTTCCGGGGAAAACATTTTTGATAGACTTTCACTTAAGATCAGAAATGAACTTAAGTGAATTGATGCTAGAAGTGAATTGATGTAGTTGATGCTAGAACTATGAAGAATTTTAGACTGTTTCTTCAGAAACCATACTGTGAACTGAAACAAATTTCAAATTTGAAAAGTTACTTCATTTTTTGAAAAAAATTATTAAACATGCCACTTTTTTAGAGAAGTCTGCTTTTTGGTTAACTTTCACTACAGATATAAAATAAACTTACATTCCTAGAACAATGAAAATTTTTTGAATATTTCTTCGGGAATTGTACTGTGGATTACTGCAAATTTAAAATCTGAATAACCAGTCAGTTTTCATAAAAAGAAAGAAGGAAAAACATTGTTTTTTAAACTCAAATTCAAAATTGGCTGACTGAAAAATTTTCTTTCAAAAGTAATTTTGAAGTATAAATTTATAGATGTATTTAAGAATATTTTGGGGCCAAAAATGTACTGCATTTTGCTTTCAATAAATTTTATAATTGAAACTTGTAATTGTTTATGAAACCTAATAAACATGACTTCTGATCAAGATTTAAAATAAAATTACAGTAGAAAAGCTACTGAAAAATTTATAATGGTTCTTCTGAAACTACTTTACGATGCTTTATGAGCATTAAGTTTATAGGAGCAATTTAATTTAAAAAATAAGTAAATAAATGAAGATGATATTTCAGACGGAAATTCAAAGAATTTTAGCAGTTTTATCGCGTTTCAATTGAATTTCATTTCAAAAAATCAACTTGCGCTGATCTCTTAATACTTACTACAATATTTTACATCAAGAAAAGTCCATTTTATCATTTCAATTTTAGAGTTATAATTATATTTCTAAAATTTTTCAGAGAAATTCTAAAAAATACAGCTATTAATTATTTCTGTTACATGAATAAAGATGGCATGACATGTATGCTTAAACACCCAAACCACCCATATTTCATGGTTTTCACTTAGTCCTCGATTTGACTTTCGCTCGTCAGGTTAAACAGCCTTAAGAGAGCTTGAAAGAAGAATGTGGGGAAAGCTGGTGGTATCGAACCAGAAACCGTAAGTGTGATACAACTTTAGACTTTATCTTGTTAGTCAAAAGGTATCCACTAGCCCTATCTTTAAATATCGAGATAGTATATCTGTCTCAAGCTTTCTACAGAAGTGCGTAGTGATGTGCAACTAAGTTACTGATTTTTGTTTACAAAACTTTTATTTTAGTTTTAACTAACCATTATACAAATGCTAAGTTTAAGAACTAAATTAACTCTTTATACAGTTGAATTTGTTTTAGCAAAGTCCAATACAGTGAAAATCTCATCAATAGCGAAGACTCTGGTAATCCCCAAATGAAACTGCAATATGGTGATACAATATCAGTATATAACGAAATTTCGTTAGAGTGAAATGATTTCTTTGGTCCCTCGGACTTCGTTAAAACAGGATTCAACTGTATTCACCCACTGTATACATATACAGCTATTATAGGTACATACAGTGACCAATCTAGGATTTTTTTCAGAAGAGTAAAAATACTTCTTAACCTTTTTAGAAGGAGTATTTTTTTTTTCCAAAAGAGTAATTAAAACAAAAACAATTATGCTCAATTTTCAAATACATAATTAAATTGCATTTGACACATAAATAACTGATTATACATCTAGGTATAAATGTCAGTTCTAGAAAAACTAGTACAATAATGGGTTTTTTTAAATTTAAAATCAGCAAATCATAATTATTTATCAAAATATACCTCATTTTATATGGAAAAGCAATGTAAAAACACACATTCTGAAATCCTAAGGCATGAAATACGCATCTAGAGGTGTTATCGCAATCACTGGGTACATAATCACATAAAGTATGTAATTTGTTTTAAATTTACATTTCGAGAACTTAAAATGCTTAAAAAATTACAATAATAAAATAATTTCCAAAATCAAAATCGATCCAAAGAAAACCAATTTAAAAAAACAGGGAGAATTCCAAAATATTTTAAAACACTTTTTTTTTTTTTTTTGGTAAATAAAGATATTGCAACTGAAGATGAAAAAAGTCATGAAAGAACATTTTCTTTGGTAAAATTAGGAAATTTAATCTTTGGTGCTTGTCAGTCAGTAGCATTTCAAGAAATTAGCTTTAGAAAAGGACATGACAGCATGTGTTAGACTGCTCAATCACACAGAATATTTTTACATTTTCTACCATTTCAAATTAGCTAACACTTTTAGAACTACATTGATTGATTATGTAGCCATAAATAATCAATGTAGCTTTATGGCAAAGGATTAAATTTATTTAAATAGGCAAGGCAACTTCACTTATAAGAGAAACAGTGTATTAAAAATAAAGCATATTAATATTTTTATTAAGTACAATAAATGTTGATTAGCAATAAGTGGATCTTAAAATGTTTTTCATAAAAAAGAATCAAGATTATATTTCACTTTAATGTTTCACTTTCTGTGGAGAAGAGAAAAAAAACAAAAAACCCTTCAAGGTATGAGAGTTGGAGATGCTGCTGCAAAATAGTTAAGACAGGCCTGCCGAGAGGTTGGGGAACAGGGGCAGACAACTGCCCCAGGGCCCGAGCTTTAAGAGGGCCGGGCTTGGAGGTTATATGTTACCAATTTTTAGCATATAATTCCCATAGGAAAATAAAATATTTGTCTCTCCCAAAACCTTTTTTGGTTTACACAGCTGCATTCGTAGGAATTGCATAGAATATTTATAAGAAACCAATATGCCAATTGAAATGTTTATTATTTCCTTTTTTTCCACTTTTCTTATAAATTTGAGTTTTGCAAACTAATAACTAATTTGATAAATCTGTTTTTTTTTTTTTTTTTTTTTTTAAGCAATGTTAGAAAACACCAATCAGATTTAATGCCGCAGCCCAGTTTCGGTAAATATGATTTATCATCATCAGAGCAAGAATACATTCACACACTGATGTTGGTAAGTCACACTTACCAAAATTGGTCTATGAATTTTATAATAACTCTGCTTTAGTTTTCCAATAATGAGTATTCAATATTTAAAAAAGTCTTAGATTTAATTGCATCAAGTGATTCTCTGTATACATTAAAAAGGAATTTTAGAATTATATGCACATTACTTTAAAATTATTCAGATAAAATACTTGAAGTCTGATGGAAGTTTTATGTACAAGATTTGTATATATGGCCTACGGTCACTTTAAAGTGGGAATATATTCCATATCCGGTGCTGTTTACATATCAATGTTTGTGTTTACATGTTTCATTTGGTGATTGTTCTGGCGCCATCGTGGGCAATGCACAGCGGGAGTGAAGTAACATGCTGGTGGTATTTTTGACTGGCAACCATAAAAAAACGTGTACTGCGAGTTTGGGAATTTGAAATTGTTTCTTGTTATGGATGGAAGGGAATGAAATATGTTATTGTATGAAGAGAAAGAATGTGTGTGTTTGTTAGAAATAGGGTGTGAATATAAAGCTAAATAAAAGAAAGCATGTTGGTTTTACGTTATAATCCAGTGCGTGCAGGGCAGGATTAAGCCCAATTGGGTCCCCTAGGTTATGGAAGCCCGAGGCATTCCCTCCTCTTCTATGAAAGTTGTCTATTGATATGCTAATTGCCATTTTTTATGGAATAAATTTTTAAAGTAATATTTTTTTAATCACTGTCTTGCATACATTAGGCAGGGATGCGCAATGAAGGACATGCAAGTATTGATAAATTTAAGTTATGTAATTTTACTAACATAAATACGCATAAAAATATTTGAAGTTATTTCCAAATTTTGAAGTTATATAAATTGAAAAGTTCATTTACAGCTTTATTATAGAATTCATTTGATTCATTATTACGGGGCCCCTAAAATGTTCGGGGCTCATAGGATGCAGCCTACTCAGCCTAATGGATAATCTGGCCCTGGTTGGGTATGTTAGTTTTATATTCACACTACATATCTAACAAAATAAAAGAAAGCATGCTGGTTTTACATTATAAGCTGGTGGGTGTTACGGACAATTCTGAGTGGTTAATTAAAAAAAAATAAAGGTGCTTTTTTTTAAATGATTCTTTGCGATGTTTAAGGTTTTTAATGCGAATTTTAAAATGATATTGGATGTTTTTGTTTCCGTTAGTGCTATTTTAATCATACTGACTTTATATGAAGTGTACAACTAGGTTGTTTAATCCACCGATGTTTTTTTGAGTCGAAAACCTTCCAGTGTTTGCCCCGCTTACATTAGCTGTACAACTAGGTTGCTTAATCTACTGTAGTTTTTTTAGTTAAAAACAGACTACTGTTTGCTCATTTTAAATTACCTGCTATTGAATTTACAGACGTTCTTTAGGTTAAATATGGACAGGGTATTTTGTAACTGTTTTGTCAGTGGAATATATCTGCAAATGTAATGTGTTAAAATACTTTGCTGACCATGCAAAATGGTTAGCGACTGTCGCCGTGTTTACATGGAGCACGCACCGTCTTGGTTGATTTTACCTTAAAGTGTACTAATTCTAAAGTGTTAAAAACCTTTCTGGACAAAAGTATTTTTTTTTTTGGGGGGGGGGGTGGCTGTTGTAAATACCTGCCCTGGGGCTCAAAAATCCTGCCGGCAGCCCTGGTTAAGCAGATCAAAAAATGTTAAGAAACTGTAAAGGCAAATAATTTTAAGGTTTTAAACTGTATTTGTGAGGTAGTACTGTGAAAAGCATATAAAGAATTCAGGGAAGGGAGAAAAAACAAGCAAAGTTAACCAGATGCCATTTCAATGCTGAGAAAGAAGGGGGGGAAATGAGTTGGCATGTCATTGATATCATTCACGTAAAGATCAATCCACAAAAGCTGTGATAAACAGTAGCAGATCCAGGAGAGGGGCTAAGGGGCTTCACCCCTCTTCCTTCAAAATAAAAAAGGATTGCTAAAGGGTAACACTTTGCTTTATTACACACTTTAAATAGGTAAAATGATCTTTTCTTATAACCTAGCCCCTCCCCAAAAACTTTACATTGATTTAGACTAAACTTATTGTACATTTTTATTGAGTGGAATAAGCTTTTTTTTAAACTTAGCCTTTCTCAAATAAAATTTCGGGATCCGCCACTGGTGATAAGGAAGTGTCCATTGAAATTATACCATTTTAAAAAAATTCAAGACTCTGTTACTATGATATCCTTGAATAAATGGAATGTATGTACTATTAGTTAGTGGGCCTTGACTGTTACCAAGTTTTAATTTTGACATTATGCTGTTGTAGAAAATGAACAAAAAAAAAAAAAAAATTAATTACATGGTCATTGTGAATGTGAAAAAGAAAATTTCTTTAAAGTTTGCTAATTTAAGTATGATATTGGTAAGATTTGGTGGTTTTCATCTGAAGATTCACGAAGGGAGAAGAACAGCTAACTATAATAATAATAAACGGACACAAATTTGAGCTTTTAAAATACAATTCAATACTTAAAAGCAAAATGCAAAACAATAATTAAATAACTTATAACAGAAATCTTTCATAAATATAAAACATTTGGTGATCAATAATTTAAAGTAGTGGATTGAAGTGCATTTTATGCATAACTAATTAATTTATATTAAAACTATAAAATTTATTTGAGCCCAGTACGATGAATAAGAGCACACGTTGACACATCATAATGTGAAGGCAATTTAGCACCTATACGGCTCAAGAATCTGTTTCGAATGTAAAAGTCAGATTTAGCTTGTAACAAATCTTGCGGAGTTACATCAACCATCGAACCTGAAGCAAGAAGTCTTTCATTTTCAATGAGTTCTTCTCTGCGTAGTTCATCTTCTTTTGCTTTTCTTTCACTCACTGTCATGTTAAGAATACCTCCTTTACGAGCATCTGCGATATACAACACGACTGTCGAAATTACTGCAGCTATTAAGAAATAGATAAAAAATATCTCTAGGAAAATGTAGCCTTTATAATCAACTATAGCACCAGCCGCAATGGCAACCACTGCAAGGCCAAGATTTTGAACAGACTGCATAATTCCATAAGCCGTTCCAAGCTGATGCTCTGGCACTTCAAGAGCAACCATCGGCCACAGACCACACGCTAGAAGTGAATATGTTAAACCCATAATTACCATGGGCACCCACGGACTGATTAATGTAAACCCTAAAAGGATGTGACAAATCAGAGTAATGAATACTGCCACAAAAACCCATAAAAGATTGCGCCCAGTTTTGTCAACAACCAAACCAAGAATAGGGGAAGCAACTGCAGATATTACATACACAATGCTGTCAACAGTATTAGCCGCGGACTGATCCAAGTCGTACTTTCGAGCAAAGAACACACCTCCAAGACCAATGAAAGGCATTACAGCCCCATAATACGTTACACAAACGGCTGTAATAAGCCAAAATGTTGCTGGAAAGTCCTTAACATCTTTAAAACGAACAACTTCTCCAGTCTGCCCTGCGGCTTTGTTGAGAATTTTTTCGGCGCGCCAGTCAAAAAAGCACATGATGAAAGCAGATATCAGGGATAAAACGCAAGTGAGTGCAGCAACAAAAAGCGTAATTCCCAAAACTGTGTAACCGGAGACATCGAAGTGTTGACTCATTAACTTGTAAATTGCTGGTGTCGCCGCAAAATTGACTGTACTGCCAACACGTGCAAAACTCAGCTGTAAACCAAATACCATGTTCAGTTCTTTCCCCTTAAACCAACTAACAGCATATGTATTTTGAGCAACACAAAGCGATTCGCCGCCTATGCCAAATATGAATCGTCCGAATTCCATCAACCAAAACTTATTGACGGTAGCTCCTAATGCAAACACTAATTGACCCACTAGAATGAAAACACTGAAAATAATAGCACCCAAGCGTATTCCAAATACTCTGTCGATAAGAAAACCACCGAAGAAACAAAGTATAACGTTTGGCCATGAGTACCAGGCATACAAGTTAGAAAAGTCCAATGTTGATACTCTCATATCGCTCATAATTTGTTTTTGCAAGGCTCCAGGGTTGTCGTAACAAAAATAACTTCCAAACCCAAGAAAGCACATAAAAATTAACACAAAATAACGATGCACACTTTTCCGTGGATTGCATATTGACCACGAACAGCAGTCTGAATTATTATCTTGAACTCTTTCGGTATTACTTGGACCGGCTGATGAGCTTTCAGTTTCATCGATCGTCATGATTTTTAATTAATATGCGTAACACGAAGCATACAGAAAAGCAAAAAATAATATGTACACAAAACACCCCACCGTCAACAAACACAATCAATTCTCATGACATAAAGAAAAAATATACTTGTAAAGACAACAAAACAACAAATAAAAACCGTCCAATTTTCCATGTAGCGCTACAATCGCAAATAGCCCTTACATTAAAAAAAAAAAAAATATTTTTTCACATAAAATGCCATCAGAAAATCAAAGTAAAACGTACTTACTCGATCGATTAAAACTTATTCAACAACATTTAATTTAAATTTTTCTCTACAAAGTCACATCAAACTAAAGTAAGGTGAACGTAGGTCCCCAATTTCTGCGGTTTTTTGTGGTTCTGGTTTGTCCTCGAGAAGTAAAGAAACAATTGAGGACGTTCGAATAAATGGTCACCTTAAAGTAAAGCACAGTACCTAAAATTCATTTTATGAATGTTAGGTATGCTT
Organism: Cheiracanthium punctorium; assembly: GCA_038373885.1. Taxonomy (NCBI): domain Eukaryota; kingdom Metazoa; phylum Arthropoda; class Arachnida; order Araneae; family Cheiracanthiidae; genus Cheiracanthium; species Cheiracanthium punctorium. The sequence continues at coordinate 300,668 of JAWZYV010017704.1, read as the reverse complement.
TAGTTGAATAAATATAAGCTTATTTGGGAAGAGCATTGAACTTGTAAGATGTCCCCAATTTTGAAACGAAAATTGACGACATTTTATAAACTCAAAGCTCTTCTCAAAATAGCGTCTATTTATTCAACTAGAGCATTATTACCATTCATAAAATAAAGGAAACATAAATGATTTCTTTTTAAAGTGGAAAAAATAGCTGTTTTAATTAAAATTTTGCCCCAATTTGTTTTACATTTTGGGGACAAATTGAAAATAGCTCTAAAATTGGGGATTGTTCCTGAAAATTGAGGACGTGTGATCATCTTAGGCCTCAGATAACTTTGCCGAGCTGTAATGCACAAGCTCAAGTAATGGGGGTAATTACACCTCCCAGAATTTCGAAAACGAAAGGGAAAAATAATTCTGCATGGGGAATTCACTGGAGTGAAATAAACAAATAACACTATTTACTGGCGAAACATAGGAACTCTTCAAATATAACAATAATTTTGATCGATGGTGGGCAAAGATGCAAGGTTATTATTTTCAGTATTTAATACTTCATTAATTACATAATTAGTTAAAAATTTATTTCACATTTGATGATTTCCTCTGTATGCCACCTGGTAGTCACTTCTCTGAGGCCCTGAGTTTATTAAATATTATAAAATATCATTACCCCTCCCAGACTGCCCTTGACATAGAGGGTATTGGTGTGTATAGGACTTGCACATTTTTTAGAGGGCTACAAAAGATATTTCTTATACAAAGTACGCTAGCTCGATATATGTAATGCAGACTATTACTGTCGTACAACCATTATTGATTTTAGTGTATATTGGACTTAGTTTTTTTACAGGGCTACAAAAAAATATTTCTTCATACATTACAGCCTATAGAGAGAAATACATACACGTGCCAGATGGCACGAGGGAGGAAATGTTAAAAAGTCGCCAAGGTTTGCAATTTTTTATGATTACTGACAAGTTTGGCGACAAAAAATAAGTCATCAAATCTAAACCAAGCTTGGCGATATCTCTCAAATTAGGCTAGAAACTAGCAAACGCAACAGTTTATTACAAAGGAGAAGTATAGTTAAAATATGCAAGGTGAAAATTGTAAAATAGTTTTAGTAGGCAATTTTAATATAGATTTCAATTCCAAAGAAGTGCTTCGTCCACAGAGGGACAAGAAGCGTTTTATAGAACAGGGAAGACAAATATGGTACACTCATGGATTATGACACACCATCTTTTCTTAACCTATCCTAATTTTAATCTCCATGGTTTCTCACTTTTTCTTTTTTTCATTCGGAAACTTCATTTGGTTCCTTTGCTTTTGTTTATCTTTCAGTTCCCACTATTCTGCGAGACAGAGTGCAGAGAGCTGATGAGTTTTTATTTGTATCATAGTTGGAATATGCCTGTTGAAGATTATTAAACAGTTTTGGTAAGCAATTTTAATACAGATTTCAATTCTGAAGAAGTGTCTGGTGGAACAAAAATGACAAACACGGCACACTCATGGACTATGATGCACATTCCGAATAGTATTTATTAGGGTTTGACTATAGCGCTTTTGTGCCCAGGGCAATTTTAAAACTTTGAGCTCCAACACATAACTGGCTCAATTTTTGTACCCCTATACAGTCACTCAAAAAAGTATTCGAGTAAAAGACCATTTTCCGGTGTTTGTTTCTAAAAATAAGAGCTTTTTGAGTAAAACTGAATAATTCAGTAGAAACTGGGGATCCTCAAATTTCTAGATAAATAATTGATTTGCAAAAAACTGTTGAATGGTTCATTAAAAAGCCATACGAAAAATATCTTTTACTCAAATTCTTTTTTGAGAGACTGTAACATAGCTCTAAACTCAATTTTTTGGCCTGTCTTTGCATGTGTGTCCTTGCGATAATCTGGGTCTGGTATTTATAAATGTAAAGTATAATTAGAATATACTTGGCGAAAATTGTAAAACAGTTTTAGTAGGCAATTTTAATATAGATTTGATTCCAAAGAAGTGTTTTATAGAGCAAGAAAAAAAAAATAGGGAAGAAGCATGGATTATGATATGCTTTTAATATATAGCACTTTCTTGCGTATTTAAAAATATGATAGTAAGCTTCTATTTATATAACTGAAACACTATTAACATTCATAAAATGAAAGAAGTGACTGATTTTTTTTTAATTGGGAAGAAATAGTTATTATAATTAAAATGTCATCCCTAAATTTTAATTGGAACATCATGCTGATTTATCTCAGTTCTTCATCTATCATCATATTTTTTAAGTAATATGCAAAATACGGACCATAAATAGAAGCATTAAATAAAATTTATACAAATAACTCCACTGTCAACAAATTCTCAGAATTAAAAATACACACTTTTAGGAGAACGGAACAACAAACGAAAACTGCATAATACTTCATTTAACAATACAATCAACTTTTAATTTCATTTCTTGCTCTCCAAAATCGCATTTCTCATCCCATTGAAATACATCACAACAAACTGATTTTTCTAAATACCTGAGAGCAGGTTTCCAAGAGCCATTTCCATGGGAGGAATCAAAATTTAAAAATCTGGCCATTTTACTCAGGCCTAGTCAGAATGCTCTATAAATTTTGTGCTCTTCTCAAATAAGCTTCTATTTATTCAAATAATAAAATGAGGGAAACAAATATTTTTTATAAAATTTAGGAAGAAATAATAGTGACTAAAATTTTCTCGCCAACTGCTTTTACATTTTGCGGACTGCCCTAAAATGGGTGGCAAATATCCAAGTTTGTCACAATCAATTTTTGTTTCATTTAATTCATTTCTGTTGTAAAATGTTATGATTAGAAGACTGCAATGTGTACATACAATTACAATGACTTTTTTTTAAAGGAAAACATTCATCTACTCACAGAAAAGCAAGAACAAAATACTGCCAAAACTTGGTTAATTATAAAATTTTGGGACAAATGATGGCAGAATGAAGAGAAAGAAAATAAACTTATAAATTGCATAATTTTGTTTGAAAAGTTACTGTTAGCATGAGTTATCTTTTCTATTTTGTCCTGTATCTTGTTTGTCCTTTCTTCTACACGTTTTCTTTCTCTGACTTACCTTAGTAGTACATACTTCCATTATTACATAGTATCTTTTATCAACTTCTCTTTTTTGAGTTTACAGTAATTTTTCTCCCGATTTCTTTTCACTTCTTTCCTTTAAGATACAATATTCTATTTCCAGTAGCTTAGTGAATGAGGGGCTTTATATCTCCCAGATCTATTTATTTTATACAAGTCTAATTTATCTATTCTAAGTTATCTAAAACCAGTTGAGTCTTTTCGCTGCCACAGTTTTTGTCAATCTTAAGAAAATATATTGACATTGAACTGCATCCAATAGGGTAAATCACTTTTGATTGTGGAATGGCTTGTTCAGCCTGTGTATCAGTGGTAATGATAAGCTAATGCTAAGTCAATTTATTGACTAGTTATAGCTCGGTCGTACTGTAACCTTTTGATATCATATTGAAGTGAACACTGACTATGCAAATAAAAAATTATGTTACGACGGGAAACAATTCTAAATCAAAATAAAATCACATTACCAATTTGAATGCTATGTAACTCATTTCATATTGTATTAATATGTCTGTACTATAACTTTCAAGTAAATCTGGTATGTATCTATTTTTTGAAGATGCTGACTAAGAGTGTATGCACAAAAAATTCTATACAAGTAATTAATGATTAAGTTGAAATGTAAATATATGTTATAATAATGGAATAAATATAAATTAACACATGCACGAGATTAAAAGATAGCACCAATACACAACAGAAAAAATTTTAGGTGCTATATAAAATAACATTCTTTAAACAAGAGTGAACATGCTCTTAGTATTGCTGGTTTATAAATGCATATACAATTATACACATGGTAACTGCTTTAATTTATAAAATGCAATGAAGAGCATATGAATTTTATTTACTGTGTTTATTTGTACTGATACACTGCACTTGCATCATTGTGGTTAGAAAAATTAAGGATCACAGAGACAAACTATATATAGATCAGGCAGAACCAGAGTTGCTTGATCTTCACTATTTCCTCAACTTTTGCAATCTATTTTCCAACATCAGAGCTGTGTTTTTAATGCAAGTAAAACTATTTCACTCTAACTTTAAACCCTATTCAAAGCTACATCTTGTTTGTTAAAAGTTTTCTAAAAAACTGCAAACACTTCAATATGAGGATGAAACAAAATGGTAAGTTTTGGATTTTTAGACTTTGCAAAATTATTAAGTCTGGCAGATTTAGGGGAAAAAAGTCAGAAGATATTTTAAAGTTATAAAAGTATGATGTTCTTCTAAAACAGGGGTCTCCAAACTTTCCAGTCCAAGCGCCGCATTAACTATCAAACAGCAGTTTGGTGCCCAACTACACACTCCAGGTCAAAATTTAAAAAAATCAAAATCTATATGATATTTTTAATTATTTTATTCAGTCATTATTTAATAACACATTGATACACTAACCATGAACACCTGTATTAGTGGGAATGGTGAAATTGTTTCCTGGATGCCAAAATAGCAGACATTTCTGGCTTTAGATTTGATGTCCCTAACATCAACAGTGGCCTGAGATTATCATCAGACAATTTTATTGTATCATCTCATTGACTGTGAACAGCAGTAGAAAAAGTAAGCAGTGAAGAAGGTTTTTAGAATGTAGTGATCAGTTGTCGCAGTAATGCGCACTTCTATTTCGTAATAAAGTAACGTCCACGTAAATGGCGGCTTGTTTAGGAGAGATACAGATAAATTCTTGAAATTTTCCTTTTTGGATAAGAAAGATCTTCACTGGCCGAAAGAGAGGGCCTATAGGCAGTATATGGAAGGTGTATGCATTATTTATGTTTGAATTTGATAAAAAGCTAAACTATATAGCATTTACAAAAGTTAATTTCATTAATATGAGGACAACCTGTTTGCCTTTGCCAGAGATGCTTGCGATTCTTAACCTAGCTATCCAAAGGGAGCGAAAAATAGCAGATGCAGAGAACTTCCTTTTTCTGTTGCTCAATACCTTGGGCTCAATACCAATAAAAAATCTGAACTGTTTTTTTTAATTTTTCCATTTAAACAAAATGTTTTGTCATCTATAAATATTTTAAAATGCTTTTTCATCTGTGCGCATTTTGAAATAAACTTTGTTTCAAAGATCTCCCATAAGAAAAGTTCCGAGCATGGACTAGAAAACATACTGACATTATATTCATAGATGCATGAAACAAAAGCCTAAATACTATCCTTTAACATATGACTTGAACTTCTTATGGGCATTTAGGAAGGTCAAGCAAAGGAGAGTTACAAGATTAGATGATCGCGAATTTGGCGTCTCTCCAGCATGCAAAATTTTAAGTTTTTTAAGGAATTCAATTGTGCTAGATACTAAAAAATATTTAGAATGTCTCTTTACGAAGTATACTATGTAAGATTGCAAACAGTAAAACCTCTTAGTTTTTTTTTGAAAGTTCCTTGAAAAATATCAGTACACTATTAATATATAGAATATTTAGTGATAAAGCAGTATTAATATTTTTTGAGTGTCATAAGTTTCTTTTAAAAACTGTTCACAAGTCCTGTGATGCCTATCGCTTTTTCAAGAACAGCTTCAATAATTTATGTAATAAGAAATTAATAATTTGAATACTGTACAAATAATTTATAACTGAAATGTTTTTAATTAGCATAAACGAATAGTCATTTGAAATAGTTTCAAACTTTTAACTATACCTTTAATACAGTGTCAGTATTTATTATTATAAAAATGCTTATTATTAAGCTTGAAAAAGGGGCTTTGTAATTAAAAAAAAAGAAAAACCTTTAAGTGTTTTTACAATACAGAACAGAAAGTTTCTTGGAAAGTTGGGTTAATACTCTATATATTTGTTTTGGTTCACAATAGTGAAATATCCTGCATACTAATTATTCAGGTGCTAATTGAAAGCAATTTAACAACCTTCACAGGACCTTGGCAAGTAGGACATTAAATCAAAAGTCAAAAAAGGTATTGGAAAACGGTGAGGACTTCATCAGAGGGTCATTAAAACAAGAAGGGTCTCAAAATCGGGAGTAGACTGTACATAAAAAATAAACAGCATGAAATTTCTTGGAAGGATGGGCACAATTAGCAGAATAATCCATGAATACACAGCAAGATTAAAATTTACAATCACCATGGTCACACTTTAAAACAAAAACCTAGGAGTAAGAACACATGTATATAACAGAGAATTCTGTATTAATACATTAAAATATGAACTACTTACTAAAAACAAGTCTTAAAATCTTTTAAAGCATTAAAATCCTTTGAAATAAAAGTATTAAAATCTTTTGAAGATGCAAATAAAAAATAAATTAAGGTATATATTTATTATTAAGTTATATTAAAAAAAATCGCTGAAAACAGTATAAACCAATAGTGAAAACAACAGCATCAACCAATAGTAAAAAATGCCAACTAGGCCACACAAACAGCGATCCAGGCAGAGAAATCATGTTCACGGTTACCTATTGTATTCGGTTTGTTTGTCTGGACAGCCGTGTTAAGAGATAACAGACAGCAATGCCTTTGCTATGTATGAAGATTTTCAGGCTTTTTCTTAAATAATGAAAATTCTAATTTTAAAGGCTGAGTGTTGGAGAGAGAGAATTTATATCACAAAATAAAAATTGATCACACCAGACATTTACATACAACATATTTCACAGTTATAGAGCTTACAGAAAAAGTAGCATTTTTAATATTTAGATCAGGGGTGGCGAACCTTTATCGATCAACGTGCCATTTTTTGAAAGAAATGTTTAATGAGGGCATAGACGTGCCGTCAAATAATTTTGACTTGGTGAACATTTGATCATGATACTTCATAGTTAACTTTGTTATTTTTAATTAAAATGCAACTGTTTTGATCGGTGGTGCACCCAAAATTTTGTGTCATGTACCATTGGTTTGCCACCCCTCTTTAAAAAAATCACAGTAAATACAGTGGATACTTATTAAATAGAACTCAAAGGTTGTCAGAAAACAGTCCAAATTATTCAATAAGAGAAAATATAACTTTAAAAGTGTATCACTGAAGAAAAAAATCTAATAAAATGTATGACCTATATATAGTATGGCTATCTAAAATTAAGCATATTAAAAAACAATCTCATTAAAAAGTCCTTTGCCCCAGGTATTCCTCCTTTTGGTAGATAGCTCCCCCCCACACACACACAAAGGAATAGACTTAATTATAAAATAAAGCAAAAAAGATATAGAAAGTAAACTTTAATTAAAAATTGTATGAATTACACTTTTAGGAAAAAACTGTAAAATGGTTTTGTTTAAGGTTCCTACATTTTTTCAGCCAGCTTTTCAATTCAAAGTAAACATTGTTAGATTCTTGATAGAAAACGAATTTCAAAAGACTGGCTTTTTAAAAATTCTAAGAAAATCAATAGCAAATGAACAAATGAGTCTTCCTGTACCCTGACCCATTCATAAAGGGTTCTGAATGAATCTAAGGAAACAGGTAAGACCAGAGGGCTTTGTTAAGCACCATTAATAAATGGACATTAGGACAATAGTGAACATTTAGTGGAAATGCAAGCATGAGCAAAATGGAATAAGTACTATGTCTTCAGCAAATCAGATGACTTTAGTGCATTTTTTTTTTTTTTTTTTTTTTTTTTTTTTTTTTTTTATATGTTGATATTAGTTTCTACCCACTTTAAAGGGCGTTTCACTTGAAGAGCGAATCTTGCCACAGGACTTGGGTTGGGAGTGAGGGAAAGCTTGAAAAACACATGGTTTTGGCATTTAAGGATACATGTTGTACCATCTTTATTCATTCAATGGAAACAATTGGTAGTTGTATTTTTTATAAGTTCTCTGTAAAATTTTAGAAATAAAATTCAAACGATAAAATGAACTTTTCTTGCTGTAAATATTGTAATAAGTACTAGAGAGGAGCACGAGTTGATTTTTTGAAATGAAATTAGATTGAAACGTGATAAAACTGCGAAATTCTTTAAATTCCAGTTTAAAATAGCAATTTTATTTTGAATTTTGATCAGAAGTCATGTATGCTAGGTTTCGTAAGCCATTACACATTTCAATATTATAAAATTTGTAAAAGCAAAATGTAGCACATTTTGATCCTCAAAACATTCTTAAATGTATTATGGAGTGATCCAAATAAATATTTCAAAGTTACATTTGATAGAAAATTTTTTAGTCTGCTAATTTTGAATTTGAGTTTAAAAAACTATGTTTTTCTTTTTATGAAAACTGACTAGTTCTTACTGCTTTGAAATTTCCATTTCCAGTAATCCACAGTATAGTTTCAGAGGAAAGCTACTGAAAATTTTCATACTTCTAGCACTGTAAGTTTATTTCTTATCTGGAGTGAAAGTTAACCAAAAAGCAGATTTCTTCGAAAAAGTGTCAAGTTTAATAATTTTTTTTTCCCAGTACACAGTATGGTTTATGAGGAAACAGTCTAAAAATTTCCATTGTTATGGAATTGGGAGTTTATTTCTGATCTTTGGAGAAAGTTCATCAAAAAAGTTTCCTCAGAAAAGGTGTCAAGTTTAACATTTTTTAAAAATTAAATAGTTCTTTAAATTTTATCTCAATGTCAGTTTTCAATCTAGTTTCCGAGGAAACATTCTGAAAATTCTCATAAGTATGGCATTGTAAGTTTATTTCTGAGCATGAGCGAAAGTCAAGGAAATAAATAATTCTCTAAAAAAGTGTGAAGTTAAATTTTTTTTTTTTTTTAAATTAAGTAACTTAAGTAAGTTTCCAATCCAGATTTTAGCTCAATGTCAGTTCTCATTCAAGTTTTAGAGGAAACATCCAAAAAATTCTCATAGGTATGTGATTATAACTTTATTTCCAATCCTGAGTAAGTCGACCAGAATCCTCCGTTTCCAGGTTGAACAGCATTAAGGCTGTTCTACCTGAAAACGGAGGATTTTGGTTGATTTTCGACCAAGATAGGGAGTAAACTTATGATCACATAACTTTGAGAATTTTCAGAATGTTTCCTCTAAAACTAGAATAAGAACTGACATTGAGATAAATTTTGAAAAACAATTTAATTTTTTTTTTTTAAATAGTGAAACTTGGCACTTTTTCAGAGGAAAACGTTTTCGATAGACTTTCACTTAAGATGAGAAATGGACTTATGATGCTAGAACTATGAAAATTTTTAGACTGTCTCCTCAGAAACCATACTGTGAACTGAAACAAATTTCAAATTTGAAAAGTTAATTCATTTTTTGAAAAAAAATTATTAAACATGCCACTTTTTTGGAGAAGTCTGCTTTTTGGTTAACTTTCACTACAAATAAAAAATAAACTTACATTCCTAGAACAATGAAATTTTTCAGAATATTTCTTCGGGAACTGTACTATAGACTACTGCAAATTTAAAATCTGAATAAGCAGTCAGTTTTCATAAAAAGAAAGAAGGAAAAACATTGTTTTTTAAACTCAAATTCAAAACTGGCTGACTGAAAAATTTTCTTTCAAAAGTAACTTCGAAGTATACATTTATAGATGTATTTAAGAATGTTTTGGGGCCAAAAATGTACTGCATTTTGCTTTTATAGATTTTATAATTGAAACTCGTAATTGTTTATGAAACCTAATGAACATGACTTCTGATCAAGATTTAAAATAAAGTGACAGTAGAAAAGCTACTGAAAAATTTATAATGGTTCTTCTGAAACTACTTTACGATGCTTTATGAACATTAAGTTTATAAGAGCAATTTAATTTAAAAAATAATTAAATAAATGAAGATGATATTTTAGATGGAAATTCAAAGAATTTCAGCAGTTTTATCGCGTTTCAATCGAATTTCATTTGAAAAAATCAACTCGCACTGATCTCTAATACTTACTACACTATTTTACATCAAGAAAAGTCCATTTTATCGTTTCAATTTTAAAGTTATAATTATATTTCTAAGATTTTCCAGAGAAATTCTAAAAAATACAGCTGACAATTGTGTCCATTACATGAATAAAGATGGCGCGACACATGTATGCTTGGACTCCCAAACCACCCATATTTCACGCTTTTCCCATAGTCCCCGATTCGACTTTCGCTCGTCAGGTTAAGGCTGTTCTTCGAAAAAAAAGAACTCTGTTTTTAGTCTTGGTACACAAATTGAAATAAACTAATAGCACCATGGTCTCAAAAAAAATTCCAGATGGTTCTTCATAAGCTGTTTTACACACTGCGATAAGCGAAAAAGCTGTGGCTTTTGTGAAATTTTCAGAAAAAATTCTTAAACAGGGATCTGAGCAGCAAGGTTTTTCGAAGAGTGACACGCTTTGCGAAAATTTCCGATTTTTAAGAATTTTTTCTAAAAGTTTTGAAACTGATACAGATTGAACTGTCTTCGTAGTATGTAATACAGCTTGTAAAGAGACAGTTTCAAAATTATGAAGTGCCTGGCATAATTAGTTTGTTTGTAATTATGTACCAAAATCACATGATTTTTTCGAATAACACCGTTAAACAGCCTTAATTACCCGGCAGATTGTGGTTTGGATGCATTCAAACCAAAGGGAGCAAATAATGGGAAGTTCTGAACAAGTTGTAGCTTATGTACTAAAATAGTATCCTAGTGTGAAAATAATTAGCAAGAAAAAATTATTTTTATCCACTGAAATAGGAGCCTGAGCAATAATACAATAAACATTTTCCTTTGTTTTCTTTTCCAATACATTTACAGATAAAGTTAACTCAATACACTTTTTAATTACAAAAGATAATTAAATATTAAAAGCCTTTAAAAGCAAGAAATATTCTTTTTAAACAATTTATTTTTTTCTACTTCTATCTAAAATGGTCCAAGTATCAGGAGAGAAAATGGCAGCTTAAGTTGGAAGAGAGACAGTGGAATGTTGATTTATTGATTCTTAAACTATCTACTTCATAGGTTCCCAACATGGCCCCCTGTGGCGTTTGAGGCTTTCGGGGGCGTGGGAAGATTAACCAAATATAGTCTAAGAAAGACTTAAAAATCACTCTGATAATTCATTTCTATCACGTGTGCGAAAATTCACATATTTCGATATAAGACTTCGCTGTTGAGAGAAAGAGATACCTCTCTAAAACTTTTATTCTTCTTTTTAAATGAAGAAGAAATTCAGTAGAGTTTCAATTCCAACAATATTCTATTTATTAGTAATTTTTTTAAAAATTTAATTCTTGTTTTCACCATGCATTATGTATGCTCTTATTTCTCTGGAATGGGAGGGGGGGGGGCAGTATTGAAATATTCACTAGCAAAAGGGGCACCAGTTCAAAAAAGGTTGGGAACCTATGATCTACTTGATTTCTGAATTTTCAAAACTTTCAGAGGAAATACCTGACTACAAAGCAGCTAAACAAGCACTAAAATTCAAAATCGCACGACTTATTAATACTTTATTCTTAGCACAAGGGTACTGAATTTTAAAATGTAATTTTGTAATAATAAAGAAAACTGATTTCTTTTTAAATACACATACAAACAAGTAATCCATATATGATAGTACATATTTCAGATGAATAAACTAAATTTATACTCCTCCCCAAATAATTATCAAAGCACACAAAAGAAAGAAATGTTTCAAACAATTTATGTACTCCGATATATGAAGTGATAAAATGCTGGCCTTAAATCCTGACTTACTGACCCACAAAGGACTGACTTACTGACCCCATGAGATTCAAATAATAAAAAGATGTTTAAAGATTTAAGAAAAAAAAAAAAAAAAAAAAAAACGATTGATGAAGTTGAAAGGCTGGATCAGTCAACATGTTTTAAAAAAAAAAGTTTTTATGTAGTGTGATAAAAATGCATGCTAATGTAAAGTGCTGTCCGTTGTTAGAATGAATGTGATCAGTTTTTCTCTCACCCCCCCACATCATATGCTAATGAACTAGTTCTATACTGATTTTTTAATCACTGCTCAAAGCATTCATTAAAAAAATCTTCTGATTAGTTTCGGTTAGCATTTAAAAGTCAGTTAAATGTTCCTTTATGATAAGCATAAAGATGGGACAGTTTAAAAACTATTTTTCCTATTCTATTCGGAAATAACTTCTGCAAATCAAATAAACTTCTGTTGATTTCGGAAATTATTCCCATTTTTATCATTGGTTATCAGTGAAAAATTGCACAAAAATTAAAAATATTGTGCAATTTCTTTTTTGGGGCAAATTTTGACTTATTTTATTACGAGTACAAAATGGTTTAAAAAATGTCAAATTTTTCTGGAGTAACATATATTTATAGCAACCCATATTAACTGCCCAGTGGTGAGATTTTTTAAATATGCATTTCAACGTGCAAATACAGAAAAGAAATTAAAACAGGATTTTTAAAAAAATAAGCTGCTTCTTTTTTGCCTGTAGATTGAATTTAAAAACATAAATAATCTTAATAGACAATTTTGTGATGTGTGATATTTGTTTTTTAGTTTTATTAAAATACTAGCTACATACCCATTCTCCGCATGATAGGGAATGAAAAATTTTTTTACATGTATAATTCGAATTGATTCCAGTGATGTGGAATCAAATAAGCAAAATGATTTGACTCTTGGAGTAAAGTTTACTCATTAATTATTCATAAAGTTTGTATAAGTACTGACTCAAGACCATTGTGATATTGTGACTCAAAAAAAAAAAAAAAAAACTAGGTCGGTGTCATTTGCGATCAGAAAATGAAAAGCTTGATGGTTTGCAGCGAAAATTCCTCACTTTCAAAATGTCTCATTTCTACATCATACTCTTTTTTAGTTTTAAGTTATACCATTAATGCCTTAGATAGTACATGATGTGGAGAACTGTTTTATTTTATAATTACAGAGTTGCCAACCTGGCAAGGTGAAAAATCAGGATATTTTTTTCTAAAAATCAGGAGACTTGTTTTCGATTAAAAAACTAAATTTTAAAAGATATCAGGGTTGTATTAGCTAAAACTACATTTTAGAGAGAGAGAAAAGTATATTTTACTGTTTGTTACCAGATAGATATTTTTGGACCACAAAAAAAAAAAAAAAAAAAAAAAAAAATTGGGTCATGTCTTCTATTAGGTAAGTCAGTAGCTTGTAAAAAATTTAGCAACATGAAAAATGTTAAGTTGGAAAGTTAAAAATTGGGGTCAATTTTTTACTCTTAAGGTATTGGAGGATTAAACAAAACAATGTCAAACGAAAAATAATCATTTTTAAGAGTGATGGAAAAAGATAGAAATTTCAAAGCTTTAGAACATGAAGCTGCACTTCTTTCACTATTATACATTTGTCAGTGAAGTCCGAACTTTTTGATGTCACACATGTTCCTGGAACTAGTTTGATTGCAGGAAAGGGGGAAATGCTGAGAAGTGTTCCTTGCCACAACAAAACTTAGAAAAAGATTTCAATTCAAAAAAATCACATTATTCATGTGATGAATGATAAAAATCAGGAGAAAATGAGCAAATAATCAAAAATCAGGATAAATGTATCCTAAATCAGGTTGGCAGGAGATAAATGAAAAATCAGGAGTCTCCTGCCTAAATCACGAGAGTTGGCAACTCTGTAATTAAATAGCTGTGTAGCCACTCTTTGCAAGGCAAGATGAGAATATTTTCCTAAAATGGGATCATAACTACTTGGGACAAAACAGAATCTCCAAGGAAAAAAAAAGTTCACGTACAGACTTTTCTGTTGAAACTACCGCGGGATATGTTAATGCGACTTAGAATTACTTAATGTTTAGTTAGCTGTGCTGTAAGATGGCTGTTGAAAACGAATAGAACACTTAGTTTCACGAAATATTTATTAATGCGGTATATTGTGCTTTGATCAATACTATATCGGGGTGTCTACCAAATTTCTGAAAGTCAATTTCCTGACTTTTGGGAGGTCCCGGGAAAAAAATTCCTGACCAGTGCATTTTACTTTGGGAAATTGCTCAATGACCCCTCCCTTGTCTTTATATTTGCATATTTGTAAAACTTCTTGAAATCAATTTTAACTTAAGTATACAGGATTAAGCTTTCATCCATTGAGAAACAGAAGTAGTCTCACTTTCTGATAGAATTAACTAACTGTTCTTGGAAACCTAAGCCGTAAGTTACCAAGTAAGCTAATTTGTCTTTTACCCATCCGTCACGATTGATGAGCCCCGATTTTTCCCTCCTTATACAAACACATCGTTAGATGCTTTCGCGGTTCGAAAAATGTGTTACAGTTGCGCTTTTGGTTTCCAGTCTGACAATTAGAGAGAAAGCGTTAAAAAAAAAAAAAAAAAGATTATTTTATTGAATTTTCCGGACCCATTATCCAATTTCCCGGTTTTTTCCAGACTTTCCGGACCCATTTTCCGGCTTTTACCAGACATTCCGGAGCGGTAGACACCCTGTATATATTTTCGTTTTCCCCTCTTTAATGCTTAATTTAAAGAAACGGTTTAGATATTTGCCATGAATATAGTCTTTTGTTGTTTGGCAATTCTTTGCAATTTATGCATTAGCATAAACGATAATCATTTCACTTTATGGTTGCCATTAAAACAGCTCTCCATACATTTTTATGCATAATTCTTGTCAGATTGGCATATTTAGCACCACAAAATATTTCTTGCGATTAAAAAACATGGCCTGTTTAAAATCTCAATCAAAAATAATGTTGCATAATTCATTGTTGAAAAAACAGCATTCACTTCTTTTTCTGGCAACGTAATATAAAATACAGAATTATTTTGTGTGTGGCGTATGTTTTGCTTGTGAGTTCGTTATTCTGATTGAGTTTAGAAAGAGGTTTTAAACTCGTTACATCAAAATGACGTAGATTTCACATATGAATACTCAGTTATTTTAAAGTAATTTATTTATTATTTTTTCAACTGGCAGCTATTCAGTTTTAGTTCCCAACTAGGCAAAATTCGCAAGCTTAATGTCAAATGAAATCTTAAAGCAGCAGATGTTGTATTTAAAATCCTTTATTTAAAAATGCATAAAAAATCTCCTAATTTATATTTTCCACCCCCTTTTCCTTTCAAAAGAGGGCGATATAAATGTTCCGTCATTTGTCAAATTATCTAAAAGTTATGACAGATAGAATTCAAGATGCAACAGTTAAAAATTATTTTACGAAGACTTTCGTCGCAAGTGATCTTTCTTTAAAAAATTCCCCAAAATCTGCAAATTATGTTACACAGTCAGAACAAACTGTTTTTAAGAGAAAATATTTTTCTCGGTCCAATAATAAAAATATCATTTTATTGTGAGTGTAAATACTGGTGTTATGTATTATGGGAGAAAAAATGCCAAAAAACATAAAATAAAACATTTTCCGGCTCGAATTTCGAAAAAAATCGCTCTGAGGTGTATTAGGACATGTCCTAAGGAAGCCGTATACAAAATTACGTAGGTCTGTGAGCACCCATCTAGGATCTATGCGATCAAAAGGCACAAACATATGATATGATTGGAGGTCACAATCGTACATACATACACAGCCAGCCAGCTACAAACTTTGTTTACTCTCGGATCTTATTATATAAGAAGATCGCTCTTCTAACTAATAAATTTAAGTTAGCAGAAAAATATTTGAAAATGTTCCGATTCTTTTTTATGAGTGGTACTTCTGTCTGTGTTAATTAAATTAAAAAACACATTAATCTATGGTGCTAAAATTTTTTTAACATTCATGATGCTAATTGTTTAGTTTTTACTTCTAAACTAATTCAAAATTGAGGGTGTCGACTATTGTCCAGAGACAAAATTAGCAGTATTAGTATCCTTACAAATGTAAAAAAAAAATGCCAAAACAGTAATTATACTTTTTCTTACTTTTAGTAGCACTTTCTGCAAGTTTGTTCAAAAATATATTCAAACAATCAGATTTTTATAATAAAAACCTCATTTATCTTACACTTTCTAGTTCTTTCACAAACATAATACTTTTAATACAAAAATATATCCTCATTACTAAATCACTGTTTGGTCTTGTAGTATAGAAATGACATCCAAAAGAACAGTCCTATGAAGCTTCAAAGAGCCCTTCTGACATAAAGCGTACAAAAGAAAAATAAATAAAGAACAAAACTTTATTTTCCCCCCGATCACCAAATTAGTTGCTTGAAGTAAAGAAAAACAGATTATTTGAAAATAGTATGATATTTTTTAATGAAAAAACTATCCCAATTTGCCTAATCATTAATTTAACAGCAAAAGCCCCTTTAGCTGTTGGTAGACGCCCTAAATTTTAGAATTTAACTCAGCAAAATGAAATTCTTGATGTCCCTCCCAATTTATAAAATATTTTTTTATTAGTTGCAGGTGATATCGTTCATATGAAAATTACATCATGTTTTGAAGCTACAAAAACAACCACATACATAGACATAAGATAGATACTGACAAACTTTGTTTACTTTCAGATTTTATTTTATAAGTTTTACAATACAAATAAAGAATTTTAAAGATTTCTATGGCCATAATAAACTGTACAAAAAAACTCCTCACATTCTTTTTTCCCCCTTTTACATTCTTTTAAGTACGACATTTCTTAGATTAACTATGGACTGATTTAATTAGCATACCTGCCAACATGCAATTTTTGAAAATCTTACAATACCACGGTGTCACGCAGTAACGCAATAAATATGCCTACTAAAGATAAAATGTAAGCAAATACAATTTTTAAAATTACTATTCAGATTTAGTACACTATTTTTAATACATATGCACATATAGGAAAGGAGGGGCATTTATTTGGTATCTTTAGAGTACAAATGTTCATAAGTAGCTGATTTGGCTGCTTTTAAAAAATACTTATCAAAGTCTTGCTCATAGCAATGGCCTTTGAGTTTACTTTCTGCAATTAAAATGTCTTCCAAAGTTTCATTAGACAAAAAACTATGAAATAGTGTTCTATTTTTCTTAACACTGCTAAACAAACGTTCACAAGCAGCATTACTGTGTGGTACACTCAATATGCTTAGCATAACATTCAATCATATTTAAATTTCCCACTAGCAGCTGTTAATTTTCTTAATCTCAATTTTTAGCCCATTTTTTGTCCATTCTTTCTTCTGATTGAACTTCCTCGGGCAAATTATCAATTTGCAAAATTGAGATTGAAGCTCATCCCTGACTTCATCTACTGGCTTGCAAACATCATTTCCACATACTTCATGTGAGCACATATTTGGAAATAAATTTAAAAAATAAACTATATCTGAAAATGATTTGGCCTCACCATGGCACAAGTGGTTCTGCCACTGAAAGTGGTAGATGGCTGAAGTGTGAAGGTCCCGGATTCGGGTCCCATCGCGCGGCTGTCGATCCGGAGTTTTGGTAGGTTTTCTCCAGATGTAACGTGAATACGCGTTAGAACCCCTTAGAAAGTCCTCCTGCAAAGGCACCCAACCCCACCCCGGCAGATCGCCCTAGTGTAGCGTTGCCATAATCACACACAACAACAACAACTGAAAATTATTTGTCTGCAAGATTATTTATGTTTGCTACTTAGCAAGATTATTCATGTTTGATACGCAATTTTGATGTCGGTCCTATACACTGAGCAAAAAGCAAAATTGCATCCCCTTTGCGATTTGACGATACACGGATATTCCTTTGTAAAAGAATCAAGGAAAACTTTATTATATTGTTTATGTTTAATTTTCGACATTTCAAATTAATATTTCACAACTTCAAACTACACTGGACAATTTCATCAACACGTGTTTGTGATTGAAAGTTGTTCTTGCGCTTATGGATGGGAGCCAAGCGGTATTGGGAGGGAGATATTTCTAAACAAATGCGCATCCACCTCCATGCATGCGCAGCAGCAAACTTTGACAAAGCATGGACACTCGGCATATCGATTACGAACGCTCCCATCTCACTTCTCCTAACACGTCACAAGCAAGGCGGCGGGTGGGAGGGGGAAAAAAAATCTGTGAGCCAATCATACCTTTCACAGCATCGGAGATCGGAGGGAATTCCTATTTTCCCTCTCGGGTTAACAGTAACACAGCGTATCAGTGGAAGAACGCAGAAGAGGTAGGAGAGGGAGGGGAGTTAGCGTAAATATGGGAAATAAAACGATCTTGTGTTTTTACGTTCGACGTAACGTCAATTGGTGATTTAAATTTTAAAATACTCCACAAAACCACTAAATTTTGAAACATAGTAAATAAAATCACATTAGCCAAAACTTTGCCAAAAAATCGTACAATTTTGCCTTGCGGCCGTATAACCGTACAACTAAGCTAAAATCCGTACATTGTACGGCCAAACCGTACAAGTTGGCAGGTATGAATTAGTAACAAGGCAGTTTAACTCTTACATCATTCTTTTTTTTTCTTATTAAAAATTAAAAAGAATAGTTTACTTATGAGGAACTCATTGTTATTGTTTTGTTTTACAAATAAAAATATCATGCACAAAGAAAAACAAAGAACTTAACTATCAAAAACATTTAATGATAATGAATGATGAGTGAAAAAATACAACATAGCATTGTCCACACAATCTAGATAAAAATGTACATAATTAAAAGACGTCCATGTCATCTGGTGCATCAAGGTCTCTGTAAGTGACGAGTTTTCTGGGATCAGTACGTGGACTTCTTCTGTAAATGGAAACAAGTAAGACAATCGAATCCATCAAAGATAAAATACCTAATCCTATGTTTTTTTATTCAAAACAATTAAATATTGACAGTTACCATCATGTCCATACAAGTATTGTTGCAACACATATTTGACATTAACCAGCATCACAAAAAAGCAACGATATATTTGTCCTTTGCATAATAACATTAAAAATGCATAAATTTAATAAAAGTTAAAAACATCTGTACATACCAAAATAAAGGTGGAACTAATCACAACACAATAATACAAAATTGCCTTTCAAAACAATAAAACTTTCCTAAACCAAAGAAACACCAATAATTTTGGAATACAAAAATGTGTTTTTTTTTCTTTTAAATATATATATATACATGGCATAATTTTTCAGAGGCTCAAGCCTAATGAAGACTTAAGAGCACAAATGAAAACTTGGATCATGGAATTTAAAAATAGTCCACATCCTGGGGTGAATCCACGTCGTGATAACCAATGATTTCTCTTGGATCAGTGCGAGGGCTGTAAGAAACGAAGCAAAAAAACTTTTCGCAAACCGTAATGTATGCACAAGCAATAAATATACAGTACAAGTGGTAATTTTTAAAATGAAAAACCAAATTCCAGAGAGGTAAATATAAGAGCACACCAAAGAATTGAAAGTCTCATTTTATCACAATGAACTTAAGAGGAATTTTCTTTAACATAAATTTCAGGGAAAATAAACAGATGTAGAAATTGCACAGCCTTCTTACATAATATGGAAAAAACAATGAAAATGTTCAGGCATGTGCCAGTAGAAATTAAATTTTGGAGCAATTTGTGGAGCAAGAAAAAACACATTTTTGGAGCAGTTTGGAGCAAGAAAAACAAATTTCTGGAGCAATTCGAAACACAAAAAAGTCACTTATGGAGCACAAGAATGCCAATTTTGAAACACAAAATTTACTTTCCAAGGGAAGGGAGAAGTCATTTAAGAATGCTAATCTGAAAAATGAAAATTAGAGGTTCTTAAAACACTCAGCAACAAAAACTACACATGCAGTGACAATTCTTACATAAAAATACATCATATTCACATCTACACTATCTTTTTTTCCCCCCTCCCCCAATTTAAATTAAAAATTCCATGATATGACCAGTTTTAGTTAGAAGTGGTGAATATAAAGTCTTGCAAACAAAAGATTTTTCATCCAATTTGACATTGCTCATATAATTTCAAATTTTATTTCTACAAGGGTGTGTCAGAAGTTTCAAAAAATAACTATTAAAAAGTTCAGTTATTTTATACAGTGATATGCTAAATATCTATTTTAAATAATAAAAAACCCCCTAATATCTACTAAACCTTATAACTACTGCCAGTAGCTTAAAAAAATTAAAAATTTCATCAACTTAAATAAAATTATTAAATTTAAAATACGGGCCAATTTTTATTCTTCAAGTATTGAGATTACAAAGGAACGCCAAAGGAAAAATTTCCGCTTTTAAGATTGATGGATAAAAGATTGAAATTAGAATGCTTAAAATGTGCAATGAAACTTTTTATACAAATTTGGGAGATTAAAAGCGTTTTTAGCACATGGAAAAATTTCAAATTACACTTTTGGTGAATTTGGAGCAAAAATGTCCAAAAATAAGCTTTTTTTTGTAGCAGATTGGAGCAGCTGGCACATCCCTGAATGTTAGAAAAATAAAAAAGGAACAGCATATTACATGTAATCTGTATTCTTATTGATGAAGCTTGTTTAGAAATTTTCCCGCTAATGGGCAACAAAATATCAAGATTCCTTTAAAAAATGAAATAAGGTTCATTTCTCTCAAACTCAAAGCAAGAAAAATAAAACCAGTGCCATCAAGAATAACAAATAAAAAAGTTAACTCAAAACAAAAAGTTTATTTAGATTTTTTACTAAGAAATTTACACAGAAATTCTTTTCGTGCAAAACATGGACACTCAAAAATAATTTACACAAATAAAACTTTTCAGCAAAGAGTATGAAAATAACTATACAAACCGTTGAAAGTTTCTTTTGCCATATCCACTTCTATACATATCTGGACCTCTACCATAATTCTGCCCACCAAACCCTAAAAATTCAGACAATTAAACTTTATTAGATCAATTATAAACACACAATTAGCATCTTAGTTTTACAACAATAATCAATTTGAGAAAATTTAATATGTGCTAAAACATTTTGGTATTTGAGGGTTACAGGCCACCGAAATCACCATGTGATACAGAATATGTCATGATCAGAGCTGTTTTCTTAAATGTGCAAGTAAATATATTACCCACATTTTTCCATAGTGTATACACAAGTTTCCTAATAAACATTTATAAAACTGCAAACATTTTTGCGAAATATCATGACAATCAACTTGGAGATTGAATTCGGTGGAAACTATAGTCTAATAGTGCAGGTACATTTTAACCTAAGTAGTCATGTACTGCACTTGTAAAGCAATATATTTTGAAGACAAACAATCTGCATTGTAGTTTCATTTGGATCAATATTTCATACTTAATTACAAGTTGTAAACGGCAATTACTTGTATACAGGTAACTTACAAAATTAAGATAGAGGTACCGTATTTATCCGCGTATAAGTCGAGAATTTTTGGGGAAAAAAAAAAAAAAAAGAGGCTTTAAAGTGGGGAGTCGACTTATATGAGGGTCCTTAATTTTTAATTTCTTTTTTAAAATCAGAAGTCAAAAATTCCCTTTTAAAAGAAAATTGTTCCCTTCCCGCATCCGAAGGGTAGGGTGCCCCTGTGGAGGTCTTTCTAAGGGATCCTAACCCAATACGTGTATCATGATGAGCCGATAACGACGAAGGAATTTTGTGAATAGTTTGACGAGTCCGATACTGAATCGGATTTTGAATCAGTTTAACTTTGTATATTAGTACTTTACCATATCATACTACCAGTAGCATCCTCTTATTATTATTCATTATTTTCAGTTTAATTTTGTATGCTACTTTTGCATATTATTATTTTTATTATTGTATATTTAGTACTTTCTTTTTTTTCAGATGATTATGAATAAATGTATTATTTTTTTTTTTTAAATTAAAGTTTCTCGATAAGGTGGAAAGTCGTGGATCGACTTACATGTGGGATTTAAAAAAATTCAAATTTCTTAATCAGAAAAGTGGGGGCTCGACTTATACGTGGAAAAATACAGTAAATAAGAATTAGAAAAGTATACAGAAGAATTATAAAAGCTGCTGCCCACAAAAAAAAAAAAAGTATTTAACCACTCAAATCTGCAAGTCTTTTACAGATTTTACTCAACTTGCAAATTTTAAAATCTTAATTTAATATAAAACAGGAAAAGACAAAATACCTGGAAAGTTAGGTCCAGGACCTCTTGGTCCGAAACCATAATGTGGCATAGGGGGAGGAAACGGACCACCATGAAATGGTGCACCCCCCATATTTCCACCATGCATATCATTTCGAGAACCAGACGTTCTATTGGAAGGATGTTCAGGCAGCTGTGCTCTTTTGGGATCCATTAGATAATTATTAAAATATTCAACCTGGGAAAAAATTAATAAATAAATAAAAACATTTCAGATCAATGATTCTTATACCAAAAATCAGTCACATATCATAATATAGAAAAATGCTACTAATTTATGCTTAAAAAAAAAAGAAAAGAAAAGAAAAAAAAAGAGAAAGAATAGATCTGATTATTGAGAAAGAAAGTATTGGATATGAGGAGCAGGGATGAGTGTCTAGAGCGAATCGCGTCCACATTGGAACTTTTTGCGGTAAGCTTTCAGCCCACTGTAGTGATTACAATCCTTGTCTCCAAGTCCGTGGCAGTAACGTCAATAAACATGGCGGTGGATTATTACACTTTAAACACGAGTCGAAAAAAAATTTCAGCAGATCGCACTTACGAACTTTTTTTTTTCAACTTTCAATTCTAGAAAGAGAACTAAAATAAACAATATTTTCAGGAATCAATACTCAAATTTCAGGAGTCTACAGAAAAATGAGTAAAATCCAAGAGTTTTTTAGGGCCCTTAATGTTTTAAATCGAAATCCAGGAGTTTTTAAGGATTTCCAGGAGCTGTATGAACCCTGTATCTATAAAAACAAAAGGTTTGTTGACTTCTATCCAACCCAGTAGAGCTATAATATGACACAAAAAATTATGAAAATGGATTCACTTCTGAAATCTGTATTTTTAAATCATATTTATGTTTCTTAATTTAAAAGAAAAAATTACAATTTTACTATTTGAAAAATTCTCATTAATATTGGTCACGACTACCAAATAACAAGTTTTTAAAACAATTGTTAGATCGACCATTTATCAGGGTTGTTTTAAGAAGGCTAAACGGCTATAACCGAAATGGACATCTTATAAATGAAACAATTTTGCATTAAATGAATAGGAATGAATTGTGATTTCACTGTATGTATGTATATATATATATATAATATATAATAGCTTACTTACGTAAAGTGAAATCCCAAGATAATCCAATGATAAAGTGAAAAAAATAAAAAAGTAGATAGCACATGGTGCCAATTAACGAGCTTATTCCGGATAAGTGTTTAAATATATATATATATATATACACACACACACACACACACAAAATCAATGTGGAATTTGTGCAAATAGAAATGTAGTTAAGCAAAAGATATGGATACGTTCATTGTCTTGAACAAAGGGTAATATTTTTTAAAACAAAAAAGTACATTAGTCATGTAATTGTTTACCCCCCCCCCAAAAAAAAAGGTAGTATGAGTAACAATTTTAAATAAAATATATCAGACTATACCAGGTGATTCAAAATAGATGTTAAAGCAGTTACTTTTTAAACTTTAAGTGACTCAAACACACTTTCAATTAGAAAAGTTTGTCAAATAAAGAGTAGCTTCCAGAAATGGATTTTTTTTACTAGGGGCTGTACACATATTTAAATATGAAATTTAATTTTTATATGACCCCCCCCCCTTTTCTATCACTTATACTTGGAAAAGGTTGCTTTATGTCTAAGAAGATAAATTTAAAAAAAATTCCATTTCTCCGAGTGGAATAGTTTCTGAGAAATTGCAAATTGAAAATTTTGGCATTTGTGGCAAAGCACTAAGGAAATGTTTCAAATGTGAGAAAAATGCAATTACTTTTCGAATGACCTTAATTTATGTTAAAAGTCATGTTAATAGACACCCCCCCCTCTCCCCAAAAGACTAAATTATCACTAATTTCACAACACAGCACTGATCAATTAAGGTAAAACTGCACCTGTTAATTTCACATGTTTGAACCTATTTAATTGCCATCTTATAACAATGGGATCATAATAAACAATGGGTTTGTTATATTCCTAAATATTCTAACCAGGAAACATTAGTTATGCTAGAATAAACACATTTTCTCTTCAATTAAAAAAAAAAAAAAAAACTGCATTTGTATAGCTTCATATCTTTTATAATTCATGGTATAGTTATGATATGTTATCTTTAAACAACTTTCGTTGTACCGAATACTGATTGTTTGGTGATAGAAAATCTTATGACAAATTTCAACATTAAAAGTAAATTTTAAACACTGTTATGACTTGTAGAAAACAAAGATTTTTATTTTTCATAAAAGCAACAGAATGGAATTAGGATTTAAAGTTTCATTAATGATCTTAGAAAGCAATTTTGCAAAAAAAAAAAAAATTATGAGGAGAAAAACCAGCATTGCTTCTGGAAAAATAAATAAAATGATCTGGTAGAATAAATAGTAGCCTTTATAGATAAATAATGAAAATCGCACACACATACCTCTTTTTTGACTTCTTCAATTTTTTCACCATGCTTGTTATAAATGTGCTTTCTGACAAATTCTGGTCCTTTGAACTTTTTGCCAGAGAGAGGACAAAGCCACTTATCTTTGGCAAGTTCTTGAGTATTTGCCTGAATGAATTTTTCAACTTCCACATCAGGGTCTTTCTTCCCTAACTTGACACATTCTTCTTCACTCAGCTTAGAAGGTGACTGCAAAAACACTTGACTTTTCATTTCAAAATGAGAAATATAGTCATTTATTTCTTGCTGAGTCACTTTGCTTGAAGGCGGTGATCCCCTGGCGTGCATTATTCCACATCTGTTAGGCATTTCATCTTCACTAGGGTATTCACTACTGTTGTAATAGTCCACAGAGTGAACAACCCGTAGATACAGAAGAAGCCTATCTAAGACCTATTAAAATAAAAGAAAGATTAGTTTTATTAGGGAGCAATTAAAAAAAAAAATGAAATTAGATGTATAAAAGTTTGCAAAATTTAGCAGAGAGAGAACTAGCAGATATTTTAAAAATAGATATTTTGTACTTTATAATCTTTTACACAAACAATACATAAAAATCATTTAATTTAAAACACCCATAAAACTGGGAATTAAAAAAAGAATTATAACATTCTATATTTAATGGAAAATAAAGGTTTCATTCTTTTTGATATTCACCTGATTTTGTGTTGCATTAATTATTAATCATTTTCATTGTTCTAAGTTTATGTGGGTCTGGCTTATACTTAAGTCAGGAATACAAGGAATCGAGGTTCGATTATAGCAGTCTTTAGTTCTAATTTACAACTGCAAATTTCTTTTTGAAGACACGAATTTCAGACCCAGCCAGCCCTCATTTATGAACCTAACTTATTTCCCCATACTGCACCACTACCCACAAAGTCAACAAAGTGCCGGTTGACCAAGGACGTACCCAGGGGGGTGGTCCAGTTGGTCCGGACCCCCTCTGAAATTTCAGTTTTTGTGAACAAAATAATAATGATGAAGTTTTGTTGTATAAAATTCTGCCTTTTTCACTGTTTGGACCCCCTCCGAAATTTTAGGACTCACCCCGAAATTTTTTTCTGGGTACGTCCCTGCGGTGGGCCACTGAATCTTTTTTCCTACTTTTTGTAATCTATTCTTTTAATCTTTTGTAACTCATTTTAAAATCAAATTTACCTAAAAGATCTGCATGAGAAATGCATTTGGGAAATACTTGAAGGCTTAATTAAAGAAGATTATAACTTATTTTTTCTCTGATTTAAAATGGCATAATTTGTTATAATAATTTTAATATTATGGATAAATAAAAAAGTACTCTATTTAAGACCGGAATCAGTTGAGGATACGCCTTAATGGCTTTTTATTCATGTTTCTAGTAATAGATACAAGAAAAAGCAATAAAAGTGTTATAACACTAAATTGCAATAGTAGACTGAAATAATCTTTTCATGTGTCTATGAAATTCTTATAAAAAAAAAAAAAACACAACCATCTCTTTTTAACAAGAATTGAGCATCAATACAATTACAAGCAAAATTATTTAGAAAATGAAAAAGAATTTCAATATACCTTAATTAAAGCTTCATCTCTTTCAAGGGCAAAACCCTCACTACCTTCTTTTGCTTCATCGTTGTCTCCCATGCCAAGTAATTCATCTTCCTCAGCACTTGCTTCTTCTATCAGGTAATCAGTGATATTTTTAAGAAGAGGATTTTTGGAAGTAACAAGAAAACCCTAAAAATAATAATAAAATAAAATAAATTATACCCATCAATCTCTTTAACAAAAATTGAACTTTCAAGAGGATAATTTCTCTACCAGTCTGATTGTGACTTGTTCCCCGATAACATGCACAAAGTATACCTGCCAACATATAAAAGCATTAATCAAGAGCAACTTTCCTCGGAATCAGGAAAATTTCTGGAGTTTGAAAGGTCTTCAGGAGCAGGTTGTGATGCAATTTTTAAAAGGTTGTAGCTTAATTATTCATTGTAAAAAAAAAAAAAAAAAAAAAATTAAAAATTAACTGAATAATGCATCAAAATTAACTAATATCGCAATAATTAGCATACAAATATTAATCATAAATTGTAAGATACATTTACACTAGATCCTTAAAAGTGGAATTCATCTTATTTATTTCAAACATCTTAAAAAAAGAATAATGTAATTAATATAAAGTAAACAATGCGTGCTGAAGTCACTCCTACATTTAAACCCATACAGCAATGGATTGTCTTTCTCATGTAGGAATCTTTATCTTTTGGATTTTGCATAAATTTCTATTTTTTTTTTTTTTTATGTTCAACTACAATGTCGATTATTTCCGGAGAAAATATGGACAGGAAAATAAAAACCGGAGCAGTTGGCAGGTATGACAAAGTTTCTAAAATGAAAAATCTTGATCGTCAGAAAGTCTGATTTCTTAAAAAATTTAGATACATTATTTCAAAAGTAAGCATATGACTCTTGTGAAACTGCACAACGGGTAATTTCAGAGTAAGCTCTTAAAAAGGACCGAGACTTATGGTGTGAATATTTTGTTCAGCCACAGACAAGTTTTAATATTTTATAAGCATGGAAAATTCCTGCAAGAGAGGGGAAAGGAACGACAACAACAACAAAAAACCTCAAGTAGACATCAACATGTTGTGATTTTTAAAAAAAAGTGGCTTAGGTTTGTTGTAACCTGATTATATCGTAACTGAATGAAATATATATTCATTGCGATTAGTGTATTTACAAAATTATGTGTGGTCATGATATCTAATAGTTAATTATTTTACAATTTTGAAATTACGCCCGTTTTTAGAAAACGTGGTCTGTATTTTGGCTATCTACAAACAGAAACCTAGCTGTTTTGTTGCAACATTCTGAATGCTTGCATCTGATAAGTGTGCTTAATGTTAATTATTTTTCTGATAACTACATTTATTTGATCCATTTTTTAACAAGGATTTATATTTTAGAAAGTTTTCTTAATAATCACACACATATATAGATACAAAATATATTAATACTAACACGTTCATCAATTTCCTCATCTTTCTCTTCTTCATCCCATAACTTTTTTTGTCTGTCAAGATTTTGAATGATTCTTGCAGCTAATTTGATGTCTGCTCGAACAACTTGTTTGTGAGATGAAATGCCATTAACGGACCTGATTCTGCGACTTAAATCCCTATTGACGATAGCTCCGAGTTCACTATCCCGCAACTATAAATAGATAAAACAAGCCATAAAATAATGAATTAAAATCTGCAAACCTAAATTACATATCAATAATAACATCAAAAGATTAATCATAGAATCCAGTTAATCTCTTGAACACAACAAGATTTATTTACTCCATACAATTAAATAGTATTGGAGCCCAAATTAATAAAATGGTTAGCAATTTGGAATATTAGAAAAGCAATGGTCAGAGCAACTAAATTTTGAATGAAAACTAAGTATTTTAAAATACTTAGTTTTCATTTTGTGTAGCCACAAAAATTTAATGATGTTTTACATAATGCAGAAATGTTTATTTAAATTCACAATATAAAATTACAAATAATAGGAAGATGAAATATTAAATTGGTTAATTTTATGCATTTTCTCCAAGGCAGCATTTCTCAAACATTTTAGTGTTGTGATCTTCTTAAAAGGCAAAAAACTATGTAAAAGACCTCAAAAACTCCCTTGGAAAGGCAAAAAAATTTTGTAAAAGGTCTTGTGACTAACTAAACTTCCAAGCAACAGAGAATATGGAAGTTTAGTTATGAAAGTTTAAAAACATCAATTCTGTTTTACACGCATGCAAAAAAGGATTTTTGTCTATGTTGGCTTTACATACACTTATTACATACCAAAGGTGTTTTTTTTTTTCTGTAGCATATTTATTTATGTGTTTTCAATGAAGATCCATGCATAGAAAAACATTTAAGTGAAAAGTAAAGTGAACTGTCACATGAATAATTAATTATTTAAAAAAAAATAGCTAGTCCTTTTAGTAAAAGAATGCTTTGTACACAGAAGTTACTTTATTTAACACATGTGACCCCTTTTATACCTGTATGCAACCCTAGGTGGAGAATGCTCTAAGCTGTAACAAAATGACTTCATGGTTTCTACAAATATATATGGGTAAAAAATCAATTGATAGACATTTTTGGTTCTAGTAAAAAATAAAAATAATTCTGACCCGTATTCCATTTAAATTCCAGCACATTTCTTTAATATTCACAGATCTTTCAAAAGTAACCCAAGCTCTTCTCACAAACCTCCGTTCTGGTTGTGGATCAGCTATGGCTACCCGAAGAAACCCAGGAAATCGCTTGCAAAGCTAAATAATCAAAAACAGAATTGTAATTAAAAACACAATACAATTTTACAGATAAAAATAAAATGATGATAGACCCCCCCTCCCCAATAACCTGAGTTCAAATAACACAGCAGAAAAATTCTGATCATATTTGTATAACATGCCAAAAAAGCGAGACAGATGCTTATGCATGTTTGCAAAAGCTAAATGACTCATACAACAAGGAATGTGCGGACTGAGTTACAGAAGGGGAGTCCTATTGTACAACATTTAAGGCAAAATTTAAAAGGACTGTTAACATGCCGCTGATCATAATCCATTCTCCATCTTATTTAAAATTTAAGGGGTAGTACCATATCAACATTTCTTTACTTGTTGTGCGCATGTGAAGTGACATTCTTTTTTAAGGAAAGAATTTTCACTAGTTTTGTACTCTGTTTTGTCTTTTCAATCCTTATTTAATAAAAACTAAAGGTTATATTGTTTAAATAAATTATTAGTTCGCAACTGCTAAGGAAATTTCAGTTTTACAGGAAAAATAATTCAAAATTAGTTCAGAATATTATCACACAGACAATGATAAATCCCTCTTTAACAATAATTTTGGTGGGTCCTTTGAGTATCATTGCACCGAGGTTTTACTGTATGTAAAATGCTAGACATAGGTAAATTTATGTTCAGATATATTCAGACCATACAGAATGTTTCATTATAACTAGTACTAATAATGAACTCATCATATATCTTTTTAAATGTTGTTGCTACATAGGACTTATTTCAGAAATATATCAATCCATACAAATATTTCATGTTAAAATATTCAGAATACTGGAAATACTTTCGCTTTTCCTATTAGAATGAAAGTGAAATTAATATTTTATTTTATGCAAATATCATCCGTTATACTTCAGCCGTGCATCAGCCAAGCTAGCATTATTTTACATTACACCAAATAAAATTTCATTTTTGGTGAGTTTATTTCATTAGTTAATTAGATTTGTTCTACTTAAAAAATATATATACTAACTCTTTAAACTAAATTAAATTACTTTGTATTAAGCATGCATATGATTAAAGTATAACTGGTGCATTTTAGTTAAATAATTAAAAGCCTTAAAATTTCCGTAAAATTCTAAAACCACGCACCATTTGAGCGCTTTCGACAGTTCAGTCCACTGTCATCCTCAGAACTGAGCCCGTCTGGCTCGTTTACCGCTTCTTCATCAAGGCTTGCCATGATTGCTCTATTTGCGCATGCGCCATGTCATTGACAGCTCCCTCTTGTGTCATTATTTCCAATGCTTCCCTTTTTAAGCCATAACTGTGGTTATTGTAATTAGCTATTTTCTTGACATTTATGAAATCTGTATTTTCTTTTAAGGCTAGGCGGTGCTTTGTCTATTGTATTTTATATCGTTTATGTGTTCTTTAATTCTATCTTTAATTTTTCTTTTGGTAACACCAATGTAGTATCCGGGAAGGTTGGAATCTCTATAAGTGAAATTTATTTTGTAAATGCCAGCAGTTTCTAGAGGGTTTATCTTGTCTTTATCTGACCGGATTCTTTTAAATATATTGCTATTGGATTTAATAGGGATACGAAGGTTCATTTTACGGGCACGGTTGGATATTTTTACTGCGAGATCGCAGCAGTAGGGAATCGGATGAGTAAAGATGGATTTTTCTTTTTGTGCGTCGTTGATGATGCCGAGTTTCTTTCTTCTATTTCTGATTAGGCGGGGGATAATATTGCTGGGATAATTAGCTTCACGCGCAAGTTTCTGTATAAATTGTATTTCATCCTTTAGTAATTTCTGGTTGGAGCATATTTCTAGGGCTCTATTGACATGTGAACGTAGGATTGATATTTTGTAGTTATAGGTGGTTTTTAAGGAGTAATTGATAATTTTATTATTATTGGTGGGTTTTCGATAGACTGTAGACTGGTGCATTTTATACAAAGCACTTATACAGCATGACGGAAATAGAACAGTGAAGGCTTAAAAACTGGACAATTTCTTAAAGAATATAACATGCAAAGATACCTTCACAAGTTGGATATGAATTTTCCACTTTACAGTTTAACATTACATAATTAACAGAACCATATGAAGAAAGAATAAAAATACACAAAAATATTTTAATATGTTTTACTTTTATCAAATAATTTTTTTTTTAAATTAAAAACTTTACTGAACTGAATTACACTAATGAGAGCTAGTGCATGCAAAATTTGTTGTGGCTCCAACATCCTCGATGTTTGAAAGGTACCTCTGGGGGTGCCAATTTCAGATGGTTGGTTCCTCACCTGGAATTGTTTCAAAATGAGGGGACCCTGAGCTAAATTGGACTTCCCCCCCACTGGGACTTATTAAAATGAAAGCCGCCCCTTCTGCCCACTGCCTTCCTATATACAGGATCTGGCATTGCTTTGCAGTTGCCAGATCTCTACACAGACAGAGGGCATTAGCAACAACATACCTATTCTAAGGAAAACGAATTTCAAATCAAGTTACAAAAGTTGGCAACATTAGAGAACTTTTAGCAACAAACATAAAATTCAGTGCTTAATTAAAAAGTTTTTGCATGTGAAATATGATACATGCTCGCCAGCAGCTTTTTTGGGATGATTAGCAACCCATGAGAGAACACATAGGAAGATGTTTGGCCTTCTTCTTTGGTGGTGTTGCTTAAATACATTAGAAACCAATTTATAGTGTTGTTAAAAGACAAGCAATACATCAATGATAGACCCAACCATGGTGTTGGGTGTTTTGTGTTATATTAAGGCTACAGGAGGGGGATCTTTGAGTGGAGGACTTTTTAAGGGCTTCTGACGTGTATTATGTTACATCTGGAGAAAACTCCCAAACTCTAGACCGTTAAATCAATAGTTGAGCTTAGACCTGAATGCACGACCTATGCAACAGATTGTGAAATGCAAGAATTTTATTGAGTTACAAAATTAGTTTAAAAACTTACAGCTTCAACTTCCTGTTTTGTTATTGAAGGAGCTAAATAACGTAAAAAAATAGAATGTGTTTTATGAAGAGCTCTTGGCTTTGGTTCATCTTTATCTTCAGGAGTTTCATCTTTTTCACCCTCTGCAATAAAAATAGCTTTTCTGTAGTATTTGTTTAACATATGAACAAATATAATACGATATTAATTACACAAAAAATGACAAACTAATATGGCTATCTTTAACCTGACTTCACATTGTTGCAAAGAAAGAACAAACTACGCCATAAACCATATTTATTAGGTTAACACAACATCAGTGGGCCGAAAAGACTATCCAGATGGATGACACTCAACTTTTATATACATTCAAAGCAATCAAGAATCTGCATAATACAGAACAATGCAGATTTGCATATTGCAGAAAATACGGAGATGGAAAAACAACGAATGACATTTAAAAAAAAAGGAGCTTTAGCCTTAGGTATGGGATTCGAAACTTTAGCATTTTGATTCGCAGCCTCGTGTTCTGCCAGCCAAACTGCGATGACTGCTTGTGTTTCTTTTTGCAGCAATATGGTTCTCTCTCTTCTTTGAACAGGTGAGATGGGCATATTTGAGATTAAAGTAATAAAAAGTAAATTGACTGCTGTTTTGAGGTTAAAATAAACATCAAAATATGAATTATGCAACAAACTCACAAAAACACAATTAGTTACTGTTAAAGACAGTGTTTTTGAAGGATATGTGACCCTACTATAGAAGTGAACTAATCACAACATAGTTCCAAAAAGTGAATGTGCCGAAAAATATTTTTACCAGCCATTACTGGTGCTAGGTCCTCTCTAGCAGATTTACCTTACATATTTTTTCACGTTCAGCATCTCATGAAAAAAACTAATTTGGAATGTATAAATAATAAGGCAAGGTAATTTATTTTTACTGTATACCAAAGTATTATTTAATCTGCAATTATACCACTTTCGTCACTAAAAATGAAATAATTCAGAATTATAACCAATGGAAAGGGTAAAGTTGAACTTTTCATATATTAGAATAAGAACACTTAATACAATAAAGTATCATTTAAAAAATATGCACATTTGGTATTTGTGCAGTTTCTTGAATGGTAATACTAAAATTATTAATTATTATATAAGGCGTTCTGGAGAGTAATGCCCTCTTTTTACATAAAATTCAAACAGCAAGTATTGAATTACAAACACGATATGCCTAAACAAAGAACTTATATTTGTTAAATTTTAAAGTGAGAATTTTATTGATAATATTTTTTCTTTCAAGAAAAATGGCCACTCTTTCTTTTTTTCATGTCTATTCCCTGGAGGCTTATATTCAGAATGTTCTGAAATCAATTTTTAGATATTCATGAGCATTTTACATTACAGCAAAAATTTTATGGACATCTCTTTTCTTTGAGATCACACAGGATATGTGAAAAGAACATCCCCTATCTCCTATCCCCTCATAAGTTTTGAATTTTGGAAAATGCTCCCCAATCTAGCACCTATGCTAAAAAACTCACATATGTGCTCAGTTTCGTATTAATTTAAGTAGTTTTGGCCAGGGGTACAGAATATGTCCAAATGTGCTAACAAGATTCAGGGGGATATTCTGAAGCGGTGGTGAAATTTTTGCCAAGTGCATTTAAAGGGGAAAAGTGCTTTTCTAGAGATGCAGCTGTCATAAAAAAAAAAAAAAAAAAAAAAAAAAAAAAAAAAAAAAAAAAAAAAGCTATTTAGCCTGTTGAGAATAGCTGTTTCTCTACACTCATGCCAAATCTACCCATCGCCTTATCTTCTTATTCCGAAGGAACGTAGCATGATCTGGAGGGAAAGGTGAAAAACATATGTTCCCTTCGTTTTCCTTAATCTCCCCCGAAGGTTAATAAGGTTTATCTAATAGTTTAATCTAACTTATAAATGTTGCTCAAATTCGAATGAAAATTTATAGTTTTGGGAAAAAATAACTGTGTTCTGGGGAAATATTGGGCCCTGAACATTACTTAGCAGTACACTATAGAATTTCACATTGCTATCTCTACTTTTTTTTATACAGTTATGTTTTGTGAACAGACCACTTGTTTACAATTTCTGAGTGGCTATACAACAAGTTACCGAATGCACAGAAATTATTTTTTGAGTGTCAAAGTGGCTCACTGGGAAGAACCTAACATTTTTATTACAAACCTTTAATGGCATAACACAGTGAAATTCAACTTGCTTTAAAAAAATAACATAACAAATGTTAAAGAATGGGCGCAGAAATAATGCATATGAAATCTTACACTAAAATTTTGTTCTACATTATGGCTAAAAATTTACTGTATTCCAGTCATTACCAGTATTTTTTATTTAATCTTTATTGACATTGTAACAAACATTTTCATCAACAATTGAAATGAATGTTTTAGTGTTAGATAATATTTACCTTCTTCTTGAACCTTTTCAACTTCTTCACATTCTTCTCTTTCAATACTGCCTTCTTTAACAGAAGCTTCTTTTTCTTGCAGGCTATCATCCATATCTTCTTTTTCAATTACATCTGACTTATCTAGGCTATCTTCTTTATCTACACTATCCTCTTTGTCAGAAGCAGAATGAGATCTTTTTCTAGGTTTCTTCTCTTTTGATTCGCCATTTTCAGTAACCCTGCATTCATCAGCATCTTCCACTGTAGCTATAAAATAAAAATTCATAGTATATTTTTAAGATTAATTGGCCTCAATATAAATTATTAATATTGCAATTTTAAAATTCAATAACTTTTAGTACAGACCTAAAAAGGTACATAATACAAGGTATCTATACAGTTTTTATTTCCCTTACTTCCATGCTACATTTCCCCCCACACTTTTCATTTGGAATTTTGGCAATATTTTGTAAGTTAAATGCCTTAACTCTTATGTCACAATTTTTATTTATGGCAATACAGTTAGTAGATAGCCTGAAATTTATAAATGATTTTAAAAACCACAGAAAATAACAAAATATTAGAATAGCTATTTAAATGAGTTATCCAATATAAAGATGCAGGGCACATTTATTTTGGGGCTGTTTATTTAGTATAAACTCTGCTTAGTGGCACCTGCACTGTAGTTTTATGTATGTTCAATGTGTAATTACAAGATTTTCTCATCACTTCAAACATTTAAGGAATTACTATTGAAGAATTTAACTGCAATGATTAATTATCAGGGTTTATATTCATTTTTTTAAATGGTATTCCCTTTCACCCGGTTACTGCAAAAATAAATAGAAGACCATATTTTTCATTAAATACTTATTTCGTTTAATTAAAAGCCTTTTATTAATAAAATTCAATATTGATTAAAATTACTTATAACAAAACAACAATTTTTAAAGACCATATGTAATAATTAAGAAGTAATAATAAAAACTATTGGGCACCCAGTAGTCAAAAGTTGAACGCAATTCATTAAATTTTTATGCGTGAATGATATAGAATTTTTTAAAATTTTGTTCAACGAAGTCGTTGTAAGCAAGTACAAATTCATTATTATGCAAGTTATTATGGCTAAGTTATATTTAAAAAACAATAATGCATTTTAACATTCCCTTTGGGATATTTTTTTTTGCCATTGTCCCATGGCTTGTTGTGAAAATAAGCCATGGGACTAGATTAGTGAATATTAACAGACAATTTTGTTTCGGCAAGTTATGCATTAATACTTAATGCATGTCACAGTGGTTCACAGGCAATGCCAAGCAGGATTGTTAGTATAATTACAAGTGTCACTAACCAGGTGGGACAGACTCAACTTCAGATTCAGAGTCAGAACTTTCTTCATTTTCTTCCCCAGATCCGGAGCCATGAGACCGCTTTCGTTTCTTTTTAGAGCTGACAACCTCTTCTACCTATGAGGAAAAAACGCATCCATTAAAGCAATATTACCATAATTTCTAATCAAAATGGTGTAATAATGCATCTTAAAGTTAGTAGAGATTGTTAAAAGATGTAAAGAAAAATAAAGTAATTTTTCAAGATGCTGTGACAGCTTGTTTTAGAAACTAGTTTAATTGTTAAATCCACCCCAAAATTTTAATTCTACTAAATCTTCTTTTCTTAAATCTAAATATGGAGTAATGGGGCATTAAATAAAGTGTTGCACCTATTTAATTTTTTTTTTAATTAGCAGAAGATTTTTATGTATATTTCAAGAAATCTGTCCTTATTACTTACTTATATAAGCTGTGCAAGCTTATGTATTTTATGTAAGTTGTGAAATATAATCAAATACATGCAAGTGGTCACTTAAAATTTCAAGCTCAGTGGCCACTGGCCACCTGCAAATTTTCTGAATTTTGACCCCTACAGGCATGTAGCAGCTGGCTGATTATATAGTGACTGCTGCTGGTTGAAGAGATGTCCTAAATGTAAGGTAACACAATATTCACAAAATGGAGGTTGGAGTTAAAGCAGACCACGAGTTTGACGCCTTTGGTTTAAATATTGTATGATAAAGTGCGAAGTTCATGGTTCGGTAAGACCTTAAAATACCATTTTATTTCTCTAGATAAGCAATGTATTTTTAATAAATACTGAAAATTTTGGGCTTTTCAAGCAAGCAAAGCACAGTAAATTTGAATGTGTAAGTATCCACAAAAAAGAAATTTCCAGAGTATTCCAGTTACACTTCTATAAATTTCAAGGCTTATCAGAAATAGATATGGAATTAATCAGTATTCTATTTGACATTTGTGTAATGTATACACTAAAACTAATTACTACTTTATCATTTGGTACTATAATTGAATAAAATTTGCCAACACAGCCACTTGAGAAACTTAATTGAAACTGTGAAAGTATAAAGCCACCTGCAAATAAGAAATGTTTTTTTCAAAGAACAAAACACTTTCTAATTTCCACAGTTGAAAAAAAAATCTGGGACTTTTAGAGTTCATCAAAATAAGCACTTCTCCCCAGAGTTTTCTAGGCTTTCCCTGTGGAATATAAACCTTGATTAAAGAGCCAATATGTTCTAATGAAAAACTTGAATTTAAGTTTTCTCAAGACTTCTCACAAATAGGAACAATATATATAAAAAAAATATTTTTTTGATTTTGAGCTGAATAAACTTTTTCACATGTTACTTGGTCTTGAAAATTTCAGAAAAACAAGAGATTTTAATATAAAATTAAGAGACCAACAGATATCAAAATCTGGTAAAATTGGTAGGTACGGAATTGCTATTAATCAATCTGAAGAACTGTGGATGCAAAACTCAGCTGGGTCATTCCACATCAGATCAAACAGTGCAGTTCACCACACCAACTTAGATTTTCCTCAAATTTTACATAGATGATTTATAGGCTAAGATAACCAGAAATCTCAATTTTGCAGGCTGTACGATAATTAATTGTGCAAATTTTTAAGTTTTCTGCAAGTTATGCCATTTTTTTTTCTCTGGATTTCTTAAATAACTCGTTAACTGTAGAATTCACTGAAGTGAAAATTTGTTTCTAGGGGTAACTTTTTAAGTTGATTCTAAAAATTTTATCAAAATTTGTGTATCTTCTATATTTTTTTCATGAGCACTGCATTTGCTAAAAACACACCATGAATATTTTTGGCATGTTTGATCAGAAGTACATGCTCTGATCAAACTTTATGTTGTTAGGTCATGATCAATTTTTATGTTGTTAGGATAAGATGGTATGCCCCTACATACCCCCAAAAATTTCATCTTTGCTTTCTGCTCAGAAGCTGAGCAAAAAATTAAATAATTTTGATGTGACTTTTTGTATATTGGGTCAAACAATACGCTTTAAGGAGCATGTCAAAGAAATAAATATGCAATAATACCTTTATTCGTCAAAGTAATCTCCATTATTTTCCAGAAGCCAATGGTTATAGCAAAGTTTGGCGGGGAAGTTTTCGAGCACCCCGCGTATAGCCCTAGCATAGCTCCTTTGGACTACCATTTATTTCAGCCAATGAACAATGCCTGGTCTTCTGTGCACTTCCCTACAGTGGAAGAAGTACGAAAATCCATTGATGACTTCATTGCACCAAAGATGAATCCTTCTATGTTGCTGGCATCCGTGCACTATCTGACCGTTGGCAGTGGGTGTTGGAAAATAATTGAGATTACTTTGACAAATAAAGGTGTTTCTTCTTGTGGTATTTCTTTCACACACTCTTTAAAACTTATTACTAGAAAAGTCACATGAAAATTATAATTTTTTTGCTCAGCTTCTGAGCAGAAAGCCAAGATGAAATTTTTTTGGTGTATAGTGGCATACCTTCTTAACAACATATAAAAATTTAAAACATGCACTTCTGATTAAAAAAAAGATGTTTTTTAGCAAATGCAATGCTTATGCATAAACTATTGAGGATACACAAATTTTGATAATATTTTTGGAATCAACTTAAAAAGTTACACCTAGAAACACATTTTTACTGCAGTAACTCCTCCAGTTAAGGAGTTATTTAAGAAATTCAGAGAAAAAAATGGCATAACTTGCAGAAAACTTAAAAATTTGCATAATTAATTTCTTAGCAATTGATAATTGTAGAACCTGCAAAATTGAGATTTGTGGTCATCTTAGCCTATAAATCATTTACACAAAATTTGAGGAAAATCTGAACTGGTGTGGTGAAATTTTTCCAATTTTTTTTTTGTGGTTTGATGTGGAATGACCCAACTGTTGTTGGTCTCTGCCATAAGTATGTTTCAAATATTGAAAAATAAGCTCGATATCATTTAACTTTACCATCACACATAACTACATAATAATAAAAAAAATTAAATAAATCAAATAAAATTAAAAAAAAATCAACAAACAGAATGAGTATTCAACTGTTAATATTTGTAATGCAAAATATATTTGCTTGGGGGGGTGGGGAAGATAGAAACAGAATATTTTTACTTTTTCTTCCTCTTCTTCTTTGACATCATCTTTAGAATTTTTTCTTCTGCAATAAATAAAAGTTTCATGAATATACATTTAAGTTATAAAATTATAAACATTTTCAATTAGTGCAAATATATATGAGTCAGACTTGTAGATGTATTTGCTAGTGTTATGGCTGCAAATTATGTCTTACAATATGCAGAAAAATATTTTGATTATACAGTACGCTCCCTCTTAGCCTCTATTTAACAGGATCTCCGCTTTAATTGACTATAATTGATTTAAACACAATAATAATAACTTTTTAAAAATTACAAGAAATGAAAAGTTGTTGATTATTTCCTATTTTAGTCCTTAAAATACAAGCATTCATCTTCTCCCATCAATGAGATTCTTAAAGGAAAAAAAAAAAAAAAAAAAAACTATGCAGTAGTCAAACTTCCAGTCTTCAGCAGAAAAAACAACCGATTTTTTAAAAACGTTCCTCCTGATTATATGTAAACTCATGTAATAAATTGACACATTTATTTTAGTGCATTTCCATTAAAACTCCCCCCACCCATTTAACCAGCTTTCCCTAGTCCCATTTAGGCCAGTTAAGGAGTCTACCGTACATGCGTTTCTGCTTTAAAAATAAGGGCTCCCTCTGTTTCAGGCTTAGAACAATTCTGGTAGAAAGTATATGTTGGAATAGATTAAAGCAAAGTCTTGGTACATTTGTCCATACATATATACATGCACCAGCATTAACCTGTAGTGAGAATAAATATTACAGGTGCTAAAAATCGTAACTGAACCTTTTCATGCACTATTTAAACCAATTAATAAAAATATTTTTTTAATACAACATGCCTGTATCAAGTGAATGGTAGAATGCGGGATTTCCTCTT
The DNA here is from genome assembly GCA_038373885.1 of Cheiracanthium punctorium. Lineage (NCBI taxonomy): Eukaryota > Metazoa > Arthropoda > Arachnida > Araneae > Cheiracanthiidae > Cheiracanthium > Cheiracanthium punctorium. The sequence continues at coordinate 261,138 of JAWZYV010017704.1, read as the reverse complement.
GTACGGTTTAAAAAAAAAAAAAAAAAAAAAAAAAAAAAAACAGTGTTCACATTTTGTTGCATGTGAATTGGTTAATTAGAGAATAATTTACGTTTTTAAAACTCTGATTGAAATTGGCAAACCTTAATGTTGTTCACACATCACGGGATTTGAATTTTATGGCAAATATTAAATATATCGCCAGCCAAGCAGCCTTGTTTTGGAAACATATTTCTGATGCTACCTTTGGTGAAATATTGCCAAAAGTCACCAATATTGGCAAGATTTGGCACTATTTTAATGGAGGCACACAACCAACGACTGTCATTAGACCAAAGCTAATTAAATATTAGGACATTCCTGTGTATAAAAAAATCCGTTTAATATATATAATTTTTTCTAAATTAAAATTGCTACTGGAAAAACTTTAGAATATCGAACATACAGTTTCTTATGAGACAGGGTTTAAAATCATTTTTAAAATAAAATTCTCCGAGTTTTTTGACTTTCAATAATTTCCAGGTTATTATAAAAATAAGAGAAGTACGGAGTGACTATTTTCTATTCATAATAATACCCAACTTTAAGTTAATTGCATTACTACTGTACGAGATTGTAATCAAAATTATACTGTTCCCCCAGCATAAACAATTTAATAGGTTCATATCAAACATGGTCCGTTTCAATTCCACTTATAAATTTCTGATAAAACTGTACAAAGTTAAGGATTAACAACTCCACATTCTTCAGTACTAGTACAAGTAAACCTTAGGAATCCTACATGGTAACTTTTAACAGGGTTTCTACAGATTTCCCAGCTTTTGCTTCCCTGACTTTCCCTGAAATCTATCATGCTCTTCCCTAACTTTTTATCTACCATGCTTTCCTGAATTTTGCATTTCTATTTTTAGTATTACATCCTAATTAATAACTTTTTATATATTTTGCTCCTTCTTTACAAATAATAATAAAATCAATACACTCAAAAATATTATTTGACATCACTGGATTCTAACAAAATCCATGTTTGATAATAATTTAGGATAAAACTAATAATATTTCAACTGAACAAGATATGTTAAAAAGGACGCATTTTAAAATTATTTATAAGGTTAAATAAGAAAATGAAAATAAAACAATTTCTACAATTAGGTTCAAACATTGTAGAAATTGTTTTATTTTCAGTATTTTCTTGATTTTGCCACAAAATTCAAATATTCTTGCATTTCCCTGACCTTTCTTCAAATTTCCCTAACTTTTTTTCCCAAATCCCTGACCAAAACACATTTCCCTTATATTCTCTGACTTTCCAGATCGGTAGAAACCCTGCTTAAGCTCTTATGCAAATAAAAGTTAAACTAATACATACACAGGCGATAAGTAAGGAGTTGCCTCTTTAGGCTTCTCTTCTTCGTATGGCTTATCAAGAACTTTCAGGTCAAAATCTGTTCCACCTTCTAATTTGATAACAACTAAAAGAAACAAATAAAAAATGTACATTTTTTTACTCTTTTGAAATAAATAGATGCAACAGGTTTAAAATGCGGGGAGGGGGGAGAACATACCTGCATCTAAAAACTTAATAATCTGTTCACTGTTCTCTTGATCGAGGGAGACAGAATCAACCCATCCCTTTTCATGCAATTCCATGAAAACTGCCAACCGCCGTTTTAAGGCAGCTTGTAACTCTGCCTTTCTCTTTAAGCTCTCTTCAGGATGATGTTTTAATTTAAACCTAATAAATCACAAATTTTGATTTAGAAAAATATGAAAAAATACACAAATCTAAACTTGAGGGAAAATAAACAAATAAAACATTGAAGAAAATAAATTATTCAACAATTGGCATAAAATTACATGTTTGCTAATAATAATAAGTGTATTCAAAAATAAATAATAAAAAACCCAAATTTTGAAACTTTACTAAGTGATTTTGAAAAAGCAAACAAATTTAAAATTCTCAAAGACACACAAAATAGAAAAATAATTAATTTTATTCAGTTTAAACAATTTGTGTCTCACAGGAGAATATGAATAAATTTAATTTTAGAGAATTTTTATCAATCCCAAGGAATAAATGCAAAAGGTGCACTTTTTTCTTCCAATCTTAATATAAATGATTCTTTTTTTGGTTGGCAAAAAAATATTAATGTTAAAGCTTTTATATCTGCAAGAAGTCATTTTATTGGCATTTAAGCTGTTCCAGTTTGTCCATATACTGCCTTTTTTTTAGCACAAAAAAAAAATGAAAAATTACGAAATCCCAAGGCAAAGTTTCCTAACTGTTGTAACTTACAAAAGTTAAGCAAATCTGATATGCAACAGGCTGTGTTTATATTTTAACAGAGTAGTACAAGCCAGTGCTAAAATTTGAGTAACTACTGCAAATAGTCACAATATAATGGCTTAGTTAAAATAACTCATACAGGCATGAAAGCACGAATAGCTAAAAAGACTTAACTTCGATGCAGATCATAAAGAACAAATAAATTATGCATTTAACACATTACCTGCTTTCTTTTATATGTATTCATTATTAAACTAACTAATATTCATTGCATCACTGTATTCAGTACGACTAAATTCATTTGCATAAATCTCAAAAACAGCCAAATGATCATGAAAAAGCACTAAATTCAGTCAAGACTGAAAACTTTCATGCCTGCTCATACTAAAAATTTGAAAAGTTTACCAGTACGGTAATATTTATAATAAATGCACTTCATACAATAAATTAGCACATTTTGAAAGTTTAAATCTATGATTAATAATTGATTTTTAAAAAGTTTTTTCACTATATTTATTTTTAATCAGAATAATAACCATTTAATATAGGGTCATTCCATATCAAATCAACGAAAAAATTGGGATTTTCAACCTGACCCCCTCAGAATTCTATGAAATTTGGTATGATAGTAGTATGTATAGAGAAAAAAATAAATGTGAAATTTCTAGTCCATATCACTTTTAGTTTTTGAAATATTTAATTTTAAAGTTTGTGAAATTAATGAAATTTTAGAAATTCTTGCACTATACAGTTGGCTCCAATTTTTCTCCTAATTATCATAGAAACTCCATTTAAGTGTCTATAGAAAGTAAACAGGTTGCCCTTTCTTATCATATGTAACATCATTAAATTTTTAAAAATTTTAATTTAAAGTTCATCATTTTAAATTTTTAAACTTTAAAATTTCAAAAAGTATATTTTTAATTTTTTTAAAAAAATTATATGTTATTTTTCTATTTATTGTTAACAATATCTGAAAGTTTCATTCTGGGATTACCATGGGTTTTCGAGTAATAAATTTAAGAAAATTGCTATCATCTCGATTTAATAACACCAAAAGAAAATTTTTGTATTTTAAAATAAAATTACACTTTTAACTTAATATAAGAATTTTGAAAGAGAACAAAAAATGTTGATAATGTTTTTCAACACTTTCATTGGGGGTACACACGAGGCAATGTCTCTCTCTTCCCCCCACCCCCATAAAAAATACAATTTTAGAAAATACAATTTTACTAAAACAATTATTTGTTTTTAAAATTTCAAGAGCAGTTGAGTCCAAATTTGTTTTTGCTGGGGGTTTTATTGGGGGTGCTTTCAAAGTAGGAAAGGGGGTGTGCCTCCCCCCTTATAAATAGAATTTTCAGACTTTGTCTAACAAAATTCCATTTTTCTTTTTTATTAATAATTTAAGAAATCATTATGTTTCATAAAATGCTTCCACTATTCCAATGCCTTACAACTATTCCTTTAATTGTGAATTTTTAAATAATAGCATTTTCACGTTAAAAAAAAAATAGAAATAATAATTACAGTAAGATGTTATTTATATGTTGCATGCCTATTCTTAACTATTAAGTAAATATTTCAAGTGTTACCTTTAATTGATGTGTATTTTTTAAAAATTGAGTTTTAAATTTGAAATAATACAGTCACAAGATGGTAAAATGGAATTTACAAAGGTAATTTGCAAAGGTTACCTTTAAATTAAAAGAATGCTTGATATTAAACTAAAAGAAATAAATCATATGACTTTTTTTCCACCTCTCTTCTTCTTTTTATATATTGTTTTCCAACAGAGAAAGTTTATAAACTCTAAAAGCAAGAAATGGATAGTGCTAACCAGAAGTTGTTAAAAAAAAAATCCTTTGTATACATGGTATCTTTGGAAGCAATACAAATTGCCGTAAATATAAGTTCATTCTTTAATTTCATCATGATCTTATTGCAATCAGTACCCTTTTAAGATTAATCCTCTCTGTTGAAATTCTTCATAGCCAAGTTTTAAAAGAGCCTTGACCTTTTTATAAATGTTAAAATTTTTTAACATTTTAAAAATTCAAGAGCAGTTGAGTCCAAATTTATTTTTAGTCAAGTTGTGGGTTTGTTTATTTGACATGGAATGACCCCGAGATCTCATAATTTGAAACCCTACACATTTATAAAAAGGTCAAGACTCTTTAAAACTTGGCTATGAAGAATTTCAACAGAGTTGAGAGGATTGATCTTAAAAGGATACGGATTGCAATAAGATCATGATGAAATTAAAGAATGAACTTAACCTTTGCAAATTTTTGGTGTTTTGCTCATGTGTTCTGTACGTTTATCCACATACAGATGAAATTAAAGTAAACTTTCTCCATCTACATAATCTATCCCCATCATTTTATTACCCATAAATTATATGATAAAAAAATGCTATTTGCATCCAATAAATTTGAGAAAAAAATCACACAATGGTTTACTTTCTTTTTATTATACTTTGTGCATAGTCTGCAAGTTGTAAGTTTTCCTTACTACATTCAAATTTAAAACTCAATTTTTAAAAAATACACATCAATTAAAGGTAACACTTGAAATATTTACTTAATAGTTAAGAATATGCATGCAACATATAAATAACATCTTACTGTAATTATTATTTCTATTTTTTTTTAACGTGAAAATGCTATTATTTAAAAATTCACAATTAAAGGAATAGTTGTAACGCATTGGAATAGTGGAAGCATTTTATGAAACATAATGATTTCTTAAATTATTAATAAAAAAGAAAAATGGAATTTTGTTAGACAAAGTCTGAAAATTCCTATTTATAAGGGGGGAGGCACACCCCCTTTCCTACTTTGAAAGCACCCCCAATAAAACCCCCAGCAAAAACAAATTTGGACTCAACTGCTCTTGAAATTTTAAAAACAAATAATTGTTTTAGTAAAATTGTATTTTCTAAAATTCTATTTTTTTATGGAAGTGGGGGGAAGAGAGAGAGACATTGCCTCGTGTGTACCCCCAATGAAAGTGTTGAAAAACATTATCAACATTTTTTGTTCTCTTTCAAAATTCTTATATTAAGTTAAAAGTGTAATTTTATTTTAAAAAACAAAAATTTTCTTTTGGTGTTATTAAATCGAGATGATAGCAATTTTCTTAAATTTATTACTCGAAAACCCATGGTAATCCCAGAATGAAACTTTCAGATATTGTTAACAATAAATAGAAAAATAACATATAATTTTTTTTAAAAAATTAAAAATATACTTTTTGAAATTTTAAAGTTTAAAAATTTAAAATGATGAACTTTAAATTAAAATTTTAAAAATTTAATGATGTTACATATGATAAGAAAGGGCAACTTGTTTACTTTCTATAGGCACTTAAATGGAGTTTCTATGATAATTAGGAGAGAAATTGGAGCCAACTGTTTGTGCAAGAATTTCTAAAATTTTATTAATTTCACAAACTTTAAAATTAAATATTTCAAAAACTAAAAGTGATATGGACTAGAAATTTCACATTAATTTTTTTCTCTATAGATACAACTATCATTCCAAATTTCATTGAATTCTGAGGGGGTCAGGTTGTGAGGCTCGTTGATTTGACATGGAATGACCCTATAACTATGGACACAAACATTAACATGATATATATTTCAATGAAAATACTAGTACAGCAATCAAGAAAAATACACAAAATTTTAAAATTTACATACACTGTGATATGACACTTTTTTTTATGATAACAAAATAAATAAATAAAAATGATGATAAAAAAATCTAATGCTTTACCAATAATTTAAATACTGACTTACATAAGGCTCTTCATGTGATAGCTTGATGATGATAAAACTTATCGCGACCCCTCATTTTGGGGGTATGCCTATGCCTACTACTTTAAAACTGAATCACATATATAAAAATAACATCGCGAAACTTTCATTTTTTGTTCTCACATTTCACAAGAAACAGTTCAACAAAATCAACTAGACTTTCGTTAATGAGAGAGAGAGAATGACAGTTCATAAAGCATTGATGTTTCAGAAGCATTTCTTTAGAGGTGAAATGCTGGAAGTCAGCTTGTATGCTGTGTGGAGGAAAAAATATAAGATAACATACATAACCAGCAAAAAAGAGGAATGAAAGTTACAATATAATTAGGAAGCTGAGTAAGGTCTTACAACAAATTTAATAAATATATTAAAACAAAGTAACATTCCAGGCATTTTCCAATTAATTAAGCTCCCTACCCTCCCGCCATGTAATAAGATTATAAATGCTTAAAGATTATAAATGCCAAATGAAAGTTTCAAATTATGAAAGTAGTCATTTTAGAAAAATTCTTCACCTATATAATTTAAAGTCTGTTGGTTTTGCTGTATTTTATCACTGAGCCTATCAAATTAACTTACATTAATCATAAAAATCTCATATCAATTTATTTTGCTATCCAAAAAATGTTTAAATTACTCAACTTCCAGTGTTTTCTCTCTTGAATGCTGGTAATTAAAAAGATTATAACAATTATTTAAATATATATACAAGCCTATTATTAAATAGTTTTCAGGAAATTTCAATGAATCAATACAAACAATGATTAAGATTATATAGATCTGTAAGATAAGATTCTGTTATAGATCTAACACAGTTTAAAAACATTCCTTATGGATGATTCATTATTTTAAGCATTTAATTTGGCAAATATGGATATTTTCTAATATACTGAATCTTATTTTAATTGATTTTATGAATGTATGGGACGCATAGATTATTTTGACACAGTCAAAATGACTTATTTTTTATTAAGAAAAAATGACAATAACATAAAGGTTTTTGAGAGATGGATTTTTACCCCCAGGTCCTCAACACTACTGTTATTGTTTTTATTTATTTATTTTTAATTTAAAGCTATTTTTAATTAGCATTTTGAGTCTTGCAAAACAGCCTTATCACCTCACCCCCCTCCCAACTCTCAAGACACTGTTATATTAGTTTAATAAACAAAAAGAAAAATTAACCAAGTAGTTTCCATGTCAGTTTTATACATAATATTTGAATAAGAAAAGTGAAATTAAAATTTTTTAGTTAATCCTAGCATTATGCAAAACAAGATTCTATCCACAATACAAAATTTAAAGAAATTCTCATATTTCATAGTATGTAATTTAACAGAACCAAACTCCTTTCCCAGTTTACTTATTTATTTTAGTCACGATTCAGCTTGTTATATTGTCAACTGACTATTTATTTTCTTCAGGGATTGTGCCGAAGTCTGATGAAAGTGGGTCAAAAAGGCCCATTATTTTGAGTATTTCAGGTTTTTGCGGACACAAAACCCACTATGTGTGTATTTCTTTGCATCACAGTCAACATAATTTGGGTAAATTACTCAAAAATTCGAGTAAACCCGAACATTGCTTTTTTTTAAAGATAAAAAGTAAATCTCGTGTCAACAGCATTTAAAATTGATTACTACAGAAAAGTTGAAATATTATTCAGTACTTTCTCAAATACTTTACATTTGTAATAAGTTAGTCTATTCATTGAAATGTACAATTAAGCATAAACAAATAAAAATAAATTCTGTAAGACAAAATACGAACCATTCTTCATCTTTGTGGTTAAGAAAAAATTCATTTATTTGCTGCCTTTTAAATTCTAGTTTATATTCATTGTACTTTTTTACAGCTTCTTGGTCGTCAATGCCATCGTCTTGAGATGATAAAAACTGTTTGAAGGTCATCATAGGTGGTTGTGTCATCCCAGGTTCAACATCCCTTAAAAAAGAAAGGAAGAAAAAAAAAAACAGATCTCAGTGAAAAGAAAACCAAGCATTGAGTAGCTGAGTTTAGAAAGCAGCAATTTCTTACTCTTTCGACTGTTTGAAAATGACACAAGGAAAATTTTTCATGAGAACAGATGCAAAACGGTTTTTTGGGTTACACAATTATGAAGAAAATAATATGAATTCAACTTTCATAATGCAGTGAACAGTCAAGGGCCAAAAATTTATTCACATAACAGGTCTTAATCACAGCAGCTGATAAACTAAGTTTTACATCTTCCAAAAAAGGTCCAGATTTCTCTTGCTCTCACTATAAATATAATGTAAGTTTTACTGACATCTAACACATTTTTAGAATTGCAGCCTTAGATAAGACAGGCTCCCCATAACAGAATTGGAAAAAAGGTTAATTAAAATAATAATAATAAAAAGACCGACAGTTTAGACTTGTTATTTATCCTTTCTCAGGATCTTAAGGAAATCAAACACTGCCACATTCTATGGCATACTTGTCAACTTTTGAAATTCTAAAAGTGTACAATTGTGTGAACAACATTTTGGATGATTTTTGACAAATAGTATGCAAACGATATTTTAAATGACTTTACTAGCACATGAACAGCATTTTAAATGCTTTTCATTAAATAAACTCATGAGATACTTTTAAGTTTTACCAATTTACATATTTTAAGTAGTATAAAATATTAAAAATATATTTACATAACACACACTTAATATATATCTTTAAAAAAAATGAAATTTAGTTATTTTTATTAAACAAAAACATTCATACTAAACATAAAAAAAAATTTCTGCAATGAAAACCCTGACTATGCAAAAATGTATGTCTACTTCAGGGTTTCATACAATGAGGAAAAAAAAAAAAAAAAAAAAAAAAAAAAAAAGAAGAAAGAAGAGAAAAGAAAGTCTTGTCACATGCTTTTGTATTCTCTTTTAAAATTAGATCAAGACTAAGAAGACGAGTGCCTCTTTTTACGCTGTATTTTTTTTTTTTTTTAGCAACTATGAAATAACTTAGTATATCATTATGAATATCATAACTATGATTTTCATATTTATGTAAAGCATTGTATTATTTATTAAATAAGATAACATTTATTAAGCTAGACAGAGGTACTTTTTTTCTACTTTTCTCTATTAATTTTTTGTTGAATGAAATGTCAATCCTACAAGATCAACAAATTTTAATTCTGAAATCCCGCGGAATCAACAAATTTCAATCCTAAAACCCCGCGGAACAAACAGCGTAGGTTTGCATTCCCTAATCAAAATGAATACAGACTAGGATATTAATTTTTAGTTTCAATCAGTGCATGTGTAATTCAAAACTAATTTAATTTACCTTTGAGGATTCATCTGGCCAGGCATTCCCCATCCAGAATGCATGCCACCCATCATTCCTCCTCCAGGATAGTTGCCATCAAAATTATTGCCATAGCCTCCACCACGGTCCTCCCTAGTTAAAATAACAACTTGGTGAAATTCTTATTGATCAACAATATCTTTCAAACTAATTTCACAGCTTACGATATAAGGACAGCATATAAAGTTAAACAGTAGACTGAAATCCAGATTTGAGAAACTAAAGATTACTCAACTATTAAAAAGCTTGTTTTATAAAATAGTATACGGTAAGAAAACATTGTGAGAAATGTAACTTAAAAGCAAAAATGTATAATAACAAATGCGAAGTTGTATATTTCAAAAGATCATTATGCAATGCATGCTCTAAAGAAAATGTTAAATTTAAAGACAAATCATTCACTGTTTAACCCTTTGAGGCACAGTGTTCCCGCTCTGGGAACACCAAACTCTGACGTTTCGACTGTTGCCAGTCACGAAGAATAGATTTGATTTCTATTAAAATAGTTGCGGGTGACATAGCTCCATGAGAATCTTTTACTTTTTTTAGTACGTCATTTCCCATAAAAAATTGTTACGATTCTTTTTAACAGCACTGACATCTGCTGAAAAATGGAAGAATGCGAGAACAACTGGATAGATTGCCCAATGCTTAAAAAAGGGCAGCCGCTGCCATCGCTCGACTTAACGACCAGCAAGATGGCGGACGATCGAAACATTCATCGCGTGCCACAGATATAGAGACCTTTTTTTTTTTTTTTTTTTAACGACAGCTGACTGTGCTGCTGGTCGTTAAGTCGAGTGAAGGCAACGGCTGCCCTTTTTTCAGCATTGGGCAAGGGTTGCACCTCAAAGGGTTAAACTTTTTTAGAAATAGGCGATGCTCATCATAATACAAAGCCAGAGCTCAACTGGAGGTGTCGTACTGAAGAGGGCATAAAAATGGAAAAAAGGAGGGCACCAAAATTAAAATTTGCCCCAGGTAATGTGATCTACAGTTGCAGCACTGTACAGAGTTTTCTGAGCACGATATGTTCATTTTATATGTTATGGGGTCGATCCCAGAATTTTTTGCAGGGTCCCATTTTTGTGAAATTTCATACCAATTTTTAATAACTTTTTTTTTTGTTAAAATAATTGATAAAACAGATTAAAATGTTGGGCAAAATGCCAATGAAGGGCCTTTTTAATCGATTATTTTTGTGAAGAGGCCCGCTTTAATCGACTGTAATTTTGTGAAGGGGCCATTTTAACCCCCTTCCGTTAACACCTTTCTGTCCCTTCTAAAAACCGTTAAGCTGATTGCAATTTTGTGAAGGGGCCGCAAAACGGACGCAATTTTTGTCTGCATGAACCCCCAATGGTAGATATAAAAATATTTATTCCGAGTATTTAAATTTCAAATTCATATGAAAAATCTGAATTATTCCAGAATAAAAACTTTACCTTCTATATCAAGAAGTTTTAGAGAAAATCATTGAAAACTTGCAGTTTTATAAATCTGAGAATTTATAAGATAAACAAGATAAATTGTATTTCAGTTATAACTAAATTTAATGAAAAGCACAGCAAAGTACACTTACCAGTCACGACGCATTCTTTTCATGGGTGGGCTTATTTCATGACGGGCTGGACTGTATCTATCCCTTCGATTACGAGGGTCATAATCCCTGTATTCTCGCCGGCTGCCTCTTCCATCCCTATAAAATTTTGACATGAATGACATATCTTTCAGAGAACTGCTTCCCAAAGTAAACAGCAAGAGAACTGGCTCTCAAATAGGATAAAATGACATTATTTCAAATATCAAGAACTGTCTGCATTAATGTTGCCAATCTTAAAATATGAAATTCCCCAACTTACCTAGTCAAATTCTAGGTTTATTTTACAGAGAAAGAAACAGTGTATTGAATGAAGCTTATATTGGTTCTCTAAAATTCAAGTTTTTTTTTTTCTTTTTACTTAAATATGATGCACAACATGGAAATAAAATCATGTATTTTCATAATAAAAATTCATGTATAATTGTCATACTGTGTGTGTGTGTGAATGAGACAAATAAAATTTATGCAAAAGTATACATAAAATATTAAACTGCTTTGCTATATTATAAGCAAATCATACACTACATTTATGAATAGCTAGCTTTACGCTGATTAAAATGATATTTTAAAGAGCATATGACAACTCCTGAAATTTTACTATAAAGAATTGGATAAATTTTTTCAAAATATGAAAAAAAAAAAAAAAAAAAAAACTTAAAAATTTTGTCAAATATCAAAAAGATTACACCCAACACTTAAGATTAAGCAGCAGAGAAAAGTTCTTATATTTTCAGGAAGGAAAAAGCTTACGTAAAAAAAAACTAACAGGATAACTGGTTTGAAACTGCAGAATATTTACAAGAAAAGTAAAGATTTTTTCCCCCTTCAAATTGCATTATTAACAGGGTTGGCAAGTTTTTGACGGTTTTAACCATGGTTTAAACTGTCGCGTCAAAAATATTTTGTCGAAGACCTCAAATATTGCACTCGTAGAATTACAAATATTAATTGATGTCTTTAACTTCGCATGCATTTTATAAGCTATGAATATGTGAGAATACTAATTTTTAAGAAATATGGTCATCTTTTACATATTTTTTATGAAACATTGTCTAGAAAGGAATAGAAAGTGGAAAGAAATTTATGCATCCAATATAGTCAAAACAATATTCTTGCTAATATAATATTAAAATTATAAACTATCAATTTCAATAAAAAAATTAGTTATGCTTTATAAAATGCTTCATGGAAAAAAATGAATGAAACTAATAAGCATTATTTCAATGTAAAATATTTTGTTCTTTGTAATTAATTAATCAATATTTAGAAAAATAAAATATGTGCTTTTTTACGCATTACATTTAATTACTTAAATTTTTTACTAATTCTGTTTTGAATGCGAAGCTTTAGTATACTGATAATTAACGGGGTGTTGATCTTTATTTAAATGACTGAAATTACTATGTTATTGCCTGTTGCTTAAAACCCTTTCAATTTAGGTTTTTGGATAAAATAAAAAATAAACTTAATATTTGCTGTTAGGCAATGTTTAGCCGTACCTTAATTTTAAAAAACTGCAGGCCATTATTTATCTAACTAATAACGATAGACAGTACCATGTACCCTATTGAAAATGATTTATATGTACCGTTTACAGGAGAAAAAAAAATTCCAATACATTACACTCAATAGGCAGTCATATAAATACATAATTAAAACTAATAGTTAATATGACATTAACTAATAGTTAATATGTTTCATGCAAAATGAAAATATACTGCATATTTACTTTGACATTTTGTTCTCTTTCTTTAATAGATTAATTTTTGGATGGTTTAAACCAGTTTTTGATGCTTGTCTTGACAAAAACCCAACCCTGATTATTAATTCAATCTTTAAGACTAAGCAAAAAAATTGCAACTGAAATTGTCTGTTATTACAAAAATGTAAAGATTTTGCCATGAGCTAGATAGTTTTCTGATGCCAGCTTATGAAAACTCACAGCATTTTTTACCACAAGCCCCGATATGTTTTCCTCATTGGCACTTGGTCTTCGCTAGCTCTCGGCACATGGAGAGATCGTGAAAAAAGAAAAATAACACAAACATTTAGGAAAATAAAACTTGTACATGCTTTTTATCTTTTAAAAATCTTTATTTTCTTTTTGCTTTTAGATTCTACTCGCCCAAGAATCCCCCCCCCCCAAGATATATTCCCAACTTAGGGAACGCAAAAGGGGCACATCCCTTCAAGGGCCGAAATCAGGTATGCCGTGCATATTAGAAAATGATAGAATTCTTTTTGAATGTGAAAAATGTGTTTTGAATGTGTTCTTTTTGAATGTGGCTTATTTATTTTTTCAATTTAAGTTTGTATTGCTTTATTGTGATGCTGTACAGGTTTATAAATAAATGTGTTTTTAGTCCATAAAAGATTAATTTTCATGCACACAAGATGCATATATCTTTTTCATAATCAAGATTTTAGATCACTCTTGCATTTTACTGAGGAGGGTAAGCATTCTTTCCTATTGCTACCTAACCTTCATATAGTAAATTAGTATAGCTCTATTTGCGGCACTGATGGTAACTACAATTTTTACGCAACTTGAAACAAATAAATAAATAATGAACAACACTAAAAACAAATTAATCTTTCCAAAACGCATTTATTTAAAACTGGCTGAACTCTAAAAAAAGCCTCCACAAAATTAATTATTTTGATGCTGAGGAGGATATTGTTAGCGTGGCTAAAGTATAATTTGCTTATTGTAAAACATTCAGAAAACAGGTATGTAGCGACACAGCTACATAGACATATTATCTAACCAAAAATTATCATAAAAGAGATTGTATTATGATTATGCTAAATATAATTCTATTTTAACAATCAAAAATGAAGTATATTTCATATCCAAATGGATTCTTCGTTATTTGGAAAAAGAAATAGAATATTCTTGCCACATAAAATCCTTATAAAAATAACAATAGTTTCAAAAAATAAAATAAATGTGTTCATTAAACACCTAATTTAAGGAAATCTTGCTTAAAACAGAGCAGTAGGTTTCCCGATAAAATGATCTATAACAAAGAATGAAAGTTGTTTACCATAAATTGGCAACAATTAAAAACATTACCTTCCAAATCGATCATCACGGTTTCCTTCTTCTTCATCTCGAACTCGTTTCCTCCCCTGTCTGATTTTGCGTAACAATTTCATTAATCACATGCACTCACAGGTATTATCGTGACAAAATTATCATCAGTATAAAGAGTCCTTGTCATCCAACCTTCAATTTTAGATAACATAGCATCACATGACCTTTTATTACTCATGAAAGCATTCTAAGCCCTTTATTGCATTGCTCCCCGAAGAGTACACCCAAACACTATCGTATGGGTTAAAAAAAGTTAAATTTAATCACATAATAAAGAGAGGTTTTAAGTAAGCGGTTTTATGAAATAAATAAAAACTTTGTAAAAAACACACATAAAACGATACCTATTTGAAGGTATGATTGTTTCAAGTGAATTTTTTTTTTTTTCTGTTTTCTCTACCCTTCATACCACGTCTCACCAAACAGTCGCCCACTGTTTGGTGAGACGTAATGTGAAGGCTGAAGAAGATTGAAAAACTTTTCAGTTGAAACAATCGTACCTTAGAATTGGTATTTTTACACAATTTTTTCATTTACTTTATCTTTGAACACCAGTATTGAGTGTTTTTTCCGTAAGTGTTATTATAAGTCAATTCACATTAATTATATTACATAAAAAACAGCAGTGACAATGAGAAGTTTATATATAGAAAGCTTCAATACATTAGTCATACAAGTCATTTCTCAGTTCCAAGTCGAAAATCTTGCTAACCATAGCAATTTGTCTGCAGAGATCGTTCTGTTTCTGCCACGGGGAGCATTAGTAGCTTCAATAACATAAAAAAAGGAGCCAAAATAGCAGTTTTTCTTAGTTTCAGTAGTCAAAATACAGTGAAATACATTTAACACGAAAATGCTTAACATGAAAAGAGACAACGGTCCGGAACGCAAAATACACAATTTCTAATGTCGAAATGAATAAACCTATGGACAATCTTGAAAATTTGTGGACAATATGGCTCTGAAAAATACATTTCAAAAAAAGATAACTGATTTTTTTGTAATTGCTTTTCATCCCAATAAATGCAACCATCTTGTTGTTTAACAGGAAATTGATATAAAATACAAGAACATCGAAAATATGGTAAGTTTTGTTCTTTTTTTACGAATCTTTTAACACGAAAACATATTTTGGTCCCTTCGGTTTCGTGTTGAACGTTTTTCACTGTAGTAGGAATTTCTGTTAGGTTCAGTAGTACTGATATCTTAGTGTAAAAGAGGAAAAGAAAATTTAAAAAAAGGAAGAAAATCTGAAACACTTAGATTTTAAATACACACTAAAGTCCTATATATGAAAAGCGTATCATAATTTATGCATCTCCCTTATTTTTCTTCCTTATTCCATTAAGTTGGAAAGTGTATCATTATTCACGCGTGTGCCTTATTTTTCTTCCTTGTTTCATAAAACTCATCTTTGGAATCGAATCCATCTAAAAATTGCCTACTAAAACCATTTTACAATCTCCGCCAAGTATATTACAACTATACTTCCCCGTTTTAAATGTGCATCATAATCCACAAGTGTGCTGTGTTTATCTTTCTTGGGTTGACTACTACTTTAAAGAACCGACTCTCGCCAAGGTGGCAATAATTAATCATGTGCAATTACTATGAAAATTTTTTGTATTTATGTGGCAATCGTAATTTGGAATTATTCTTGAAATTCCTTAACTGGTGCATTTATTGCTAATTTGTTCACATTAGTTTTCATCTAGTTCACATGTCACACTTCATCTAGTCTCATCTTGCCCCTGCGGGCCAGATGTGGCCCACCATGGCTTTGGATCTGGCCCACGGAAGATATCAAAACCCATATAAACCATTCAAAATCTCATATAAATACCAATTATACGGCCCTCGACTTCGTTAACATCTTGAAGTTTGGCCCACAACTTTTCAAAGGTTGCCCATACATGATATAGTTCTTTTGGGAGTGTTAAAACTTGTGCACAACTCCTAGAGACCCATGACTGCAAAGTTTGTGAAAGTGCAAGGATTTTTTAGATTGGCGAGAGTGGGGGTGTTAAAATAGGAATCAACTCCTTCTTGTACCATAAAACACATCTTTGGAATCAAAATCAATCTTAAAATCACGTACTGAAATTGTTTTACAATCTTCGCCAGGCCTATTCAAACTATAGGCATATTCCAATGATACCGTGCAGGCATCTTAAATACTGTTTGGAATGGGCATCATAATCCATGAATGTACCATGTTTTCCTTCTTTGTTCCATAAAAGTTTGGAATAGAAATCTATATTATAATCACATACCAAAAATGTATAACAATTTTCTTCAGGCATAGTCAAACTATACTTCACCTTTTTTTGTCTGCTCTGTTCTAAAAACCACTTCTTCGGAATTAAAATCTATATTAAAATTGCCTACTAAACTATTTTACAATATTCACCTGATGTTTTCGAACTATACTCAAAATGTATTTATTAAAATAAATTGTTGCATTTTGGCACCAAATTTAGCAATCAATTATCAAAAATTGCAAACCTTGTGCAACTTAAAACATTTTATTAACCAACATACATTGCTTCATAGTAACATTTTGCTTTACATTTTTTTAGGTCTTTTCTTTTTGTGCCTCACCCCCTATACAACCCCCCCCCAAAAAAAAAAACAAAAAAAACGTATGCCAATTCATATTAAATAACAAGTAAAACAAACATTAATTGTTAGGCTTAAAGGATTTCTCTAATGTGAAAGGGTTCAGAAAGTGAAATTAACAGTGGTAACGAGTTTCCATTTTAAATTTTAAAAATGTAATATTCATTATATCTAGTGTCCACATCAGATTTTTTTTTAAAACAAGAAACTTTGTGACTCCCTCTCCCCTCAATAAAATAAAATTCTTTCAATTAATTACGAAGTCTACATATCCTGTACTGCTATTTAGAAAAAGACAATTTTCTCGATATTTTTAAAAATCTTTTTTGGTAATCTGTTATACAAATTGTTCATGTGTCAGATAACTAGGACTCTTTATTACCATTTACATAAAGTACACACACAATTCTGTGCTTGAAAAAATAGTTACCTTTCAGACCAATCATCTCGCCTTCCTCTCTCTTCCCTTCCACGTTCTTGATAATCGCTCCGCTCGCGCCTGAACTTGTCTCGTCGACGCCTATCATATTCTTCATCACTGTCACCCATAATTGCTAAATAATAATAATAATAAAAGCAAATAAATAAATTACAAATATAATAAATTCAAAGCACACATTACATTACAGAATAAGTTGAATATGATTATAGAAATTTCATTGTGCCGTTGGTAATCAATCTGAATTTCTTGTGAACCATTTATGACACTCTTCACTCATGTTAACTTGTAGCTTAGTTTACTTAAATATAGGGAATGCAATCCCGATCCCGCAGGAACGGGATCCAGCACAAATTTTTGTGGGACTAGTCCGGCGGGATTACAATCCTAATCCTGTGGGATTGACACTGAGAAATAATTTTTTAAAAAATTACAATTTCATGCTGCTTTCCCAATCAACAAACCGAAAAATTTTGTATATTTATGTCTCTGATCTAACAATAAACGAATCAATAATTGCAAATTTTAATTTAAAGTTTTATTTTTTAAATCATCTTCCAATGGGAGTCTGAATCAAATATCTAAATCTAAACATTGTAATATGAATTTTTCGCAGAGTTCCCATTCTCCAAGTGAACCGAAATATTTCATACTATTTATCTTTTAGCGAAGAGTCACGAATTCATTATAAAAAGTTTTTATTTTATTTTTTAATTTTTTTTATAATTCACACTTTTAATTATTTTACTAAAATTAAATCTAGACTAGGAAATGGTTCATTGGATTTGTTCGATTTTGTACGTTATTTTTTCAGCAACTAAGAAGATAACATAAGTATGTTAACATATCTATAAATTGTATATTCCTCATCTTTAGCAACTAACACAAGACATAACTTAGTATATTATTCTGAAATCATGATTATAATTTTTATATTTCTAAGTTATTGTATAATAATTAATCTTATTATTATTAAAGTTAAACTTCATAGTGCTTAAAATCTTACATTTTCCTACTTTTCTCTGTTGAAATGAAGTCCTAACCAAATAAAATGTCAATCCCGCAGGATTGCGGGATCCCGCGGTAGCAATGAATCTCAATCCCGAAGGACAAAAAACAGTGCGGGATTGCATTCCCTACTTAAATATTCTCAACCAGTAGTTCATTTTCAATCGAAAAATTTTTAGTGGATCGAGTAACTCATTATATCACCACTTGAAAATCCTCAACCAATGGCCCTACTTTTGACTAAGATACACACATAACAGAAATTACAAGAGATAATTGGCAGGGGTCGATACAAGAATTGCTTCCGGGGCCCCCCTTTTTGTGAAATTCAACATTTATTTTTGTAAATTTTCATTTCATTTTCTGTAATTTTTTTTTATTAAAAAAATTTACAAAACAAATTAAAATATAGGGTGAAATGCCAATCAAGGGCTGTTTTAATTGATTGTAATTTTATGAAGGAGCAGTTCTGTTCTAATCAATTGTATTTATGTCAGAGTCTGTTTTAATGGATGGTATTTATGTGTTTGTGAAATTGAGGCGATTGACTGCACTAGGATTCTAGGTCTATAGGGGGAACTTAAGGGATTCTAGTCGGTATTGACGCGAGGTTTCGGGAGAAAACCTTGGAAAACTCCGAACAGCTAGGTCGACAGGCGTGACCGGAGTTTGAACCTGGCACCTCCCAATTTCGAGAGCAGAACCTCTCAGCCACTGGTTGGGCATGGTATTTATGTTGAAGGGTTCACAGTAACAGAATAACTTTCTTATACCTTTCTACATACGCTATTCATAGTTTTGTAGCACTACCAATGTGCAGTAAAATTTTTGATTTTAGCTTTTCAAAGTAATTTATTCCTCCATCCTTTCCAGCTCTTTGGAGAAGGAAAGAAACCCTACCATTCATGCAGCAACCAGTAATTTAAGTAAATTCATAACATTAAGAATTTGTTCTATTTTGAGTTTTCACTTGTTTGTTATCAAATAGATTTATTTATTCATCATTTGGTTAAGAGGTCTTGTTGCAATCAGATGAATATACTTTGATTGATTAGTTTGCAATTCTTCAATGCCTCATATAATTTTATTTCATAAATACACTACAGAACAGGGGTTGGATAGCCTGTAAGTTGATAGCAGCATCCGACCATCCAAATAGCCACTCCATAGTTATTTATGTAAGTAAGGGTGCTCATATTGATGGTTAGTATGGGCGGGGGTGGGGCAAGTAAGGTGTCCTACATGGCCCACTCTGCCCATAGGTACAGGCACTCGTGTTTTTTAATGTTATAATTTTCATTAGCAATTGTTAACTTTCTTTGAGGAGTAATAAATAATATTCAGGAAGCTTATTTTAGTTTTAGTGAATTTCTAAAATGTTGAGTAAAGAAAGTACATGACTTTAAACGGCATATATACGAAAATTGGGCTTGTTTTGCAGCCCTTTCACAAAATTGCAATCAATTAAAATGGCCCTTTATTGGCATATTACCTTACATTTTAATCTATTTTATCACTTATTTTAACAAAAAAAGTTACTTTTATTAAAAACTGTATGAAAATTAAAAAAATAAGTGTTGAAATTCACCAAAATCAAGTTTTCAAATTCACAAAAATGGGACCCTGGAAAAAATCCCCGGATTGATCCCTGATTTGGTGAAGTGAGCTGCTTTTAGCTTGGTACAAAGTCTGAAAGAATGTGTGAACAACACTTGAGCAATAATACTTATGAATTTCAAATTCAATAAATATTGTAATTGCTACTGACATTAAATCTCTTCTACTTACATACAATTTAATAAAAAATCAAGTAATTCAGAAAATTTTCGAAAAAAATGAACTTTTTTAAAACATTGAAAAAGTCGGATGAATCCCTTCCCTGTTGGTCGGAAGTAAAATTATTCAAAAGCAATCGATAATTAATTTTTGTTTTAATTAGATATAACCGCTATGCAATCGGAGAACAATTTGATTTTGAAGAACACACAAAAGGCAGTTTAACAAACTTATTTTGCAAAAAAAAAAAATATATATATATATATATATATATTAATCCTTCATTATAAGCCGTGGTATATACACTTAAATTACATGCATAAAACTGAAAATCATGAATGATTAAAACATAGTGAATGAGCTACGATTGCATTGAAGAAATATGCAAACATGCTTTTTTGCCTTTTAAAACAATCAAAAATAATGTATCGTTGTTTACTATGGTATAATTCAATGCGTTAACATCTGAAAGCAAACCAAAATCACATGCCTTTAGCAACACAATTAACTGCATAACAGATTGTAATTGGTGAGGTTATGTGACACTGTAGCGTGTATATACATATATGTTTGTATATTGTATAGTTGTTTTAAAAAATGAAGCGAAAAAGGCAGAAGCAGTTAAGTCACATTAATCAGCAAAATGGCACTAAAAATCTGAACTTTCTCAATCTGATTTTACAAACATCTGATGTATAGTAATATAGCTAAGCACAAAACTCAATCAAATAACCTACCGAGCAGAATGTATCATATCGCGTAACAAATAATATTGCTTTTTTAAAATAATTGTATCAATCCGGTAATTCAGGAATAATGGCGCTTAAGCTCGTCAACAATCAAATGAACTATTGCCACTTTCAAAAACAATTTCGACAAACGTCGATGGTCGCTGCGTTTGAGGGTAAGGGCATGGCTTACTGGGATCTTCCCCGGCTATCCAAACGGGGTGAAAAACCCGGACACACAATAGTTAACATTTTATCCAACGTGGCGCTGGTGTTATGCTCGCCACAGAGCGATTTAAAGGGCCAGTCCATACAATTAAATGGGCATTAAAACTATCAAAAATGCTTGATTAAGAAAAAAAAAAATGTTTAAACAGAATGTATCTTTATCTATAAATATTTTGGGCGCAGCTTTGGTATACATCCTACCTCGATTTATGGCCATTTTTTTTTTGGCTCCAAGAAAAAAGAGAAATGGCCAAAAATGCCGTTTGCGACGGCGCGAAAAATAAAACAATGTCCGTGAAACCACGTTGCCGAAAGCGGAAAAACTATGAAGAGAAGAATAGATTAGAAGAATTTCACAAAAAATTTAGGGTTAGATATGTAAAAATGGCCGTGAAAAAACGTTTCCGAAACCGGAAAAACTATAAGAACTACAAGCATTCGAAAAAAATTTAGGGTTAAGAATGCAAACAACAATAAATTCAAGAAAATTTTAGATTTTGCGAACATAGAATTCGCGTTTTCGAACAAGAATTTAGGGCCATAAAAATGAGTTTCCGAAAGCGCAAAAACTATTAGAAGCAGAAGAATTCTAGAAATAATTTTGGGTTAGGAATCTAAACACGAAAAAATTTAAGGAAATTTAAGAATTGATGGACACAGGAATCGCGTTTTCTCACAAGAATTTAGGGTTAAAAATTTGAAAAACGTAAATTTCACAAATAATGGCATTTTTATGTGAGGAGGGCTCTGCCCCCCCGTTTATTTTGACAAAAAACTGCAAAAATAAGAAAACGAGTCGAGCGTTTTAAGAAAAAAAAACAAAAATTGTGAAGCCATTCGCCTGTACAAATAGCACACCGTTACCAGAGTGAGGCACTAGGAGTCTGTTCACGTGTTACCTCACACGATGTAACGCGGAACAAAATTATACATTATCAAAAATATCTCAGAAAGGATGTCTCCCAGAAAAAATCCAAAAACTTCTCCTGGTCCACTAACAAATAGCTCATAAAAAAATTATATATTAGCTACCCCTTTATTCCTGCACGTGGTTTTTTTTTACCCGACAACTTAACGTTCAATTTTGTTCAAAAATACCGATTTTTTTAACTACATCAGCGGCGGAGGGGTAATTGCAAAATCCAAAATTAGCAGCCACCTTAAAATACTTAAAAATCATTAAATCCTAACCAAAAAAAAAAAAAAAAGTACGGTACCTTTTTGCGTCTTAATCCGAGTCCGTCAACAGCAAAATAACAACTCAGACCTTCCGGCTCGCATGTTCACAATATCTACCAGTTTCGGCATCAGCAACTCTCTGATTGGACAATGAAAATACGTCATAACGTACAGGGTCACTATTCCCTGGCGGTATTTTTTCCTGATTTCCGTCCGTAGTACGTAGGAGTCTTAGTACGTAGTAGAGAGTTGTTTTATTGTTCTCAATTTTGATTTGAAGATCATCCTATTATCTACGGTAGGAATATGGATTTCGATAAGCTACCTGATAGTTATGACTATAAGCTGATAAAATCTCAAGAAAATGAATTTTCTTTTCAACTTTCAAAGATTGTTTAATTTGTTTATTGTTTTAGGTAATAGTAAATATTAATATAGAATTATTTTTAAAAAATAAGTCAAAAAGTCGGAAAAGAATGTACAGAACTATCGAAATTTAAATTTTCATATTAACAGCTATCATGGTTATGCTTAAGGCAGTTTTATTTGGAGCCACAAAAATTATCAAATAAGCTGAGAAAACTATTCAGAATTAGGCATCTGTGGTTACCATAAGCGGTACGAAAAAAGAATACATTAAGAAAAAATTCTTGATAATTTTCAAAAAGTTACACTTTTTAAATTTGTATACGACCCCCGCCCCCAACAAAAATTTTTGTGAATTAGTAAAATGTGCCCATACACTAATGAAGTGATGGACAAAATGTAAAAATTTTACCCTAAAATGTGTCAGATATGAAGATAAATATATGCTGACTTAAACCACTTTTCAATGCCTCTGAAATGGAAAATATTTGCATTTCTGGGGCGTTACAGAAATTACGAAAGAACATCAGGTTTATTGCTAGCGTGCAAAAAGCCTTTGTTTAAATATCTCGTTTTGAGACGTTTTATGATGAAAGGCTGAAATTTTGTCCATACTACATTAGAATTGGAGGGCACATTTTGCTAATCAAGATTTTTTTTTGTACGACGCACAGTGGAGTATTCGTATCAAAATCCTGGCCAAAAAGCGAAAATTTTAAATTTGTTTAAAAACAGTAATATATATGTTTTTGGATAGCCTAGTAACTGATGCATCATGAGATACATGTTTTTAGACCATAATTCATATCCAAAAGATGCAACACTTGGTTTAAAAGCAAGTTTCTTCATTTACGGCAAGAGATTTCAGCGTTTTCTATTACTTCGTCTTGCATTTTTTACGGGCTCTTTAAATTAATTTACTGGTTTGATACTTAGTATAATTGTAGTAAAATATATGTATTTTAATTATATGTATCTATTAGCTTGAAAAAATAATATGATTTCATTTAAAAAAATTGTAAACTTTTTTTTTCTAATTTTTTTTCAAAAATCCACATTTCAAAAAGCCTTTTGAAGGGCTGTCGCGCCTAATTTCAACTATAATCGTAATTATTACAGTATAGAGTGCCTATTCCAAGAAAAAAATGTTCCCCCAACATCCACCATTTTTATAAAAAAATTATTTATATAGCGCCATTTTTATTTTTTCGATAATTTTTCGACGGGTGATCGCAAAAGGGATACAAACATACGCTCTTGTATTTCTCATAAACTATAAATTATGTGCAAGTGTTTGGATAACGGTATATAAAATTCATTTTAGTTAACATTTAACATCAGTATTTTCAATTCAGTATGTAATTTCTTATTTTTCTGATGCAAATATGCTATAAGAAGAAAATTTCTACATATTCCAAAATTGCCCTTTCTTAGTCCTGTAAATAGTCCCATCTATTTACAGCTTAGTTTCCATTTATGTCGTAAATTGTGTCCAAAGCAAAAACTCCCCATTTTTGATTCTCAAAGGTTGGCAACTGTGACTTCGGGTCATTGAAGTGTGAGTGTGTAAACAGAAACACGTGCTAGCTCTTTAAGTCATTTTGAAGTGCTGGCTTGAAATAAATTACTCCTTTAGCTTGGAATGAGATTTTATGGGTTTGCAAGGAGGCTTCTTTTAAGCAGCGTCCTTTTAGCTGCTCTAGACAAAGGCCAAGGAAAAAGAACAAGCCTTTTAACAGAGAGACCCTACAACTTCTTCTTCCAGAGGGGTCCGATGGTGGTCCCCCCCCTCTCTCTCAAAAAAAAAAAAAAAAAGTGATTCTAAGTGAAGACGAATATCAGAGTTCAAAAGAATCGGAATGAAAAAGTTAATCTTTAGAAGTCATTAGAAAACTAAGATCCCTATAGTAACTACATTTAGAAAAGTGAAAAAACTAAAAATTTTTATGATAAAAATTGATTTATAGATAAGTAGTATTATATTTATAAGTATTATTAAAGTATTACATTTATATATTTTTATGTGATTAAGGCACAGCTACACGGCTATTTGCCTAACGGGAAGGTTGCCTTGGGCGGAGGGCTTTTTAAGGGGTTCTATTGCGTATTCACGTGACATCTGGTTCTGGAGAAAATCGCCCAAAACTCCAGAACGTTAGATCGACAGCCGCGTGCTATTACATTTATAAGTGGTATTATACAATCGCAGTACTTCCCAGTAAGGGACACTCCCCGGACAAGACATTTGTTAGAAACCAACTTCGAGTCATTTGGCGATATATCGCCAAATTTGGCGACAACACGCTTTTTTAATATAATTTAAGAAGTATATAATACTAAAGAGTTAGCCAAAAGTCAACAGTAATGATTTTAAAGTTAAAACACATGAAAAATATTTTTGGCCATGATTTTGACACAAATACTCCACTGTGCGACGTAGTATACAAATTTAAGATGTGTAACTTTTTAAAAATTAAGGAGAAAAACATTCTATTTCCTTATTTTTAACATTTTTTCACTTTAGATTGCTCATTTATCTCTTATAAAAAAAGAATTAAAGCCGGTTCTCACCTTTTTTGATCACTGTATGTTACAGGATTTTTAAATTAGAAATTAAAAAAAAAACTATAAGAACTGTTAAATAACTATAAAACGTACTATTTATTGTGAATGAATACTATGCTTAAAAATAACACACTGTAATGTGGAAATAACACTGTCAAACTCTGTTATAACGAGGATGAAGGGTCAGGGACACTTTGCTCGTTAAATCGAAGTGCTCGTAATAACCGGGTTTACAGTAAATTCCGATCTTTAAACAATAAGCCAACCATTTAATGTAAACTCCATCATTAAATCTGTACTCGCAATAAGTAACAGAGTTCGATTGCATAGACGTCTAATCGCAAATACATTGATAATTAAAAAAAAAAAAAAAAAACATGAAAGAAAAAAACTTTTCGTTTTTAAAATTATTTGGCGTTCTCACATAATTGATTAATTGCCAAGTGTGGTAATCCCGTCAACTCTGTTCTCTTGTCCAATCAGAGAGTTGCTGATGCCGAAACGGGTAGATATTGTGAACATGCTTCCGGCTCGCTGATTGAATGACCGAAAGGGTTGCCATAAATACCTTCCGTGCAATATCGAAAAAACGAGTCGATTCGGTTGCCACAAAAATCCAATTATCGCCAACATTGGCGACCAAAAAATGTAGGATGTATACCAAAGCTTAGCCATATTTTGAAACGTTTCTTCATCCATGCACATATTGAAAACAAATTTTAAGAACTTGTTAGTTGGTTAATGCTTTCAGGAGCTTCTTCTACATGTAATAAATTAATAATAAATAAATATATTAATTTAGGTTAATTTGAATCTTTAAAAGACTAATACTTTTTAAAGACTTGTTTTTCGTAACTACTACATATTTAATATATTAATACAGTATTCTCCCTGTACGTAAAAAACACTCAAAATACTGGGGTTAAACGATGAAATAAATAAAAACTTTGCATTAATCCGCCACTACTGTGACATTTCGATCGGTACTAGGGACAATGAACTCGCAACACCTGGTCCACCAAGGACAGCGAAGCGAAGGAGAATGCGCTAAATTTGGGATCAGTTAAATGCACGTGGATTAGGCCTACTGGGAATACCACGAAAAAAAAAAAAAAAAAAAAAAAAAACCGCGCCGCTTACTCTACCTTACAAGGTGGTGTGAAAATGAATTTTTTGTAGGGATGGACGCGAGACGAGACAGAGATTTCCAGATTTTTTGCGAGACGACACAAACATTTTTAACATTACGATATAGGGATTTTGCGACACGAGGCAAGCTTTTAGGCTGTTTTGGGAGACGCGAGACGCCTATTTTTCGTCTTGTGTCCATCCCTAGTTTTTTGGCCAAAACGCATACTGAACTATACTTTGCGGCGCTCGTACGCGAAAACTATTGATTTTACGAAAAAAATTTAATTACATAAATTGTAGGAAATTTTCCCTAGTTTCTTTTTTTGTAATTGTTTTTTTTTTTAATTTCGTGAAATGAGTGGGAAAGGAGATATCGTCAAAAAACTGCTTTTAGGCGCCATTTTTCGCTCATGGCGGCGCGAGCGGCAAAGATACGAGGGGGCAAAGTTGAAATTCGGAAAGAGCACATCGAAATCTATAAAATTGTCCATTTTCAAAACTCCCGGGAAACTTTTCAGCTAACCTCCTTTTTTTGAACCAAATGACTGGACTATAATATGATACGACTATTAAAGAAACCTGTTCCAGTCCAGCTAACCTGCTAATTCAAATGGCTTTGTCTATTAAATTTTGAAATGCTCCTGATGGAGGAAAAATAATAATAAAATTAAGAGTAATACTTTTTTTTTCAAACAGGATTGGGATCATTATTGATTTTGATGGTAGTGTAGTTTAATGTCGAATTTATAAATCTAATTAAAATAGTCAAGTACTTCATCCCAGTGGGCCTTAATTTTTTAGAAATAAAAAGATAATATTTTTGGAAATTCAGTATTAATTTTAAATATAATATTTCCACCGTTTTAAGGCTGTTTAACCTGACGCGCGAAAGTCGAATCGGGGACTAGGGGAGAACCGTGAAAAATGGGTGATTTGGGGGATTAAGCATACATGTCGCGCCATCTTTATTCATGCAATGGACACAATTGGTAGCTGTATTTTTTAGAATTTCTCTGAAAAATTTTAGAAATATAATTATAACTCTAAAATTGAAACGATAAAATGGACTTTTCTTGATGTAAAATAGTGTAGTAAGTATTAGAGATCAGCGCGAGTTGATTTTTTCAAATGAAATTCGATTGAAACGCGATAAAACTGCTGAAATTCTTTGAATTTCCGTCTGAAATATCATCTTCGTTTATTTACTTATTTTTTAAATTAAATTGCTCCTATAAACTTAATGTTCATAAAGCATCGTAAAGTAGTTTCAGTAGAACCATTATAAATTTTTCAGTAGCTTTTCTACTGTCATTTTAATTTAAATCTTGATCAGAAGTCATGTTCATTAGGTTTCATAAACAATTACGAGTTTCAATTATAAAATTTGTAAAAGCAAAATGCAGTACATTTTTGGCCCCAAAACATTCTTAAATGCATCTATAAATTTATACTTCAAAGTTACTTTTGAAAGAAAATTTTTCAGTCAGCCAATTTTGAATTTGAGTTTAAAAAACAATGTTTTTCCTTCTTTCTTTTTATGAAAACTGACTGCTTATTCAGATTTTAAATTTGCAGTAGTCCACAGTACAGTTCCCGAAGAAATATTCTGAAAAATTTCATTGTTCTAGGAATGTAAGTTAATTTTTTATCTGTAGTTAAATTAACCAAAAAGCAGACTTCTCCGAAAAAGTGGCATGTTTAATAATTTTTTTCAAAAAATGAAGTAACTTTTCAAATTTGAAATTTATTTCAGCTCACAGTATGGTTTCTGAAGAAACAGTCTAAAAATTTTCATAGTTCTAGCATCATAAGTTCATTTCTGATCTTAAGTGAAAGTCTATCAAAAACGTTTTCCTCTGAAAAAGTGCCAAGTTTCACTATTTAAAAAAAATTAAATTGTTTTTCAAAATTTATCTCAATGTCAGTTCTCAATCTAGTTTCTGAGGAAACATTCTGAAAATTCTCATAATTATATCATCGTAAATTTATTTCTAATCTTGGGTAAAATTCGAGAAAATAGCGTTTTCTCTGAAAAAGTGTCAAGTTTAATAATATTTTTAAAAAAATTAAATAACTTCTCAAATTTTATCGCAATGTCAGTTCTTATTCTAGTTTTAGAGGAAACATTCTGAAAATTCTCAAAGTTATGTGATTATAAGTTTACTCCCTATCTTGGTCGAAAATCAACCGAAATCCCCCGTTTTCAGCCTTAACGTAAAAAGAAAAAAATGCTGTTTTATGAATTTAGGGGTGGGGAATGGATTCCTAATTTTTATTAGTCAAATAACACATATAAATGGATTTTAAGTGAAACAAAAGTAAACAAATTTGTTAAAACCCACTTACGGGAATAAGATTTTGAGTGTTTATTATTTCTTCACTATTTAATGGAACTTTCGAACGGATGTCGTTGAAATTATTTTCAGCAATTCTCAGCGGCATAAGCAATTCTCAGTGGAAAAATTTTTCAAATTTTATGTGCAGATGCAAATGAGAAAGTTATGGCACAGGGACAGCACTTTTGGTGCTGACAAACCAAAAGTTATCATAAGTGGAACATTCAAAACTACTACAAATTTTAAAACCCACTTAAAGGTAAAACTTCAATTTTATCATAAAATGGATTGAGCTGAGATCTTTTGTGCAAATGAACTGAATTCAATATGTTCTAAATATTAATATGCAAGCTTTTCACCGCCTTTTTTTTTCAAGAGAAGAAAACTGTTTTTATTGAGTGCTGGGCAAGTCATACTTACTGCTCTTTCCATCAAAGCATGCTTGTCCTACATTTTAAAAAAGTATGAGAGAAAAACAGTATACATATGCTTATTTATTTATTATTTTATTTTTGTCTTGTTTGGAAATCTAAGTAAACCTTAAGTTTCTTTTATTAATTTTAATTGTTAATCATTTACTCATATTTTTCTCATCAGATATTTAGAATCATGGATGGATCGTATTGAGTTCTCAGAAATTTAAACCTCACCATTGATGTCTGAATTAAAAAATATTAGATATGGGTTTGAATTAGGTTTAAGAGAACTTGAACCATTGGCGGTTTTACGGGGGGGGGTGTAATGGGGGTAATTACCCCTCCCAGGATTTTGGAAACGAAAGTGAAAAAAAATTCTGCATGGGAAATTCACTGGGGTGAAATAAACAAATAACACTATCTACATGGCAAGCATAGGAACTCTTCAAATATAATAATAATTTTGATCGATGTGGGGGGGACAAAGATGCAAGGTTATTGTTTTCGGCATTTACATACTTCATTTATTTAATGTGATTAATTAAACATTTATTTCACATTTGATGATTAAACATTTTATCTTCATATATAAAGGAAGATGTCCTGACTGACTGACTGACGATCATCGCCCAGCCAAATCTACTGGAGATACAGACATGAAATTTTGGGAGCCTGTAGCTTTTGTGCCCGGCGTCATTTAAGAAGCGACTTTTAAAAATTCGAACCCAGGCGGGGATGGCGGTTCAAAAGGGCGGTCCAAGAGGAAAAAAAGAGATAGCTTTAAAATTCTTGCATAAAGGTGTAGGGAATACAAATGCTTAGAATTCGTTTTCTGGGTTCTTTAGAATGCGCATGAAAGATCAAGAGGACAAAACGTTATTTTCGAATTTGTCATCATATCGCAAAGGGAAATAAAGATAGACATAAAACTCTTCCTTTAGAATGTAGCGAACAAGGATGCCTAAAGATCCGTTTCAGTGTGTTTTAGAAATTCGCAACCAAGTGGGTGTAAGGGGCCAAAACGTTCTTTTCACATTTCCCTTCAAATGTCAGAGGAAGAAGAGATAGCCTAAAATTCTTGCTTAAAAATATAGTGAACACAAATGCCTTAAAATTATTTTCAGGTTTTTTAGAATTCGCATCATAACGGGATAAGGGGGTCAAAATGTTGTTCACGAATTTTCCATCATATCTCAAAGGGAAAAGAGATAGCCACAAAATTCTTGCTTTAAAATGTAGCTAACACGAATGCATAACAGTCATTTTCAGAGTTTTTTAGAGTTAAAACTGTTGTGAGAGGCTAAAACGTTATTTTCATATTTGTCTTCATATATCGAAGGAAAATGAAGATAGCCATAAAAATCTTGCATTAAAATGAACGAACTAAAATTCATCAAAATCTTTTTCAAATTAAAAAAAAATGGACCATTATAAAGGGTAAGTTGACAAAAAAGGTGTTTTTTAAGTAATATTTAGCTCTTGGGTGCTGTCCATTTCAGGACAAAGATTTTTGTCTACCTGGTGAAAGGGCGAATCAAGTTTCAAGGGTTGCCAGATTAAACAAGAAAAGTCCCCAAGGTTTGCCATTTTTGATAATGTATCACGAAAATTGGAATAAAAGAAATAGGTCCCCGAAGCGATATCTTCCATCTTTGTCGAGTGCCCCACCAGTGGGCAAGCGCATAACGCGCTGCCTGGAAAATGCCTGGTTCAAAACTAGTTCGCGTCCGCCGACTTAACGTTCGGAATTTTCGCTGGTTTCCTCCGGAACTTAGCGTAAATAGAGGTTAGGACCCCTTAGAAAGACCCTCACGGGGGGCACCCCGCTTTCGGCCTAGAGCCCACGTGTTGCTAATCGGCGGTAATCCCACAACACAACAAAACACAATCATCTTAGTCGAGAAATTGCCTAACCCTATTGTTTATTTAATGGGAATATTGATGTCTATATTCGAGTAAATAAAGGTGAAGTATAGTTAGAATATGCTTGACGGGGATTAGGCGATTTTAACATAGATTTCAATTTTGAAGAACAAGAGGACAAATACGCGGGGAATATGATGCACATTCCAAACAGTATTTAAAAAAAATCAAGTATAGCTAGACAATGCCTAAAGAATATTCTAAAACAGTTTTTGAAGGCGATTAAATATATAACCAAAATTTGTTTGATATTTATTTACTTATTTTCATTTGTTGTTGTTGTTGTCGTCGTCGTGTCCATGGATAGACGACACTATCCATGGAAAGAGGGGTGCCATTGCGCCCGAGGGGGTTCGACTTCTACTTGTTGGTTTCTAATTTTGAACCGATTCCAGATGAGGAACCAACCACCACCTGAAATCGGCACCCCCAGAGGTATCGTTTAACAAATTGGAGGGCATTGGAGCCACGACGGATTTTACGTGCACCAGCTCCCATTAGCATACACGGTTCCACAGAGGACGAACCGAGAGGGAGATGACCCTCCCAAGCACTGGCCAAGCCGGATGCTGCTTCACTGGCCATATTCTTATGGAAACGTAGTTTAGCGCCCAGACCACTGTGAGACTAAAGTAATTAAAAAACTTTGTAAAAAACACACATAAGAAGTAAAATTAAAGAGGATTATTTATATATATATTTATTGTGCTGTCCTGTTCGTGGTTTTTATTAAAAAAAAAAATAACGTGTGCTATTTGTTTTTTGTTTGTTTGTTCTGTTTTCTCTTTTTTGTGTGTGTGTTTGTACTTGTGTGTTCCCTTTTTTATTATTTTTCTTTATTCCTTTTTTATTTCTGTATTTTTTGTGCTTCTTTCCTTTCCTTTTTATCCCCCTTTTTTAATTTTTTTTTCTCCCCTCTCCGTGGTTTTGTTCGACTTTTCTTTGCCCCTTGTGGCAACATCCTGCTTGTTTTTCTCTTTTCAGTTCCCTGTGTTCTTTACGATGAAGGGCTTGGACTGGAGAAGTTCAAAACTATTTTTGAACGAAACGCGTATTTTTCCTCTTTAATTTTACTTCTTATGTGTGTTTTTTACAAAGTTTTTTAATTACTTTATCGTTTAACACCATTATTTTGAGTGTTTTTTCACTGTGAGACTATTTTTCAATTGTATTTGTTGGTTTTGACAATATCCATTCCGTGCAAAGAACGACTGCTTCAGCTAGTTTACATAGTGTGCTAGTTTACACAGTGTGCTAGTTTATATAAAGTGTACTGTGCAGTCAGAAGGGTCCCCTTTCCATTGAGCGCCCCCCCTGTAGTAAATCCTTCTCTGAGACACTGAATTTATTTAAAATTATAAAATATCATTACCCCTCTCAGACTGCAACTCTAGAACCGCCCTTGACTTGAACCCTAAATTTATGCTTCTTAACATAATTTAAGGTTTTATTTTATTAGCTTGGATGAAAGAATGAAACATTTCAGTAAACTTTTCAATTTTTAATGTTGTTCTTATCAAACTGAAGTAATTTCAGAGTCATACGAGAGAGGTTGACGATAAAACTACTACGAATGATGATGATTGGTTTGAATTTAATGACTCCGAATCATATACCACAAATTCTCGAAATGTTGCTGAACTTGAACTGCACTGCAGTTCCTTTCGGAAAAGTCAACAGATTTGAAAGTTCTAAATTCATATCCGTCAGTAAAAGAACTTTTCATGAAATTTAACGCAAGTTTGCCGACTAGTGCTCCTGTCGAAAGACCTTTTTACTTTGCAGGTATTATAAATGATCCAAAAAGAAATTTATTAAGCGATAATCAGTTCGAAAAACTAGTTTTTTTTTTAAAGCAAATCATTCTTTTTCTAAGTCATAGTGCTTAGAATAATTATACCATCTTTTAACAGCCCTTTTCATAATTTCTTTATTAAATTGCATACTGTTAAGTAAATTAATACAATGACACACTTTTCTTTCGTAGTAATACACGAATGCATCTTGTGTTTGTGTGATTATTGCAACGCTAAACTAGGGCAATCTGTCAAGGATGGGGGGGGGGTGCCACGGTAGAAGGACTTTCTAAGGGGTTTTAACGCGTATTTAAGTTAAATCTGGAGGAAGCCTAGCAAAACTCCAGACCGTTAGATCGACAGCTACGCGATAGGACCCGAACCCGGGACCTTCACACTTCGGCCGTCTACCATTTTCAGTGACATAACCACTGAGCCATGGTGAGGCTATGAATGCATCTTAAAGTAGAAATATAATTTAACTCATCTTCGTTTAGAAATTTTTTAAATTTTATATTTCAATTCCATTCATTATCACTAAAAAATAACGTTCAATAAATACTTGTCACAGTTTTGCTTTCATGCCTTTTAATATGCAATTTATTCCAGGAAAAATTCATGTATTTAAAAAATAAATAAAAATAATTACTATTACATTTGCTTGTTCATCTTAAAATACATTGGAATAAAATAATCTAGAAATTTCTATAGAAAATTTTACTTATTCTTAATTGAAGTTTTAGACGTATTTTGTATTTTGTGTGTATTTTGAAAATACATGTATTTTGTATTTTTTCGATTTAGAAAGTATTTTGTATTTTGTAATTTTTGTGTTTGAATAAATGTAATTTGTATTTTGTATCGAAAATACATTTTTTATGTATTTTGCCCAACTCTGCCCATATTTTCCGCTAAAGTGAAAAATTTGATTCGGATCAGTCAATAATGTTGAGTTTTAGATAGAATATAGATGCATGTATGACAGACAAAAGCGTACTTTCAAAGATGTCAAATTTTCAAAGTTAGTCTACAAAATCGTCTTATACAAGGAAATTTCTTAAATAGCCTCTCATAGGAGTAAATTTATATGCAAACTTCATTTACTTTTGTATTAGTTTTACAGTGAATGAATTAAAAAAAAAAAACTTCAGAAAAGTAATAATGTTTAAATAATGTTAATAGATGTTCATCAATAGAATAAAAAATTCCCTATGTTTGAGAAATACAGGAAGGTAATTCCCCTATAAACAGCATTTTGTAGCGGAAAAGGGCAAGCAGATTGTACCCAAATTTGGCGTATGCACTATACACCAGATGCGCTCAAGGGAGTTTTATAAAAAGTTCAGTTAAAAAAATGTACCATGGGTGGCACTTTGCATGGTGAAATTAGCTCGGAAGATGACCCAAATTAGTTAATAAATACTCAAAAACTGTTGAATAAATGTTGAAATTGTTTGTACATTTCGAATTAGCCATTTTTATTGTTAAATTTGGTCTTTTTTAATTCAAAGCGCCACCTAGAGGGCATTTTTTAAACTATTTTTTTTTTTAAATTCCTTCAACGTATCTCATGTGTAGTCTATATATACCAAATATGGTTACAATCCATAGAACCCTATTTATAGGAGAAGTTTAATTATAAAAACTCTTTAAAATTCCAGATTATAAAAATTCTAAAGATTTGAACACTGAATATGGCATGCCAAATTATTCAAACCGGTTCAGTCATCACTGGTACTGTAAAAACCGGAACAGAATCGACATTTTAAAATTTTAGAAAGTTGAAATGAAAAGTATTAAAAGATAAAATAATTCTGGTACGAAGTTTTGGTTTTATGTGATAAGAAATGAGTCGAAAGTATACTCTTTAATAAAAAAAAAACATGACTTTTATTCTTAGAAAAGTACAATCACATATGTACAATGATGAATGGCACTTAAATATGTACATCGCATAATCGACAGACAAATGGAACTTTAACAATTTTGAAGTCTATACATAATGAAACAAATAATGCTTGTGATGTGACAGATACAACACTTTTGAATGCTCTAGGATTTAGTACCAGTCGTTTCCACCACCTCCGAATCCACCTCCGCCCATCATTCCGTATCCACCACCGCCCATTCCGTATCCACCGCCGCCCATTCCGTACATATCATGGGAATGAACTCTGAAAACAAAACAAAGAAAATGTTATGCTTACTAGCATTTAGGGTTTGTTTATACTTAGAAATAAGAAAAAAAAAAAAAAAAAACTTTTGTAGGAAGCACACAAAAGAGTGGAATTAAACTGTTTTGGAGGGATATAGCAAAGGTGTTCTCTTCTTCAAATATAGAACCTTTGTAAATTTCGAAATGGAAATTTTACTTTACTTTTTTCTCCATTAAATTGTTAACCCTTTGAAGCGCAACCCTTTCCAATGCTGAAAAAAGGGCAGCCGTTGCCATCGCTCGACTTAACTACCAGCAAGAAGGCGGACGATAGAAACGTTCATTGCGTGCCACAGATCTATAGACCCTTTTTTGACGCAGCTGGCTGTGCCAAGTCGAGCGATGTAAACGGCTGCAATTTTTTCAGCATTGGGCAATCCCTCCAGCTGTTCTCGCATTCTTCCATTTTTCAGAAGATGTCAGTGCTGTTAAAAATAATCGTGACCATTTTTTGACGGGAAATGACGTGCTAAAAAGTAAAGGATTCTCGTGGAGCTATGTCACCCGCAACTATTTTTATAGAAATCAAATCTA
Organism: Cheiracanthium punctorium; assembly: GCA_038373885.1. Taxonomy (NCBI): domain Eukaryota; kingdom Metazoa; phylum Arthropoda; class Arachnida; order Araneae; family Cheiracanthiidae; genus Cheiracanthium; species Cheiracanthium punctorium. The sequence goes on along the minus strand of JAWZYV010017704.1, from coordinate 225,754 downwards.
TTCTTCGTGACTGGCAACAGTCAAAAAGTCAGAGTTGGGTGTTCCCAGAGCGGGAACACTGCGCGTTAAAGGGTTAATAGAGTAGCATGGTGGCTACTGTATTTAGAACTGAATTTCTTAAAATGCAGTTGCTCCTTCTTAAAATTGTCTTAACTGAGCAACGAGCACAGAATTTTTCGAAAGAGTGAGCCATTATTTGTTTATTTATTTTCAATCTTGAATGCATGAAGGGCCAAATTATCGCAAAGGTCAATTACATCTCGCCCTGGAGTCCCCATGTTTCAGGGGGCCTTAAAATGGCTAAAATGATTTTTCTTGCCTTGGAAAAAAAAACTGTAAAATACACTATCGACAATAAATAGTTTCCTAAATAAGGTGCTTCATTCTTGAGGGGTAGCCTACAGGGCTTGATTACCGCACACGCGAACTAGGCTACAGCCTAGGGCTCCCGAAAGGATTCAAAAGTTTAAGTTTTATTCTTAAAAAATGTCATAAGACATATGCATCACATGCATAAGGACATTAAATAAATACATACACATTTACAACGCATGCCACAATGCAAGTGTTTGTTTACACTGTATTCAGAGATATAAAAAACGTCATGCCAAAGTTCAAAGAATTCGATTATCATCAACGTGTGGTCTTTTGAAGCATAATTTCTGCGTATTAAAGATTTATAGACTTAAAAGTTTTTGGATATGAGGTTTGTGTGTGTGAACACAAGATTTTCTCTATGTACGGCACTGCGAACAAGCATTTGTACCATGTGACAATTTGTGTCAATTAAGGTACTACCGTATAAGGACCCCCAAGACGTGCTAGGCTTAGGGCCTCCAAGTTACGGATGGACGCGAGACAAAAAAATATTGCTCTCACGTCTCGTCTTGCAAAACAGCCGAAAAGCTTTGTCTCGTCTCTTAAAATTCCTACATTGTAGTGTCAAAAATGTTCGTCTCGTCTCGCAAAAAAGCTGTAAATCTGCCTCGCCTCGCACAACACAGTCTCGCATCCATCCCTACTCCAAATTTGTTAGTCGGGCAACGAGCACAGGTTTAACCCGTTCTTTTTCATCTTTGCACAGACGCAACAGTGAAGATCTCCTTCTATGTTCAAGGTTAGGGAACGTACCCATACTACGTGACCTATTTTTAACGATTTTTCGACCTCTCCCTCCCCTCGGTGACCACTCGTAGTATATGTCAAGAACCCCCCCCCCCCCCCCCCAACCCCCCTCCCCATTAAGTTTTTACGTAGTATTGACAAGTATGATTTTTAATCATTTCGCAGGTAGAAAGTGAAACAAATGAAAATAATTGGACTCATATTCGTCTTTATTAATACGGCGTTTATTGCATAAGACTGCATGCATGCTCATAATTACTAGTAAATTAAATATTATGAAAAAGAAAAACTTATGTAAAAACATATTGCTAATTTACAACAAATTTCTCTCGGCGAAATCGACTGCGTAGCAAAAATCTAAGCCCCCCCCCGCTCCTGTGACTGAGCGTAGTATTTTGAAGACCTCCCCCCCCCCTAAACGGGTCAGGTAGTTTGGGTGCGTTCCCTTACTTTACAGCATGGAGCTTTGATTACTCCGCTGGGGGCTCAGAGTTGCTCTTGGATTCAATGGAGAGGGGTGGTAGATGATAGTTGATTGTCTATTGTTTAATTGTTAAATTGGGTTGTTATGGTTAGAAATCCAGGTTCGATACACTTAGTTGCAATAAAAAGACATTGAATACTTAAACTATTTTATTTAAAAGATACTATTGAAACATAAACTTATTACAACGGATGGTGGTGGTGGTGGCTCAGCGAATTAAAAATACGTCCTATAGGGACAGTGAAATTGAGATGGAATGAATTAAAAATTACGCCAGCAGAGAATGACACATTGGCGAGAACAAAAACTTCGCTGAGATAAATAACGCCAATCCCAGAGCAACCCTAAAACGTAATCCAATAAAATTAAAATGGCGCAATCGCGAGCCAATAATTTTAAAGATGTCGCAGGGCAACAAATAGTAACTTACGCCAACACTATGCCAAAGAAAGGGAAGCAAAAAGCCGTTTCGATTGCAAACGGACGTAATATAATCTATTTTTAGCACAACGGCTCCACTGGTTTGATGCAGAGAAATAAACATTAAGAATAATGCATACGGGAAAAGCGGATATTCAGATTTAAAAGCCGAAATGGCAGAAAAGATTTAGAATTCTTCATTTTGGATAGATTACATTAAAGAAAGTCAAATTAAATGATTATTAAAATTGAATATGTGATCTCCATCACAGATGGGAGGCTAAAATCTGTATCAATTTCCTCCATCTTGCAGCTGAGGATGAGCTTGATTTGGAGTGAGAACAATACTTTTTTTGCCCTTTTTTTCAGTACAGTCACAGAGTTAATAAAAGTTTCTATGCGGCTAGGGAGGGGGATGAGGTTTACTTCAAATAAGATTTTACCGTTCTAAGGTGTTGAAAAATTTTGGCTCTAACAAACCCATGAAAGCTTGATTTTGTCTTACATAATTTAAAATCAAATCGACTGTGAAACTGTATGTTGAAAGCAGTGTGAGATCCAAGGGGGGGGGGACAAAGGGGCGATCGCACCTCCCCCATTAAGCGCACTCAGACCCACTATTAAACCCAAAGTTCAACTGTTCGCTCTGATCATTAGAGAGCCGCATCAAAGAGAACTCTCTTCCTTTTACCTTTGTTGCTTCCCAGAATGGTCCTTCGAACGTTCCGCTGGGACCGAGAGATTGCACAAGCACAACAGCGGGCTCCAGCGGAGCATTCTGTGCTGCAACGTCGGTCAGAGAAGGGAGTCTTTTCTTTCGCGCCTTTCTAATAATGAGAGCGAATCGGTTAAACATGGGTTCAATATTAAAAATAAGCAGGTAAAACAATGGGACTCATCTCTGAGAATATGCTTCGTCCTGGTTATCGTTCCCTCTTTCTCATTGAAACGATCACAGAAATCTATACGAAGAACCCTATAAGTTCTATGGAACCAAGTTCTCACAGAACCCTATAAGACAGCGGTTCTCAACCTTTTAACGTCGCGCCACCCAACAAAGACTAACTTACAGTGGCGCCCCCCCCCTCATATTTTTCAGCATACATTCAGTTTTTTAATCTTTAACAATGAATATTGAGTCGAATTTTCTACAAAATAATGTTATCAGTAAAGTTTGAATGAAAATTTTAAGTGAAAATAGATATATTTTTAAGTAAAAAAAAAAGAATAAATAAGATGATTTTTTTAAAAAACACGCATCACTACTTACTTTTTGGTTTTTATCGCGCCCCCCTTGCAAACGCTCTGCGCCCCTCTTGGGGGTTGCGCCCCACAGGTTGAGAAACGCTGCTATAAGATATTACAGAACCTTATAAGTTCGATGGAACCCTGTAAATTATCGCAGAACCCTATAAGCTCTATGGAACCCTATAAGTTCTCGCAGAACTCTATAAGATCTGACAGAAACCTATAAGTTCTATGGAACCCTATAAGTTTTCACAGAACCCCATAAGTTCTATGGAAACGCATCTGGATCTCCGTCAGTGGTTGAAAGCGGAGTTAACCCCTTGAGACGCAACCCTTTCCGAATGCTGAAAAAAGGGCAGCCGTTGCCATCGCTCGACTTAACGACCAGCAAGAGGGTGGACGATCGAAACGTTCATCGCGTACCACCGATCTAGTGACCCTTTTTTTGACGCAGCTGGCTGTGCACACATAGCCAGCTGTCGTCCAAAAAGGGTCTCTAGATCTGTGGCACGCGATGAACGTTTCGATTGTCCACCCACTTTCTGGTCGTTAAGTCGAGCGATGGCAACGGCTGCCCTTTTTTTCAGCATGGGGCCATCTATCCAGTTGTTCTCGCGTCCTTCCATTTTTCAGCAGATGTCATTGCTGTTAAAAATAATCGTGACCATTTTTTTACAGGAAATGACGTGCTAAAAAGTAAAGGTTTCTGGTGGAGCTCTGTGACCCGAAACTATTTTTATAGAAATCCAATCTATTCTTCGTGACAGGCAATAGTCAAAACGTCAGAGTTTGGTGTTCCCAGAGTGGGAGCACTGCGCGTTAAAGGGTTAATTCTTTGCGTTCTCTACTTCTACGGACTTACGGATAAGGCACTACTTTGTCTCCTTTGTTGATCTTTAGTTTGAAAGGGATCGGTATAGGTAGCGGCACGAATCTGGGTTTCAGAGTTTGGGCGAGGATCGTCGCTGCTATGATCTTCTTCATTTTCCCACCCTCCGCTTGGTGGATGAGAACGGCTGAGAGGAAGATGGCTGACAGTGCCAGGAAAAAGATCCGCTTCGAAGACATTTCTTTCTGAAAGAGGTAGAGTATTTTAGAACAAAATGAGCATACAATTTGAATAAATTGAAAAAAAAAAAAAAAGAAAGATTAGTCAGACGACATCTTCCGACACAATTCTATCTGCACATTTTTGCTACTTACTTAATGCGTATTGAACCCATTTCAAGTAAAGCATAGAATTTTATAAAATGTGCTATTTATTTTGCTTGAATTGATATTATTTGCTCAAATTACGCTCATTTACACATAAAAATGTTTCATAAAATAATATTTTACATGAGAAATAAAACGGCGTGTATACGCGCCATCGGCCAATTTTTTGGCGAATCTCAGTAAAAAATTTTAAGTTTCTTTTTTATGACATTTGTTTCGATTTCATTTTATTTTCAAAACTTGCAACTTTAATCCATTATAAAAGCGTAATCTCAAGTGGAATCATTACGCATTTTCAAAAAGTCGAATTCGTCAAAAACCGTTTCAAGCTGAAAAACTAGCGTATTTTGAAAATATCTCGACAGAAAGTGCTTATTCCAGTTGAATTACTAATATTTTATGAATGTCTTCAAAACCCTTAGAAATAGCAGAAAAAGTAAAATTAGTGGAAAATATATGTCACAGTGTTAATTAAAAATTATTTATTGAAATGGTGCGTTTATGCACCTTTGGCCAAAAATGGGTTAAGGGTGTTTCACCTGAAGAGCGATCGTCGCAGGGGTTCAAATCGGGGCCATCGAGATTCTACCGGGCCTGCTCGTACACTCCGATGAGTCATCCAAAGAGGCCTACGGATGCTCGCTTATTGGTTCCAGCACTTAGATACGTCACCTAACGGCCGAATATGACCAATGAGGAAACGTCCGTCCGCCTCTTTCGGAGTGCACAAATAGGCCCGGTAGAATCGCCGCGACCCCGTGCAAATCCATACCAAAATACAGTGTTAAGTTTTATATACTGTTAGCCCTTTCAGGTTCTTCCATGGATCATGGTCTTATGTACGCGTCACTCGGATATTTCTTTGAATGTGGGTGCGCTAACAGGGCAAGACATTCAGGTTTCTGTAGTTATAAGTGCATATTACATACACTCTCAAAGCCAGACCTCTATTTAACAGAGGCCGAGTTCACAAATTTCACGATTAATCACGCTTTTCAAAAGATAAATTTTGAATATTTTTTGGTATGATATATTATCGGATGTTTTGCTAGCCGAATGCGCGTCTAAGAAAATTGTTATTGTTCTGGATAGACGATCTCAAGAAAGTTAAAAAAGTGTTAATGTACTATGGTGGCATAAATCTATTTAAAAAAAAAAAAGATAACATGTTAGTGAGGTTTGTTAAAGAATGGCTTTCCGTCAAAGAGAGCGCATTTAACATTTACAGTTCTTTTACAGTATTCATAAGAATGCAATTTCATACGTTATTCAACTCAAGCACGTTATAATAAGTATATAAAAGATTATAAAAATCTACTCTTCATTTATAAGGATTGGAATACCTTAAATTATTTACATGGCCCCGCTGAATTGCGTTAAATGTGATACCACGTTTTTTAGTTAATGCCAAGAAAAGAAATCTCTCACTAAGGGCGAGATTCAAGTGAAACACAATTCGAACGTTTTCCGCGTCGAACAGGGGAAACTTCGAAATATATCAATGTTTCTTATTCAACTGAAACAAAACAATCGTGTTTTGATCACGTGACAGCGCGATAGGTTTGTTCATTGGAAGACTGAACTGGGAACTGGGGACTGAAAAACGTTTGATTCGAACTCGATCGTGCGCGTTTCACTTGAATCTCGCCCTAAATGACTGCCAAGTTTGCGTGTTTCAACGATACACAGCCAAATGAAGTTAAAAATAAGTCTCCTAAATTGCTTTTGCTTGGTGATGTCACGTGGGTATGAATTTAATTATTGGTGAACTAATTAATCGACTTATTTGCAACGCAACAAAATGCAAATTTTGGCTATTTTTCACATGAACTCGAGACAGGTCTTTGATATTTGCCCACTGTGTACAATTATTATTTGATCGTCTATGTAAAATTATTATTTGGTCACCCGTATGCAGTTATCATTGATGTAGAACGATTAGATATATTGCCCAACGCTGAAAAAGTGCAGCCGTTACCATCGCCCCATTTAACTACCAGCAAAATGGCGGTCGATCGAATCACCAATCGCATCCCACAGAGCCAAAGAACTTGGCGATTCGATTGACCGCAGTGTTTCTGGTAGTTAAATCAAACGATGGCAACGGCTGCATTTTTTCAACATTGGACAGTTTATTCAAACTGTTTTACATCGATGGAAGACATTAAAATTCAATAATTGAAGTCTTTAGAGCATAATAGGTGTGATAAGATGATGAAATAATGAAAGAAAAAAACCCTTACGAAATGTAATAAGTTTTCAGTAATGCAGTACAAAAGTACTACCTAGACGACACAATAAAAGCAGCGAGCAGCTTTTGTGCTTTATTTCGGCCACCAGTATGTGGTTCACTACTTGCATATACAGCAGAACTGGAATTGCACAGAGTGTTAATTTTAACCCAAATTAAAGCTCAGAATACAAGATTAAAAAATGCAAAATGGCAAATGTGAAAAACTGATTAAACTCTATTGGCGATGATTTAAAAATGTCCCCATGGGCGTACATAGGAATTTTTCTAGCGGGGGGGGGGGGCGCCCATGAATGACCCTTTGTGAGATCATTTTTTATTTTTACGGAATCAATTGTATTCGAAAGTATTTTATAATCAATACATTTGGCGTGATTTATCTTTCCTGTATATGCTTATTTATTATTTACAATTTTTATTTATTCTTATAAAATTTTTATTTAGTTTTAAAAAGAACCAACACTAAAAAGATTATTATGTAGGTACATAATAAAACGATAAATAATATTTTGAAGAGCGTTTTAATAGCTTTTTTTAGTATCAAACCAAATAAATTAAGTATGAATAAGTAAAAATTTCCAAGATAATTAGAAAAACGAAAAAGAAATTAGAAAAATCCTTATTTATTTCCATATTTGTAAATGTAAATCAATTCTCTCAATTTTGAAATACTATGATATTAACATTTAAAATTGTATATTTTTTATTTTTAACGCTAAGTGAAGCATTGGTGACATTTCACATAGGCTCACAAATTAATCTCAGCGTATAATGGTGTTTAATAATCTGAAACATGTTTAAGTAATTAATTTGAAACAAAAGAAAATTAATGTGTGTAGGGTGTCCTTCCTTTATAGAAAAGTCGCGATTTTTAAGTTTTTTAGACAGAAGAGTGAAAGTAACGCCAAACTAAAAAATAAATAATGAAGAGTTTTTTTTAAATTTTTAAATTGAACTTGCATAGAATACGCTCTAACACTGGAGATTACTGAAACGATACCTATATTATTTTCTTTGATGATTTGAAATTATATTAGTATATATTATGTGATGGAAAATGTTTCATATTCAGAGCATTTGGCATGAATCATTTTTAGAAACTTTATTTGCTACCATTACAATATTTTGTCTTTGTTACTTGCCTCCAACATTTGTTTAAATCTCCTGTAGTTTGCTGGATTTTTTTATGCGAAAAGTTTATCTATCAGTCTTTTCACTACTGCATAAGTTATATCACCTCCTCCACGAAATCTAAATTTGTTTACATACATTTACATAAATTCACCTGAGACTCATACAATATTCATGTGATTGAAATATGCAGTGAAGCTCATTAGTGTTTTAATTGGATCGAAAATCTGAATAAAAAACTGAATTGTGTATGTATTTTATTCCCATATGCATGAAGCTAAATTTGAAGGAAAAAATAATCGTATTAATTGTTATTAAATTTTATCAGTATATTCAGGTCAGAAGAATGGACATGCTGAATATATTTTCCTAGTAACAAAGCAAGTATGAAACTACTGATATCATTAATGAAGCTAGTTTTATTTCCTGCTTGTCTTATGCTGAGCGCTATACCATGTGATTTATTATGCGGTTTTAGTGAAAATAATAATGGCAAAACTAAAAATGAAAAATATATAAATCAATAAATCGAAAGATGGTAAAACGAAAAGAATATATAATATAACTAGGAATAATATTGATAAAGTCTATTGTCATGACTTTTTTTTAAAAAGAAATATAGTACAGGTTTAGAAATGTAAAAAAAAAATCGAATTACAGATTATGCCTTCTGCACTATGAACTTTTACAATACAAATCGCACAGTGCGACCAAGAAAAAAAAAGGGGGGGGAAGGGGGGGGGCGCGTTTGACTAAAAATTACATTTATTCCCGCGATTTTGAAAGATAGGAAAAGTTTGGTGCCACCAAATTTTTGGTGGTGCCACGAAATTTTTGGATCCTATTTGCACTCCTAGGTAAACCTAATAAATTTACCAAACATTTTGGGGGGGGGGGGGAAGCCGGTATTTTTTATGTTTTTCAACTTTATTTTCTAAAATTAGCATAAGACGCATAGCTCAATTGTTCTACATGTTTATTCTTTTTTCTTCATCAAATAATTGAAATACAGAGCATATCATTTCATGCTATCTGAAGACTTGAGAAATATTTATGTTGGTCCGCATTAAAAGAGTTAGTTAAGCGTCGAATTAGTAACCAGGAATTGGTTACGAGTTTTTTCTCATCTTTCCTTAAAGACCACGTAAAATTCGTGGTTCCCGGTGGTCATTAAAGTTTTTGCGTATGCAAATGTTCAGAAGTTCTGCTTTTGAAGAGGATCCAAATAATGAAGTTAACAAAATCATCGAGAAGCGGCACTGAATATCATATTTGAGGATGTGAGTTGTTCTGTCTCGCGAAACACATAAATATTTAAGTTGGTAAACAGTAACTATTAAAGAGACTTTTTAAACAACAAGGCACAAAACCTATAATGGAAATTATTTTAAATGGCTTTCATCTTTATAGTTTTAAAAAGATGTATGTTGTAGAACAAAATGCTGACTGGATGAACTTCCTGAGGTACTTTATCACAAATTTTGATGATATCAATTTATTATTGCTTTATAGTTTTTAATAATAAACAGTAAATTAACAAATTTTTAATGAAGAGTTTCCTGAATGGGATATATTATACTTTGTACACCGTAAAAAAAAACCTTGTACAACAAATTAACACAGTTACAGTTTTTACCTCACAACGTGTTGGCGTTACGTTTACCCACACGTTGTTCTGCAAGCTAGGAAAATATTCTTCTCAGTGTAACATAATTCTTTTGAGCTGTACGATAAAACTGATGATTATTTACTACAAATTTACATAATTTTAAAATGTTATATTACAAAAAAAAAATCAAAAAATCTGAACGATCTAATTTATTATAAAGGAGCAGAAAAAAGGGAACATTAATTTTACTAAGAATTATTTTTTAAAATTTAGAACAAGTTTTCAGTTGTGTATTTCAGCACTTTAAAACTATTATAGCAATTTAGTCATATTAAAGTTTGCGGTATTTTAATAAAAACATTTAAACCAATATTTTGCGCAGAATGTTCAAAAACTGACATTTTATTTGTAGTTTTAATGTGAATAGAAGCAAGATATTTGCTCAGTACATAGTAATACCCCATATTAGCCCATACTGGCACCTCAACGTCTAACGCACCAAAGATAACAAAGACAGTTCTTTAGTTATTGTAGTAAACAGAAGAAATATTAAATTATGACAAATGCATCGATTATAAAACACTTTCCAATATAATCATTTTTGAGTATGTGTTACTGTTTAACGTGTAGTTAAGGTGCCTGCCTACCTTAGGAGTGGATTAAAAAATATATTTCTAAAATTGCCTATTTATGTGCTTTATATTGTAGAATATATTTAAAACTGTTAATAAAATGTGAAGTCATGTTTCTTTTTTAAATATTTGAATTTTTAGCTTCAAAATATACTTAGAAATTGTTATAAAATGGCGCTTTTACTAAACACCAAAAGTTAAATTTAAAAGAAGATATTTTACACTATAGATTTTTTGTTGACTTTTGAAACCCCTTTGAGGGAACGAACCAGTTTCATAAATTTAACCATCGTATTTGAAAAGTTAGAGAAGTTAACAAATTTAGGCGCAGAAAAGTCATGAAAATAAATGACAATTCATTACTTCAAAGAACTGAAAAATGAAAAAATAATTTCACTACACTCTTCTTAAAGGTTCATTCCCTAATTAACACTTTTAAAGTATTTTACCAAAGTTCCATAACATTACCAAAATTACCAAAATTAACACTTTTAAAGTATTTTACCAAAGTTTCATAACATTACATTAATAACTTTTTGAGTTAGGATGTTTTGAGATGAAGCATAATCCTTAAAAAACTCATCTTGAGAAAAAGCAGAGGCTAATATAAATACTACTAATAGGCTACCATGACATGACTCATATCACAATTCCTGTTACTCAAGTTTTAAGCAAGACAACAACAAAATTAAAATTAATTTAGAAAGCTAAGACATTTAGATTTAATTCTAAGACAAAAATAGAAAATTGGATTTTTGTCCAAAATTTGCATTTTAAAGTTAGCTAGTCACCTTAAACGGTTCCCTCATACCATTAAAATACCACAAGGCTATGATTTTATATGTGTACTTATCGTTTTGATCCTTATTTTTTGAAGAAATTTTAGTACTTTTTTTTAAAGAGGAAAAAAGGTATTGGTGCTGTATTTTCGAAAGGATTAACAGTACAATTCATAGTACAAAATTTACAGTAAAAAAATTTACATAAATTTTTTAACAGTGTATGTACTTTTAGGAAGGACAGACAGACAAGCCGATTTCATAATTTTTTTGAGATTTGTTAGAAAGAGTTGAAAATAATTTATTTTTACAATATTCAAAATATATCTGTAAATTAACGGAAAAACGACTGGCAGCAAAGGGGCCAGAAAATGTCCGTTCTGTTTATTATTTTTCCGTTTTGTGGACTTGTAACTTTCCATTTTACCAAAACTGCGAAATAAAATAGGTCGGCCATCCCTAGAACCGAACCCTGAGCCTACGGATTGGGGGACGGTTGTTCTCTATAGTACCTCTAGGGGTGACAGTACCTCTAGTTTTAACCACTAAACACTACACGACTGGCTCCGGTTTAGCCAAAGGGTGATCTAAAGGTTATTTCAGTTTCCTTGCGGTTGAGGAATTTGTGGGTTTCATGATTTAAAATTTCAAATTCGAGCCAAAGTGTTGTCCAGCTATTATTAACATAATCAAATTATTGGATTAGCAAAAAATTAATTTCGATTTTCACAAATGTATGTAATTAATAAAAACATTTACTCGTTAGCTATTTGTCATGTCGGTTTAGATTTCCATACAGATATGCTGCAAACAGTGAAAATTGGAAAAGAAATGCATTGACTGCTAAAAATATAAAAAAACACACCTTGATTTTTCGTTCTCATTTGAAATAATAATAATAATAATAACTCAAATTATTTTCTAGCCAGCCCTATACATTTATGAATGTGATTTAAACACTTTTTGTTATGAAAGGGAATCCTTTGTTAAAAAAGTAATTAATTATATTTTAATTTTTAATTAATCATGAGAATGCGTTTGGTGTCAATATATTTTTCCATCTAAAATGTCCAACGAAAATCCATTTCACAAAACTACTTGCAAAACTAACAAACCAAACTAAACACGGAAATTTACCGTTTTCACAAGAAATTTCCGAAAGTTGCAATGATTTTTCTTCGTTTAACGGAAAATTACCAATTCTTGGAGAAAACGGTCATTTTCCTGTAAATTAAGGCTGGAATTATCCTAAATTCTCAGATTATTTTTAACAGTGTAGATATGCTCGAGTTTTTGAGCATAATTGAAAAATATCAAATTCATATGATTAAAAAATATATAAGATTTTTAATATATTAAACTGATGAAAGAAAGCAATAATAATAAAAAAATTCTTTATCAATTTAATCTATCCAATCGTGAACATCTTTCGTGGAATACTAGTTAAAAAAAAGTAAAGCTAAATAGGATTTCGCTTACTCAAAAGCAGAGAATTATATAGAAAGATACAGGTAAATATACAGAGAAAATAATTTATTTTTAGATATGCTCGAATTTTTTAGCATAATTGAAAAATATCAAATTCATATGATTAAAAAATATATAAGATTTTTAATATATTAAACTGAAAGAAAGCAATAATAATAATAAAAAAATTCTTTATCAATTTAATCTATCCAATCGTGAACATCTTTCGTGGAATACTAGTTAAAAAAAAAGTAAAGCTAAATAGGATTTCGCTTACTCAAAAGCAGAGAATTATATAGAAAGATACAGGCAAATATACAGAGAAAATAATTTATTTTTAGGTATGCTCGAATTTTTTAGCATAATTGAGAAATATCAAATTCATATGATTAAAAAAGTGTAAGATTTTTAATATATTAAACTGATGAAAGAAAGCAATAATAAAAAGAAAATTTCTTTATCAATTTAATCTATCCAATCGTGAACATCTTTCGTGGGATACTAGTTAAAAAAAAAAGTAAAGCTAAATAGGATTTCGCTTACTCAAAAGCAGAGAATTATATAGAAAGATACAGATAAATATACAGAGAAAATAATTTATTTTTAGATATGCTCGAATTTTTTAGCATAATTGAGAAATATCAAATTCATATGATTAAAAAATATGTAAGAGTTTTAATATATTAAACGATGAAAGAAAGCAATTAATAATAAAGAAAATTTCTTTATCAATTTAATCTATCCAATCGTGAACATCTTTCGTGGAATACTAGTTAAAAAAAAGTAAAGCTAAATAGGATTTCGCTTACTCAAAAGCAGAGAATTATATAGAAAGATACAGGTAAATATACAGAGAAAATAATTTATTTTTAGGTATGCTCGAATTTTTTAGCATAATTGAGAAATATCAAATTCATATGATTAAAAAAATATATAAGATTTTTAATATATTAAACTGATGAAAGAAAGCAATAATAAAAAGAAAATTTCTTTATCAATTTAATCTGTCCAATCGTGAACATCTTTCGTGGGATACTAGTTAAAAAAAAAAGTAAACCTAAATAGGATTTCGCTTACTCAAAAGCAGAGAATTATATAGAAAGATACAGATAAATATACAGAGAAAATAATTTATTTTTAGATATGCTCGAATTTTTTAGCATAATTGAGAAATATCAAATTCATATGATTAAAAAAGTGTAAGATTTTTAATATATTAAACTGATGAAAGAAAGCAATAATAAAAAGAAAATTTCTTTATCAATTTAATCTATCCAATCGTGAACATCTTTCGTGGGATACTAGTTAAAAAAAAAAAGTAAAGCTAAATAGGATTTCGCTTACTCAAAAGCAGAGAATTATATAGAAAGATACAGATAAATATACAGAGAAAATAATTTATTTTTAGATATGCTCGAATTTTTTAGCATAATTGAGAAATATCAAATTCATATAATTAAAAAAGTGTAAGAGTTTTAATATATTAAACTGATGAAAGAAAGCCTTAATAAAAAGAAAATTTCTTTATCAATTTAATCTATCCAATCGCGAACATCTTTCATGGGATACCAGTTAGAAAAATAAAGCTAAATTAGTATTTCGCTTACTCAAAAGCAGAGAAATCTTCCAAGAGGAGAAAACTATCTCCCCTCCATCATCTGCTTACCTTTTTAAATCCAAGCGCGTATCCCGGATGTCAGCTTATCCAACCACTGTGATGGAACAAGTGAAAGTGAAGATGAAGAATTTTTCACTCTCGCTGGTATTTATATATGCGCTTCAATACAAGCAGAACCGCAAGCCGTCTTCTTGTGAAATGGGGGGAGGGAAAAACACAAATGTATTCACCAACCCTGGAGTGGGGCTAAAGAGGGTATGACCCACTTGCACGAGAAGCTGACCTCGAGTACTTGCCTATTAGATGAGACGGGGAGTATGAGGAAAAGGAAGCTGTAGATGTTGGAGATGTTCTTTTTCTAGCTTTTTGTAAAAATGCATTTTATGTAGCTGAGTTTCTGCGGATTGCCGTATTTCGGCAAGAAGCTGATGAGAAAATGAGAGCTTTATTCATTCGTGTGTTTGTTATCATTGTAAATTTTTTTTTTTTTTTTCATAATTGCACAGTTCTAGAATGACGTGATTTAGATATGAGAGCGCTCTATGAGACACGTGAATCAAGATAATGACGATTGTGGTGTGGTAAAGCTTTTCAAAATGCATGTGTGATGAAAGCGGTATTGTGATTGTGGAGTTCATCTCACGAGCTGGGCCATCGAGTATTAAAACTGTTCTTGAAAAAATAAAGTTTTGCAGTTCATAACACTGATATTGAGCAGTTTAAAAACAGATTATATTTCAATGTTCGAAACATATTTTAAAATTTTAAACTCCTCTTCACAACTTGTACTATACACTCTATTATAAATATACCTGACAGTATAGATCTACTAAATAAATGAAAAAAAAAAAAATCCAGCACGGACTGAATATAAATACTAATAATTACTTTAAGATTTTTTAAAGTGTTAATTTTTTATGTTTTGAATAAATAAATAAATATTCTTATTGGATATGAGGATAAATTTTATTTCACAAACATATACGCACTTATTGAGTAATTTATATAGATAAATTAATTATAATACAGGAGTGTAAAAAAAAAATAATACTTAATGTTTAAATAAAATACTTAGTAAATATTTTCCAAAATTTTCTGTTTTGAATATGTATAAAACATGTTTTTAAGAAAAACTCAAAAGTTATTTATTAAGTCAGAGTGTTTTTAATTTTGTATAAGATGCACTTTTTTGGGAGACTTTTCATAAAAAGAAGATTGGTTTTTTTGTTAAAGAAAGAAATTTCTTTTTAATTTTATTATTTAATTTTCAATAATTTTGTTAATGTGCTTCAATAACCGTTTTCTCCACTGTCACATGTTGCTCTAGCTATGCAGCTACTTTTATTTAACAGCGATAGCCTGAAATGTATATGTACATTGTAAAAGCTTACTTAAATTTGTAAAATGACTTGATTTTTTTGAAAGAGACCAATACACATTTTATTTGAATTCAACCAGGATTTTTAAAGTTTTGGTTTAAGCCAGAAGTAAAGAAAGAAAATAAAAATTAAACAGCTGAATTACAAGAACTTGTATTACTCATTATTGTAACTTAACAGGTTGGTTAAGATATGGTTGCTTATATCAGATTAATACTTATTTTATATAATTATTTAATATCTAACTGGTCCTTTTCAAGCAGCATTTCTTTTTGGTAGAAATCAATAAAGAACAAGACCTTTTCTTATTTATTTAGTTTTTTAATAAAAACCGGCTTCTGTAACAGATCTGAATGGAACATCGCTATTTAATATACATAACAGATATTAGACATTTAATATAGATAATTTTAATGAAATTTCAGAAAATTTGGATATTAGAAATTCAAAACATTTGTATAAATTTCTCATCAGAATTTCAAATTTCACTAATCGAAAAACAGAATCACCGTAATGTAAAATCTTTAGCAATAGCTGTAATGACAAACAAGTAAAACAAAAAAAGGACTTGAATCTTCAACGCTTGTTCGAGTCAGGAACAATGAAGCCACCTCCGAACAGCTGTTGACTGCATAACCCCAAGCCAGAAATAGCTTTCCATAAACGGACAAAGTCCAACGAAAGTGAAGACAAGCGACCTGACCTAAAAGGTTTTCCATTAGGGGGGAAAAAAACTTTAATAAAAGGTCAATCTTGCATGGAACAGAAGACCAGCTTTACATTCCCCCCCCACCCCCACCCCCACCCCCACCCCCTCCCTGTGAGAAAGGAATATTTTTTGAGCTGCCTCATTTTTGCTATTAGCGAATAGGAAGATTATTTTGAGCTTTGAGAGCTGAAACTTTGTTGACAATAGAATTGGCTATTATTCTGGGATTATCCTACAATAAAACCGTTAAGTTCAGCAAAACTCCATAAGGCTTAACACTTAAGGCTTGTTTAATATTCCATCCAGTATGCGGCCGTGGTCATCCAATCTTCATGTGATTCTTGTTTCTCTCGCTTTATTCGAACAAAGTAGATTGTGGTCTGAAGAAATGTGCGAAAGGATCTAAAAAAGCACTTCTATGGGAAAGGGAAAGGAACTTAAATCTTTAATCTTGGGTAAAATTTGGAATGAAGTTCTCAGAATAGTAATTTGTATTGCTTGCGGCTGCAGATGCTATTGTTAAATATAACAAAGTTTAAAAGTGAAAGCATAATAAAAATATCCTTGAAACCATCTACGCGTCATGAATCACACACTAAAAATATTTTGTTGAATTTAACAAAACTTGTTTGGTGAAATAATTTGTCAGCTTTGTGTGTGTGTGTGTTTCGTTGATTTAACAACAGTTTGTTTGATTCAACCAAATGGATTTCACAAAAGGCATTTTTAACTTAACAAAACGTTTTGCCAAAACTCAGAACGAATGAAATTTGAAATCGTTCAACAGTCAACTTACGTATGCGCCAAGGACATGGGCAGGACAGTGAAAGACAGAGCCAGACCCAGAGTAGAAATTTCTTCAGTTACAGAAGAGCAAAGCATTTGCAGGTATGTCTTCCAATATGTTAAAGTCTGGATAATATCAAATACAAAAATGTTCAGCTGGATTTTCCCAGTTTGTTGGAAATTTCAGAAGTAAGCCTAATTAGTTTATCTATTTATAAAAGATTAGATCTTTATTTTAGTGTTTTTATGTGTTTTTACAGATTTAACTTAAAGCAACTCAATGTCTCTTAGACAAACTTTTAAAGCAATCAGAATCGCTTTTCAATTTCAACAAAATAATTTTGTTAAATGATCCATGCATACAGCAGTTAACAAAGAAATTTTGTTAATTTAACCAAATAATTTTGTTTAATTTAAACAAATAGCTTGGTTAAATTAACAAAAAATTTGGTTATTTAAACCAAAGTGTTTGGTTAAATTGACAAAATGTTTTGTTGAGATAACCAAGTAATTTTAACAAAGTTATTTTGTTAATTCAACAAAAAATTCATTGGCGCTGTTTCAATCGGATACTTTGTTGATGTAACAAAATCTTTGCTGATGTAACAAAATCTTTGTTGATTCAAATAAACATTTTTATTAGCGCATGACTTTGGCAATTTATAGAATTTCTCAATTTTCCCTTTGGAAAGAGAATATCTAGGAAGTGGCGGATGCATGGGGTTGAGGCGATTTAGCTATCGCACAGCCTGGTCTGGAAATGTTTTATCTGTTTGGTCTCGTCATTAGAAATATGTAACACAGAAGATTCACATTCCTGAGCGATGTAGTTTCCCTGGAAAGTTCTTTGAAGGTTGCATCGAAGTCCAGTGTTGCGCTTGTGCTCTGCGGCACTTTTAATTTAAAGTACACAGAATATTTATAATATTTCATGTATATCATATATTGTGGCTTAATCCAACTAACAAAGCTTAAACACACACAATTAAGAGATTATATTTAAAAATAAACATAATTCACGCGGAATGCTCAACTTTTAAATCTCCCATGGTTCACCAGAAGAAGTATTTCTCGTGAGTTTATCAATCTCGAACTATTTTTAATTTATGACGTCGCGGTTTGACTACCTTTAAAGAAATCCTTAAAAGTGTATGTTGGAAGCTCACTTAGTTCAGTTAGTTTCCTTAAGTAACCCAGTTAGTTTTCTAGCGGTGGAATATTAAAACTTACAACAACGGTAAAAACATTTTTTTTCTTTACACAGGATCGTTACAGAGGAACGCAATCCTTCGTTAAAAAGACGCACGATTTTGCAAAACGTTTCTTTTCTTCTCTGCAGTCCTCCTTCTTGTTTTACGTTTTCCCCGCAGGGGTATACCGTTTCATGTTCGCGTCTGCTTTATAATAATTTGTCTGGCCGATTTCGTACGAAAGTGGGTTTTTCCGTTGACCATTTGCACGGCAGGTTCAAAAAATTCATTGCGAAAACTAAATATCGCTTCCGATTGCTAAAGGCTCTTTCTTATCAAAGGAATTTCCAGTTCTTCAGTCGTCTGCTAGAGAAGACAAGTGTTGCCACCGTGGAATGTTGGCAAAACCAAAAATGAAATAAGAAGACAAATAAAGAAATATTTTTTCCTCGTTCTCAGGGTCCATACTGAAAATACAGATCAAAAAACTCATGGAACGAATTGTGAAGTAAGGTTTAATTTATATTTATTAAAAGTTAGAATTTTTACATATTAATGTAAGTTTTTGCATCCTTTTTTCTTTTTTATTTTTATAAAGAACAGAAGAAAGTTATGTTGAAAGATGTGCGTTGTGTGTGATAAAAATTAACTTTCATTTTGTTTCCACTCACTAAATGGCTATTAAACTATTAAGATTGATTAGTAATATTTTACGGACCATCGCTTTAGGTGACTGAAATTTTCGCTTAAGGCTCTACTTTAACACTAAAAGCGCCGCACTTTCTTTATACCTAGAAGCGCCAGGAGCAGTCAAATTGACTGATCAAAGAATTTTGTGCATTTATTTAAATACAAAATGTTTATGGTATTTTTAAAAGCTTTTTTAAAGAATAAAATGTTAATTTTTGTTAAAATACATGCTACAAAAAATATTTTTACTTACTTTTTAATAAAACTCATTTTAATGCTATTCGCAATTTTTACATATTAGAATTTTTTCAATGCTGGAAGTGGATTTACCACATATGAAATGTGAACATTTCTGGCACATATCACTTGTTTTGCTGTTCTTACAAAATCCAAATCCGTCTCTTTTTTGAGAGTTTGTTAGTAGTGTTCGAAATTTCTGAGGGCAGTTGTGCACTTGTCTTTTTCTTCAAATGACTCGCTCTCAATTCTTCTGCCAATTGAAAAAGAAAGTTGTGTCTTATTATAGATTTACCACTCATTTCTCGTTAGATAATGCAGGCATTAGTTCCTGCCAAATCCAGCATATTATAGAAAATATGCACGGGCCATCTACGGGAAGCAGCCAGCACAGAATATTTACGTGTCATTCGGTCAATAATGTTGACTCCACATTTGGTTTTGTTGTAGAATTCTACTGTTTCTGGAGGTTTTTTCACAGTTTGTGACTCTACATTTGCATCTGTATGCCAGGTACTTAGAAGCAGGACATTTTTATTCTTTTTACCCTGATAGACTGTCAGAGTAGTGTCTCCATTTTTCAGTAAAACTGTTTCGTGAAGCTGAGTTTTTGATTTCCTGATCTCATGCTGAACTTCTTTTCGATGTCTTCTTATTGTCCCCACAAAACTTGTATTCTTCATTTTAAGTTTTTTAGCTAATGAAAGCGAGGAAAAATAGTTGTCCACTGTCACATTTCTACCTGTATTAAGATAAGGGCTCAGAAGGCGCATTACTATATTTTCAGGAAGGCTTTCATTTTCATTTCTTGCGTTATCCTTTCCAAGGTATGGGAAAGCATTGCACATAAACTTTGAGTCAACATCAACTAGCATCCAAAATTTTATACCAAATTTATCTGGTTTATTCGGCATACATTGAATAAACTTGCACCTAACTTTTGATGGAAATAGTTGTTCATCCAACACCAGATTTTCTCCTGGCTTATTAGAAAGAGCACAGTTTTCTATAAATTTGTTCCAGATGTCTGAAAACATATAGCAAACTCACCAGTTTCTAAACGTTGACGACTCCTATTTGACAACAAATCAAATCTTGGATTTTCCATGATATCTCGAAAACGATTACAGGACATTGTTTTTTTTAAATGGAGGGGGGTTGTGGAAGGGGGCGGAAAATGACAAGTATTTCATTTATTAGAGAAATAGTGAATGAAAGGAATACGTAGGGGAAATGTTTCTTCATGATAAGATTTTTTCTGCGTGATAGAGTGCGATGAATAAACTGAATTTCACTAGCAGTCTATTTGACTGCTCGTGGCGCTTCTAGGTATACATAAAAATATTTCCAATAATTTTATTTTCATTCAATGCATATTTGGTAAATATAATTTTCGAGGTTTTTTTAGGAGAATTAAAAAAGTTATGACTTCCTAAAGTAAAGGGTCTTTTAGGAATCCAAGCTAAAATGACGAAAACAGTCAAAATCACTGCTCTGGCGCTTCTACTGTTAAGGAGTTCTAACGCATAAACATGTTACACCTGGAGAAAACCGATCCCAATTCCCGACCGTTAGATAGCCAACCGCGCGATGGGACTCAAACCCTGGACCTTCACACTTCAGCCGTCGCCATTTTTCGTGCCCTATCCACTCGGCCATGGTGAGGGCGGCAATTACTGAAACAATAGGGTACTGAGCCATTCAAAACAAGTTATTCATTTCAACAATGCGCCGGTGTTTGCATTGCATTATGTATCTATCTTTACAACAATGGAAGGGCCTGTAATTATTGAAACTTTAGAGTACGGAGCCATTCAAAACAAGTTTATCAGTTCAACAATGGAAACCTTATATAGAAGTAACAGGCATGAACTAAGTGGCCTGCAATGGCACTACGTGCGTGAGCTCTCTCTGCTCGCGAGCCGGTTGCACGTGGTTCTAGTCCAAAGTGTTTAATTGATGATGGATGTATAATGGGCAAGTATGTGAAGTATGTGATGATGTTATGAATGTAATGGATTAGAACATCGATCACCGGATTGCGAGCAGGTGATGTGCATCACGGTCACTTGCCTTGTGCGCTCGGACGTTCGCTGCGATGCCTGTCTGTAGGAGCGCTCTGCAGAGGATGATGGTTGTGACGACTGCTGTCATCGCGCTTGGTCGGGTCGAAGCTGCGACCGAGGCCTCTAGTGAGGACACCGGCCAAGAATAAATTAAGTGGCCTTTCTGATGTCGTGGGTGGCAAGCCCAAAACGTGGATCTTGCCCGTTTCCCTGGCAGGTCTTGCTATGTTGGTCGTGGTAGGCTAAAACTCGGATCTGGCCAGGTTGTATGGAGCCAGGGACACCCCAAGTGCTAGAAAGGAAGAGTTCTCTTCGACCAACGGCTGACGACGGAGGATTGACCGCAAAGGACTGACAGAAACGGTCCAGCGAATTATGAGTATCACAAGGCAGTGATGAACCACGCAGGGTCATTGGGGCATTTTTTTCTTATTTTGTTTCCAATCTGAATGAGAGAAGTATTTTTAAATTGTTACAATGATACCTCTGGTCGTGCTTTCGTCACATCCGAAAAAACTAAACGGAAATTGAGAAATATAACTCTACTTTAAAAATACAAAAATCTGATGTGGACAACACATGATTTCCTTGCACGTCTATTAAATCAAAGATATTTTCGGCGCTTCATCTAAACTTATTTTGTTTGAAAGAGATAAAATACTGCAGTATTAGTAAGAATTTAGCGATTTCCAGCCAAATATATCGATATCGCCAAGCTGAGTTCAGTTTGAAAGATTTCCTTCTGCCACTTTATTTGGCGGTATTTCACCAAAAGCCGACAAGCTTGAGATAGTTTGCGAGATTTTGGGGATAGCCAAAGTATCATTGATCACAGACTTTCAATGAATTGAATGTATTCATAGACCTTAATGTATTTAAAGTCATTTGGCTGACCCTGTAAATAAATTCCCAGTCGATTGCAGCTAAGAAAGATATTGAAAACAGTTAGATGTTACAATAGTAGTTCTAAGTACAAAAGTTCAAAATTCTACGGGTTCAAGTTTTAGAGTTATACAAAGTACGAAATAATTTTTTCGCCAAACTTGGCGATATTTCGACGAAACTCTCAAAGGTCGACGACACATGGCGAGATTTTAAGCATGGACCAAACAATGACTGACTATCGCCAAATTTTGCCATATTTCACCAAAACTCGCCAAGGACAATGAAAAATGGCGATATGGACCAAATGACTGACTATCGCCAAAACTCGCCAAGGACAATGAAAAATGGCGATATGGACCAAATGACTGGCTATCGCCAAATCTGGCGATATTTTGGTAAAACTCGCCAAGGTCGACGACAAATGGCGAGATTTTGCGCATGGATCAAACAATGACAGACTATCGCCAAATTTGCCGATATTTCGCCTAAACTTGCCAAGAACGGTGACAAATGGCGATATTTTGGGCATCGACCCAATGACTGACTATCGCCAAATTTCAGATTGTTCCATTCTTTTCTCTCTTTCTATTTTATTACACAAAAAAGAATTTATCATTATATACTTCAAGCCTTCGGAATTTGACATAATAAAATCTAAAATTTGATTCTTGGGTATTATCACTTTCAAAAGTAACTGCCTATGTCCTTTTTGAATTGCCTTTTTCGTGAGACTCGATAACATCGATTCACTGCTCCAGCGGTAAAATCGCTCGTTTCTTAGACATGTCTCTTTTTTAACCTACAATATGTGTACGTAATGCGTACGTGTACTTGCATCTGATGCCAATTTGCAGTGGAGCGATTGCTTTGGAATGTGGTTTTTTCGTACTTTACTTCCTGACAAATACAAGCAAATTTTTGGTTAGGGAACCGGGCCCGGTCACTTATAGAGGATGGTGTGGTCTCTTATAGAGTAACATCAGGTAGATAGCTTAAAAAACCGGTGTCTTAAACAGGTGGTCGTTGGAGGAAAGGGTTGCTTAATAGAGGTGACCTCTCATAGAATTTTTACAGTAGAATAAGCGTTGTATCTCCTTCTTTTTGAAGTAGGCAGTAACTATTGAGCATGTTTGCGTTTTTAAGGCAAATCTACGCGTGGGCTATCAGTCTAGGACAGGGGGTGCCTTGGTCTGAGGACTTTTTAAAAAATGAAAAAAGCTGTTATTAAAAAACGAAATGAAAGTAATAATGAGCAGTTTTGAAAGGGAAAAATATTACATCTAGATTAGAAAAAAAAAAGAGAATGAAAACAAATTAATACGCTATAATTTAAGAAAAAATAACCAAAAATAACAACAACAAAAAAAAAACCCATTCAGATATGCGTATTGACAAGCTGTGACTATCAAACAGTAAGCGTACATAACTTGTGAAATTTTCAGAAAAATTCTAGTCTATATATCTGGTCTGGCATCTAACCCGGACACGGGAAAAAAAAAGCTATACTTTAAAGGCGTATCATAATTCATGTGTAGGCCCTATTTGCCATCCCCGTTCCATTATGTTAGGAAGTGTTCAATAATCCGTGTGTTGGCCTTGTTTGTCTTCTTTGTTCCATTATGTTGGAAAATGTATCATAATCTATGTGTCGGCCCTATTTGTCTTTCCTGTTCCATTACGTTGGAGAATGCACCATAATACATGAGTGGGCCGTATTTGTCTTTCTTGTTCCATACACACTCTTTTGGAATTGAAATCTATAGTAAAATCACCTACTAAAACTGTTTTACAATCTTTGCCAGGCTAACTATACTTCACCTTTACAAACACAGCTTGGAATGTGCATCATAATCCATGAGTGCGTCATTTTTGTGTTTTTTGTTACATAAAATACTTTTTCAGAATGAATCCCATGTATATTAAAACCGCTAATTAAAACTTTTTTACAACCTTTTTCAGGCATATTCTAATTATGCTTGACCTTCATTTACAACATTTACATTAATATAGAAATTATCGTTCAGCTGGGTTTTGTTTTGAGGACCTATTTTTGGCACCAAACGTGGCGCTAAATGGCCCATTTTGTCAAACCTGACGATTTTTGACATTTCACGGCAATCCTTGAAAAGCTATCACAATTGAAACATGCAACGAAAAGGTGTCGACGCAAATCATGCTAAAAAAAAAAAAGTGGACAGAAAAAAACCGGCTTGAACAAATAGCATTTTAGTGCTAATAATAGAAGCAGTAATGTCTTTACATTCGCTGTTTTCTCTACTTTTGTATTAATCGGAATGGCAACATTATTGTTCTTCTGATATTTCTTTACACTTTGTGTTCCTAGTCTTCTAGATTAGTGGATCCTACTATTTAGTTACTCTGATACCTGACTCACTGACTTACTCTGTAACCACTCCGGGCAACCACTTCAATATAAATATTTTACCGCCATTACTCCAGTTAATAAAAGTTCATAAAGATTAAAAATCAGAAAAAGCGTCATAACATCTACACCGTTTATGCGATCCGCTTGAAAATTTTCATAATCATGTATTTAAAAAAAAAAAAAAAAAAAAAAAACGATCTGTGCTCCTTTAAAAGTCTGAAAATCCACCGGTTCCCTCATTTTTAAGAAATTTTTTGCTATTTTCAGCTCCATTTTATTTCCGAGAGTACACAAGTGAATCATTTGCGTGGCAAAATGAAGTGTTGCAATCGATATGGGATTATCGATATTCATCACGATTACCACGCTTTGAAAGGAAAGTGTGATTCCAATTTGTTTAAAATAGTTTTTCCAGATCACACAGTTTATTTATTTTCCCCCCACAAATAAATCGTCTGCAGGGATATAAGAAGGGCTGTGTACACAAAACGAAATCTTTCGAATGCCAAAAGTTTCTGCACGTTCCATCTCTTTGTCCATACAAATCGACATCGTTAGATTGATCGGCTTGAAATTTTTCACAAATACTTAAAAAGGGAAAATTTTGCTCTACTTTAAAAATCTGAAAATCCACCCGTTCGACAATTTTTAGCTATTCTTTGCTGTTTTCAGCCTATTTGAGTAAATCGAGAGTAAATAATTTTAAACACTTGAGTGACAAAATTTGCTATCGTAAGTGATTTTGACGTCATTTTCATGTCACGGTTATCCAGATTTTGAAAAGAAAATAGCGATTTAAGTTTATTTGAAACAGATTTTTGAGATTACCTAGTTTAAATTTTTTTTCAAAAATAAAATTATTTCTTCTGCTTGCGGCACTGATACAGTGCGTCCCAAAAGTTTATGGAAAACAATTTTTTTTTTTTTTTTCATTTTACTGTCGAAAAAGATGAATAAATATTTCAAAAAGCATTTTTAATTATAATTAACATCAAGACAATAATTACTATTCAAAATACCATTCAAAAATACTATTCAAAAATAATATCACATAACCACAGACTTTGCGATGAAAATTTAGTGTCCCAAAAGTTTATAGACATTTTTTTTTCTTTAACACTCAAATTTTTGAGCCATTTTTACTAATCACTTCAAAAACTCAATCAGGCGTACTCGAAATAACAGTGTGAAGAGATTCTGGCTTTAGAGAAAACCAACTTCTTTCAATTTGCAGCTTTAGATCTTGAACTATTGCAAATTGACGCCCATTAGCATTTACGTCTCTAGCTAATATTCTCCAAAGGTTCTCCACTGGGTTCAGGTCAGGACTGAGGGCTGGCCAGTCCATAACAGCTACTTGGTTTCGTCTAAACCACTGCATTGTGGAGTTTGAGACGTGAATGGAGCAATTGTCTTGCTGATATATTCCATTTGTTCCCCCCTAGCAACTTTCCGAATGGGAGTAACTGTACTTCAGGCATTTTCTGGTAATTTTCGGAACACTGACGACCTTTAAAAAAAACAATATTGGTAGTTCCATGACAGGAAAATGCTCCCCATACCATGAGTGAACCCCCTCCTGGCTATCTGCTGAAAAAAAAAAAAGTTTGCGGTTCTTTGCGAATATCGTGCCAGTAATATGCCCATCCATTGGGCCATCGAAATTGAACTTTTTTTCATCACTGAACAGAACACTCAACCATTTATCTGTCCAGTTCATATGCTTTCGAGTCCACTGAACACGAGCGTCTTTATGACTTTTTGTCAAGTTTGGTGAACGAAGCATTTTGCGATAAGCAAGCAACTTACTTACCTGCAGCCGTCCATTCACCGTGGATTTTGATACTGGAATGGTCAATTCTCTAGAAATTGACCGTACAGACAAGTTCTGGGTTGAAGCTAACCTGGACATCTCTTTGTCTTGCCGTTTAGTTGTTTTCTTTGGTCGCCCTTTGGTCTTTGGTGCGAGATTTTGCTTACAAATTGTCACCTTTTGACAGAATTCGATAAATACCAGCCTTACTGAGTCCAAGTTTTCTTACAATATCTACAACTTTCATTCCACAACCATTCAAACGATAGAGCTGGGCAATTTCAGTTTCGGAAAAACTGCACGTTGCGAGACATCTTTACAATCAATCGAACAAAGAATGACAGCTTCGCTTTTATCTCAAAAAGCTATGGAATGACCAGTACATGACTTTGAAACATGCAAATTTGGAGATCAATACTTCAATCAACTTTTAACACCGGCTGTCTATATATTTTTGGGATAGCATTGTTTCATTTTTATTTTTTTATATTAAATTTGTGACTGTTTGAAGTACTTTAAGCATTTTACTATTTCTGTTGCGTCAATTCATACTTGCATAATTTCTTTCCATTTTATTACTTGTTTGATTAACTCTTAAGCCCCCCCCCCAAAAAAAAAAAAAAAACGCTAGGCTATAAACTTTTGGGACGCACTGTATAACAGGGTCTGTTCCATGATATTCGAAAAGAAGACCTGCGAGCTAAGGAAATGAGTCATGCTATGTAGGCGGGTTTTAGTCTTAAAGTTATAATTTATATAGCGAAATAACAATTATGGTTGCCAATATCACCATTTTGTCAAGTTCATCATTGGCTAAATTTGCCCTTGAAACAATAGTTAGAATTACATTTAAAAGTCAGAGAAATGAATTACAGTGATAATTCATAGACAAATTTTTAGCATAATATTGAATCAGTAATCAATAATAAATCAAGATGAATTCAAGGAATAATAAATTTGATAAATTAATGATGAGCAACCAGAATATTCATTTTTCTAAGCGAATTTCCCATTTACACCTGAAGCCGCCTACATTGGGTGCCTCATCCCATTACTCAGCAGGCCTTCTTTGCCAATGCCAAGGTCACGGCTTTTCCCAGCAAAACAAAATGTTCCGAATGCGAAAAGTTTCCGCAAACGCACAGAGA
Source organism: Cheiracanthium punctorium (assembly GCA_038373885.1). NCBI lineage: Eukaryota > Metazoa > Arthropoda > Arachnida > Araneae > Cheiracanthiidae > Cheiracanthium > Cheiracanthium punctorium. Next base: position 198,486 of record JAWZYV010017704.1, on the reverse strand, counting down.
TTCCACACCTTTTCAGAAAAGCATGAAATTTTGATGACAGGAAAACGTGTCTTGAAAACTCATAAATTTTCTTTATGAGTCCATTTATGAGAATTTTTTGATTTGGAAAGATTCCGATTTCCTAGGAATAGCCCACAATAATAGAGTGGTACGCCGTATTATTAGGCCCACATCAGCGTAATGATAACTCATTTTGTCATGAAAGGCGACAATAACTACTTAATAAATATTTCCATTAACCATTTATGCATAGTGTCCCTTTTTTGGGACGGCATTTTCGCTATCAGTCGAAAACGTTATTTATTTTTCCTAACCTTTATTCACGAGTATTGAACTTCAACTCCCCAAAATATTTTAACCCATTTGTGCCTGGATATTTTTGCGACTTTCTTCGATTTTTACTGATAACAGAAATAATAGATAAATTTCTGATGTCAACTTCTTGAACAAGGGATGATTTCTTTTAAAATCATTATGCATAAAAATCGAAATATCAACATACTATACTTGGTCATGTTAAATATTTTGTAGAGTTGAGGCTCAATACTCATGAATAAAGGCTAGGAAAAATAAATAACGTTTTCGACTACTAGAGAAAATGCCGTCCCAAAAAAGGGACGCTAGGCATAAAGGGGTTAACATGACCAATTAGGATGTTAGCATTTCAATTTTTATACATAATGATTTTAAAAGAAATCATCCCTCGTTCAAGAAGTTGACATCAGAAATTTATCTGTTATTGCTTATATTAGCAAAAATCGAAGAAAGTGGCAAAAATATCCAGGCACAAATGGGTTAAAATTCAGTATGATGCTGTGACTGGTTATTCTAACAATATATTCCGGTATAGTTTTAAGAACAAGAAACATTAAAATCTCAAGTTGATAGCCATTTGCAGCAATAAGGAAACTGGCGTAAAAATGAAACACTTTTTTTTCAATTTGAGTTTCTCTGACTAATCTTTAATCTGGATATGAATTTTTTTTAAAGCGTTTGTTGTCGATCACGCAATAGCACGTGATAGCCACGAGTGTAAGCTAAATTTCTTATATCAGTTTTGTAAATAACTAATAAATTTTTCGAAAAGCACGCAGTTTGAAAGAAATATGTGAATTTTTTATTATTCAAGACATGCGAATCTTTTATTATTAAAAACTATATTTTATATGTGAAATTGACTAAGAAATTTGAATTGTACTCTTTTGGAATTCGACCCAGAGAAGCAATTTCTCCTTTAACCCATTAACGCCCAACGATCTATTTTTAGACAGTCGCAAAAAGTGTAAGTCGCAAAAATATTTAAGCATTCATTTTGTTTCCTATTTTCATTTCTCAAAAAAAAAAAAAAAAAAAAAAAAAAAAAAAAAAAAAAAAAAAAAGTCTGATTTCTTCAAAATACTCAGCGATAAAAAAGTAAAATGTTAATATTTCATTGTTTTATTAATATTTTTAGAAAAATAAATACATTCTTCATACTCCACAAATGTCGGAAATTTATTTATCATTTCTGGCATCAACATAAATTGGAGAATGTGATGAAAAATGTCGGGTGCTACTGGGTTAAAAACAGATAGGTGTCTTAGATAGGTGTCTTTTGAACAGCTTTAAACCAATAATGTTGAACACTCGAAAAAATTAATAATGCTTCTTCACCAAATGCACTATGCAACCGCATATTAAAGGGGTTCTGTATGTCTCACGCAACTTCCAGTAAAAATTTTTAAGCATAAAAATCGTCTTCAGAAATAGGCCGAAGCGTTCGGGGAAATACTGCAAAATTCAGTACGCTTTTTCCTGAATTTTTCGTAACTATTATAGATTCACTATTTGTAATGTGCATAGCAAAATTTCTAAAGAGAAAAACTAAGTTTTTTTTGAAAAATTCTTTGCCACTATTGTATTTCATAAAAAGTTGCTCCAAGGTTTCCATGATTTCTTCAAAGAACAGCTTTAACCCTTTAACGCGCAGTGTTCCCTGCTCTGGGAACATCAAACTCTGACGTTTTGACTGTTGCCAGTCACGAAGAATAGATTTGATTTCTATAAAAATAGTTGCGGGTGACAGAGCTCCACGAGATTCCTTTACTTTTTAACACTTCATTTCCCGTCAAAAAAGGGTCACGATTCTTTTTAACAGCACTGGCATCTGCTGAAAAATGGAAGAATGCGAAAACAGCTGGATAGATGGCCCAATTCTGAAAAAAGGGCAGCCGTTGCTATCGCTCGACTTAACTACCAGCAAGAGGGCGGACGATCGAAACGTTCATCGCGTGCCACAGATCTAGAGACCCTTTTTTGACGACAGCTGGCTGTGCCGCACAGCCAGCTGCCGTCAAAAAAGGGGTCTCTAGATCTGTGGCAAGCGATGAACGTTTCGATCGTCCGCCATCTTGCTGGTAGTTAAGTCGAGCGATGGCAACTGCTACCCTTTTCAGCATTGGAAAGGGTTGCGCCTCAAAGGGTTAAAAAAGCAGAGCATTTTTAGTCTTCCTGCATATGTGCCCATACTCTCATTCTGCACCTCTGACACTGATGCTTTCAAAAGCAAAAGATGTACATACAAACAGATAGAAACTGAAACCACAAACAATTATCTTTGAAATCTATCAGAAACAATTATCTTAAAAGGATAGTTTGTTTTTACCTGGTAAAAGAAAAATCGTTAAGACTCACTTTCAAAATTACTGTCCTCTGACCGTAATCTATGGAAATTATTTTGTATGTAGAGCTACAAGTAAACTTTATTTCAGTAAAAGTATACTGTTATTAATTTTTATAACACATCAGTTTCGTGACAATGTAATCAAATCTGGAATAGTTGCATCGCGGACAGACAAATAAAACGCTGTGGAGCTTTTTTTTTTTTTTTTTTTTTTTTTTTTTTTAAAGCGTTAAAAACAAAAAATAAAACAACTGCGAAAAACATAAAAAAAAATGCTGAAAAATGATCAGGTAGTACGAAAAATCTGTAAACTTGTAATTAAAACATAAAAAATTAATTTTAATTTAATTGTTCGAAAAAAAAAAAACAACCTCTATCATTCAAGAATCAAATAAATCTTGTAATCCAAATTTATTTGTAAAGAAAATTAATTTTCTCTTGTAAAATTAATATTCAGTAGTTTTAAGTTGGATTTTTAAAATTGCAAAAATATTATGTAGGATATTTTAATTTTAGAGAGATTCTTTATCTTTCCAGAAACAAGAAGAAATGTCACAGTGGTAAAAACAAATTATATTAAAATGATCCATTAAATTTATGAGATTTATTTGCAAACTGTGATTCTTTTTCGACGTCCTTTAAGGTGCATCCATTTTTTGCATGCTTTAAACAAATATTATTTTCTAAAAACGACTATAAAATCTTTTTTCGGAATTAAGTAGTATATTTTAAACAAACTAATCAATTCTCGTAATTTTAATGAACATCAAACTTAGCTGTGCCTTAAATGGAAATACCTATAATCGATAGAATGCTGACTTTGAGATACCGACATTCAAAATTTAAGGGATCACACGCTTACCTGTCCAATCGAGATAATACCGCAAGTTTGTTTTTCTGCTGTAAGTTACTCCTAAAGGTAGAAGTACTTTTACAGGCAAGGAAATGTAAAGCGCGCTGTTTGTATGAAAACAAACGGGCGATGAATCTTTTCCTTAACACGATCGGATTCCTTTAATAAAGAATGTTGGTTAAATAACACCCCGATTTTAATGTAGTACATTCTTTACATAAAACTATGTTATCTGGTTTTTGTGGAAAGTATTTCGATTGATGAAATATCCCAAAATGAACATGGGAGAAAGTTTTATTTTTCACCATTTTTTAAAGGCTTGTTCAAGAAAACAAACTATAATTTTTAGTAAGTAGTCGAAAAATATGGAGTTTAAAAGACGGCTTCCGAAATAGTTATTTTCACTCATTGAGCGTTTCGTTATGTTTTTAGTTATTCATTTTTTATGAAATTGCGTCAAATACATAATTTCCCAGGTTTTGTAAATTTAAACTTTATATCTCTGCAAGTTTAAAAAATTTTCATTGAAACAGAATGAAACGTATTTTATTTTACTTGATTGTGTACATTTCAAGATTATTTTACTAAATATAACTCGCGGGAAGTGAAGCTGTACAAAAAAAACTAGATTTATTTATTTTTTTAACGAAGCACTTTTATTGAGTCAAATAGCATGTAAAATAATCTAAATGTCATTTTTTAGGTTTTACTAAGCAGTAGTGTACCAAATAATTTTAAATACTTGTCACTGTGATCACTTCTTAAACCATAAGTGATCGAAACATACCTTCAATTAGAAAAATTATTCGAATTAAGAATAGCTTTCAGAGATGATTTTTTTTTTTTTACAGGGGGAGGGGTGTATACATACTAAAATACCAAAATTATATTTCCTAAGTCCCTCCTTTCCTATAATTGGAAAAATATTGATTTTTTCTAAGATAGTTTCAAAAAAGAGGTACTTACGTATTACCATATGTCATGACGAGCGATTTTTCGCCAAGATGAATGCCGGACGCATGATATCATCGATGGTTTGAAATACGATTGGCAACAGTTTGCCAGAATACTTTATGAAAATATAGTTTGGCGGGAATGACCGCCGGGATAATACGTAAGTACCAAAAAAAAGTTACTGACCGGAAAAAATTTTGAGATATGGCAAGTTGAAATTTTTTGCATCAGTTGCCACATACTAAGGGCATGTCTCAAAAGTGCAGAAAATGTAATTACTTTTAAACACCGACGTTAATTTATGTCAGTAGTCTTTCGACAGCTACATTTGTCTTCTTGGTATCATATTTTAGTTAGAATTCTTGTTTTGTAGATTTAGAAGTTTCCAGTGAAAGTTAATCCACAGAATTTTTCCTGCCATTCACTGTTACGCTTTGAAAAAACTCTTCTTTCTGAAGTGTGAAGCTATTAGTGTATGATTCATAGAAGATTAAATTATCGATAATTTCATAATGCAGTATCAGTCAGTTCAGATAAAACTAATCCTGTTAATTTCACGAGTTTCAATTCATATAACTGCCATTTTCCAACTAAGGTATATCATTATGTAACTTTTATCGGAATTAAATTTTGTATTTTAACATGAATACAGCCCCTTGTGAAAAAAATGTGATATCTGAAAGTTACTCTTCACTTGACTTTCATAACTGAAATTATGTTTCTGTTACTTACGATTTAAGATATAATCACTAGAACACCCATTTTGAATCATCCGGTATAGCTATGACAAACTATTTAGGAAGTAAGAGATGCAACTATAAGAATATTTTAAAATGAATTTTTGCCTATTATATATTCCTCTAAGTCTTATGATAAAACTTGTTCAATTCACTTGGAGCCTATCGTGAGTATAAGTATAAAAAGTATAAGTATAAAAAAAACACTCAAAATACTGGTGCTAAATTATAAAATAAATAAAAACTTGTGAAAAATGCACACATAAAATGTTACTTATAAGAAGTAAAGTTACTTCTCTAAGTAACATTTTATGTGTGCTTTCTTCACAAAGTTTTTATTTATCCTATCTAAGTATGATACTTTTTTTAAATAAAAAAGTCGTCTTTTGATATAATACTAATATCGTATAGAGAGTATTTGAAAAGTATAGATGCAAAATTCAGGGGACCCCAGAGATACAAGTAATGCTTGATTAGGAATGTTGGTGACATAAGCTTAGTATGTTAAGGATTAAAACAAAAAGGAACAACAATAAATAAATTAATTAATAACTGGACATTAGTTTTCATTTTATTATTTTGGCGGATAATAAAGAAGAGATCAACATGCGAAGACATTAATTAAAAGATTTTCTTGGTTATTCCTTTAAAATATCGACAAATATAAAGAAAGTAATCGCGTGATAGTTCTTTTCTGATAGGTTGAATTTGGAGAGTGCAAGTTTTGCTGCAAAAGAGTTTTGGTTAACGGTGTAGTTCGAAAAAATCATGGGATTTTGGTACATAAGTGCAAATAAACTAATTATGTCAGGCACTTCAAAATTTTGAAACTGTCTCTTTACAAGCTATACTACACTGCTGGCCATCGTAAATGCAACACCCTGAAGGAAGCATGCAAATAATATGAAATTTACAACATGCATTAGCTGAGGTGAGATATGCAAATGATTAGAATTTCAGCGCAGACGCACATCAAGCGCGCCTGTGGCGCCACCTCAAAGCGCTATTTAAGGCTTGGAGATTTCGACGGTTTCAAGTACAGCAATTGTGTTTTTCTTGCTTTTTTTTCAAAAAAACGATAAATTATGCCTCGTAGGAAACAACGATCATCTTTTGATCAAGTATCCGAGTTTGACAGAGGAAGGATAGTGGCATACCGAGATTGTGGGTTATCTTTCAGGGAAATCGGTCGTCGTATTGGACGAAACCAAACAACTGTGATGCGGATATGTGATCGTTGGGTGCAGGAGGGTACGACGGACAGACGTGATCGACCGCATCGACCTCAGTGCACCACGTCACGTGATGACAGGCAGATTGTACGCATGGCAGTGACGGACCGCTCAGTCACATCACGAACCATATCACAGCAGATTCAGTCTGTAACGCATCATCCAGTGTCTGCGCGTACCATTCGACGTCGTTTACAGCAGAATGGTCTGTCCGCAAGACGTCCTGTTGCTTTGTCTACCTCTGACGCGGAACCACAGACGTCTCCGCCGCCAATGGTGCGATGAAAGAAGGATGTGGACGACAGAATGGAATGAAATTCTCTTTACTGACGAGTCACGCTTCTGTATGCAACACCACGACGGTCGGATTCGAGTCTGGAGACACCGTGGAGAGAGGATGCTGAACAGCTGCATTATGCACCGTCACACTGGTCCTGCACCGGGTATTATGGTATGGGGCGGTATCGGATATCTCTCTCGCACTCCTCTAGTACGCATTGCCGGTACTTTAACCAGCCAGCGCTACATCTCCGAGGTGTTGGAGCCAGTTGTCCTTTCTTACCTTCAGGGCTTGCCAACAGCCATATTTCAGCAGGATAATGCACGGCCACACGTGGCACGCATTGTCCAAGGGTTCTTCGTCAATCACCAGATTGAATTGCTTCCCTGGCCGGCGCGCTCTCCGGATCTTTCGCCGATAGAAAACATGTGGTCCATGGTTGCTCAACGACTGACCCAGAGTTCATCCCCAGCTGTCACACCAGATCAACTTTGGCAACGTGTGGAAGCTGCTTGGTCTGCTGTACCCCAAGAACACATTCAAAGTCTCTTTGAATCAATGCCGAGGCGTGTGGCAGCTGTGATCTCCAACAACGGCGGCTACTCTGGGTACTGATTTTGGCAGGAACCACGCTTCATAGAATGCTGTAAATTTAATCATTTGTTACTTGGTCAGCATGTTATCTACACAATAAATTTTGTTGTGATATCTCTTGTTTTTCTTGGTGTTGCAATTTGGGTGGCCAGCAATGTACATACTGAAATAAACGATCCATCTGTATCGGTTTCAAAACTTTCAGGAAAAATTCTTAAAAATCGGAAATTTTCGTAAAACGTGCCACTCTTCGAAAAATCCTGCAGCTCAGATCCATGTTTAAGACTTTTTCCCGAAAATTTCACAAAAGCCACAGCTTTTTCGCTTATGGCAGTGTGTAAAGCAGCTTATGAAGAACCATCTGGAATTTTTTGGAGACCATGGTGCTATTAGTTTATTTCAATTTGTGTACCAAGGCTAAAAACAGAATTCTTTTTCTTCGACATACCCTTACTGTGAGTTATGCATCAAAAGAGCTTTTTAGCATTTTTTAAGACTTAATGTATTCATTCGGGTCCAAATTATAATTAAAGTCCATTTCACCTTAAAAAAGACGATGACGGTGATATGAATAACTCAGCCCCTTAAAAAGTGGAAAATGTGGGTTTTGCATCCACATCTTCCGTTTGTTATCTTCCTTATTTCTAATGAATCAATCCTGTATATTCTTCTTCAGCTATTGTTTAATCGCTTAGGAGTATTATGCCTTACGAAATATATACCACGGACGTATTCTCCTTTAAAATTTTGTAAGGGGTATTATTATTTCATATTATTTCGATAATATTTCTAAATATTTTGAGTAGTATCTTTACTAACAAAAAATGCATACTTTTAAAAATGAAATTGCTCATATTATCAGCCACATAAGCAAAATTGAAAAGAGAAAACTAAAGATTTTGTGTGCTTTCAACACCTCTAATTTATCTGAATTTATTTTACGTATAAGTTTTAATTTATTTTACGTGTAAGTTTTAATTTATATGATGCACCTTTAACTCTTTCCCATTTTAAAATTAGTTTTTCTGCAAATTTCAAAAACTTAATTGTTAATTCCTATAATACTGTCTAAGTTTTTTAAAAAAATTGCAGTTGATCTCAGAAACAATCTACAATAATATAAGTAAATAAGCAATCACTTATTATTTCTCTATGTGATATTTTTAAAAATTGCAAGTGTCTCGATGCAAATAATTTTTAAAAAAATTTCTTTGTTTCTACCTGATCTTATATTAGAAAATCTCATCTCAGAATTATTATAGCTTTCAGGATATTTTTATTTATAAATCAATAAATACGTATTATCATGATTTATATATATATATATATATATACATGTGAAAAAAGTATAAGTGTCACACTCAAATTGTCCTTGTAAAGCGATAAAGAAACATCATTCTAGCAAAAGAAAAAATTCAGAATGTGTCTTTGAAAACTGTACTTTGTTCTCTTATAAGCAATAAACCGAATGCAACTTTAAAAAGATTCTTAAGCATAAAAATTGCATTATGAAACTGACTGAGGAAAACTGCCATCTGTATTTAGTAAAATATTATAATATATCATGTGTGAAATTTCTTTATGAGTGTTTCATAACTCTTATATGTTTACCGTTTGCAAAAGGGTACAGTAGAGTTTCTAAAAAAATGTTCCGTCAGCATTCAATTATAATATGGAATTTTATTTCTTTCAGGTAGCTCTTGCTTCTCATATCTATACAGACACTGCTACGATTAATTTTGAAACATTTTTCGAAACTTTCACATAGCTAGTTTCTTTTTAAAAAACTGCTCAAAGTCGTATTATTTCTCAAAAAAAAAAAATCTTTAAATTTATCGAATTTACTACGAATTTATTAATTGAATGTGGCATTTCAAAAACAAATCAATCATGGGTTTTCCTACAGGTTTTTTTCATAAATGTATCTAAAATGATTTTTTCTGGCAAGCTTCCCCCCCCCCCCAGACGTACCCTTATAGACAGACCCACAACTTTGCGTATAAATATGCAAATCATTTCAACCTGTGACAGCGAAATAGTGTAATTGCTGTTACCAATAAACAAATAAGACTGTGAAGATGAACATGATGGTGAATAGCCGCCTAATATTAAAAATACATGACAATGTAAAATTTTACGTCGATGCATCTTAATTGAATTTTAATAAATATACTGTCACCATGCCTGTTATATTTCATTATTAAGGAACTAAAATCTATTCTTTAGTAAAACAGTATAAATGAAATACCGATTTTTTTAATAGATCTTTTGATTCAATGTAAATCAAATAAGAATATTACGAACATTTTAAAGCCTAAAAACTATAACTTACTCAAGAAAGTCATTGAAAATTATCGTATTTATGTAACTATTCAATTTTTATTAATTTCTGAAAAATTGCGACCAGTGGCGTAGCGTACAAGTGGCGTAGCGAAAATTGCGATCAGTGGCGGAGTGGCGCCCTCCCGCTATTGCGCTGTTTTGGTCCCCCCCCCCTTCTTCTGGATGGACACAAATTTTACATAAAAGAAATTTCAAATTTAATGACTGACCGTTGGGGTTCCACGTGCCGCTGGCTCTGCGGGGTCCTCCACTACGCCACTGATAAAATAAAATAATAAAATTGCAAATCAGTTGAATTTAAATTTGTTAGTCTGGATTGATTTAAGGATGCTTTTGGGATGGGAGGGGAAAAATGAAAAAAATTCTACAGGATTTTGAATTGATTTTTAAACATAATTATGCACAGCACTGGAAAAAATATTAAAGTTTCACCACACACTTTACAATGACCTTCATGAACAATTGGCCTGTATGTATTATGCAAGCTTTAGTATGTTTATGAATTTTTCCTAGATTTTTCACGATTTCTGTAAGTTGACCGTTCAATAAAGAGCACAGAACGGCTTATAAGGGACATTCTAAATTTTTTTTTCAGGCCCCAGAGTAGATGCATTTTGTAAACAGCTGTTCAAAAAAAAAAAAAATGCAGAGTTTATTAAAGAAGAAAAATAAAACTCTGCTGTTCGAGCCTCGTCAGGGGGAGATCGCCCTGAACCCCCCTAATTTTTTAGATTCATTATTGCCATATTAAAACAATATTAATTGACTTTGTCATTTTATCGCTCATCCTTCGCGTATTTCGCCTGGTAACCCTATGCTGAAATTTTTATGAGTGTAACCTATTTACAGAAAAATACATGCGAAGCCTATTCTACAGCTTACGAAATAGTGTAACAATAGATTAAAGATGTTGTGAACTAATAGTATTTAAACATATGTAAAAAATACATGTGAAGCATATTCTACAGCTTACAAAATATTGTAACAATAGATTAAAGCTGTTGTGAACTAATAGTATTTAAGTACATGTAAAATTATGTCGCATACTTTTATGTCGCTTTGTATGTCGCATTTTTGGGACACATTTTTCAATAAAGGGTGTTGAGAGATAAAATGACATAGTCATTAAAAAGAAAAGAAAAGAAAATGTCTGATGTTAATATCCGTAACTTTTTTTGATCAAATGTGGAACTCGTAGGTAAAAAAAAAAAAATCACTTCCTTGAGTTGCTCACTACATAAATGACGAATATTGTGGTTTACTGAATTAATTATACTAATAGGTAACGGGACCAAAGTGTGTTACTTCCTTCATGTCATCCATAAATAAAACATATATTGACTGGAAGTTCCAAAATGCAACCTAATACAGACAAAGAACTATTCAGAAACGGCTAACAAGCATTAAAAAAGGGGTGAATTTTCACGCTAGGACTCCGGTAACGTTTTATTTATGTATTTTGTCTTAACTTCTTCATTTCACTCTATTGGCTGCTGAAGAAACAAATTGAGTGCAATTGTTCTCCTTGGATCGTATATGTATGCCATCCAGAGTAGCTGATTCAACAATAGCCTAACGCTTTTGATGCTATCGTTTGAAGACGAAATACAACGTCTTATGTATTGTTGAAAGAAAGGCTATTTTAAAATTTTTATGACATGACGAGTTTTGTCATTAGTTTTATGTAATACATCTAGCAACACCAGATTAATGTAACTTTCATCTTTGCCGTAGTGGCAACAGTAAAGTAGCAACAGAGAGCAGAAAAACTAAGTTTGTAAGCTACGTATTTCTCACTCTGTAAATTTAGTAAATAAATTATAACTCTGAATTTATTTTTTAATAAGTTTTTTTTTAACAATAACACCACTTGGGCATTTCATTTTGCTTCTACTTGGAGAAACAAAATCTAAAATAAGCACAGTCAGATTCTTTTTATATGATGGTATGAGAATTCACGAATAAAGAAAAGTACAGGTTGTTTATATTAAACTTCTGTAAATAGCATTCTGCTACTGAAAGGGTTATCAGATTGCCACCAAATTTAATTATAACTACCCTGTATATATGATCTAGATAACACGTATCGAACACCTACATGTGTAGGTGTCCATTTTTAAAATCATAAATATTATAACACCAGTAACTAAAAATTAATCACCGAAAACACTTTGAAATATATTGCAGTACATCTGTATTGTGATATATTTTTCAAGTTTTATCGAATCAAATTTTTTTTCCATATAAAATGATTTTGTTTGTAAAAGATTCAGAAAATCATATTATAAAAACTAAACATTAATTTCAAAACTGTAATTATGTATTTTGCCACAAAAAATATGAAATTTATACCATAAAATGAAATTTACCTACCAAGACGTACTAAGACAACAGACATACAGGACAAATTTACATACTAAGTGAAATTTATACCATAAGCTGCTATAATTTAATTTATCTTTGCAATAAAGATTTCGTTTTGTTTGTTTGGAAATTGTGTGTTATTTTCGTTCTCTTGTTCAATAAAAATCAAATATATTTTATGTATGTACGGAATATACTTGCATTAATTTTTACTTTTACTGTCCCCGAAAGATTTCTAAGTGTTTTTAATGCAAATTTTCATTTTTCGTATAATTTAAAAGTATGCTGAGTTTTAGTATGTAGTAGTTCAATTGAAAAATATATTATTTTAAAAAACTTCGCGGTACTTTAAAAATTCATTCCGTTCTCTCCAAAGTACTGAGTATGATGCAGATTTTTAAAGCATCGAATACACTGTGACAAATTTTAAAATGCAACTTTCCAGCTCTTAATTAATAAATAATGATTTGGGTTATTGTGAATGATATTTTAATGATTGGGGACAGGCAAGTGGCAAAAAATGGGCCAGTCTCGTCTTTCGAAACACCTCAAAAGCTTTGTCTAGTCTCGCAAAATCCTTATATTGAAATGTAAAAAAATATTTATATAGTCCGGCAAAGATCTGTGAATCTCTATCTCGTCTCGCAAAAAATTGTTTTGCTTCCAACCCTGTTAATGATGACCTTTTGGATTTTCTCTCAAATTTGGAATGAAGCAATTTTTATTTTTAAGACAGTTAATGTTTTTTTCAATACATATTAAATTATTTAGCTTTTTGCTGCATTTTGCTAGAATTCGTAAGTAAAACACTTGAATACTTTTCGCTAAAAAAAAAGGAATTTTAAATGACATCTGTTATCAAGATACTCATGATCGGATTCAACGATCAATATTAGATCTACAGTTTATGTTCTATTCATTTTTTAGTGAAACCTTAAAAAGATTGCATATACGTGATGCAGATCACCTCCTTTTGCTTCCAGTTTTTTGTTCTCGCCTTTTGTTTAAATTGAATCAATTTTAAAATAATTGATTTCACTTTTGACTTCCAACTTTTGTATTTCTATTTACTCTGACTTTAAAACTATAAAATCTCCAATACAAAGAATCCACTTTATTATGGGACCACCCAGTAGGCGGCCAACGTTACCCCTCTGTAAAGGGACGGACGAACAAACCACCAAGCCTAAGTTGGAAATCGAACCCGAGCTCATAAACGAAGAGTTGGTATGCTACCGTGGTCTTTGGCAATCAAAACTTTATAAATGTTCTTTTCATATTTGTAAATATTTTTATCATAACATATTCATATCATTTAAATATCATTTCTGGATATCACCTTTGCTAAAGTACCTGATCTAGATCACAATAATTATGCAACGAAATACATGATATTTAATATGGGTACGTAACATAGTTATTGAGAAGTGCAGGTTTGTACCTCACAATAATCATGCGACGAAATACATGACAGTACGAGTTTGTAGGGCTGTTGATGTTGCTAATTATTGCCTATTATCTACAATGGGGCTGTTGCTCTAGAGTTGAGATGTTTTGTGGTGGATGACAGCTAAGCAGACATTGTGCATACTGCTTAAGGCTGTTCTTCGAAGAAATAAACCTCTGTTTTTAGTCTTAGTACACAAATTGAAATAAACGAATAGCACCATGGTCTCCAAAAAATTCCAGATGTTTCTGCATAAGCTGCTTTACACACTGCAATAAGCGAAAAAGCTGTGCCTTTTGTGAAATTTTCAGAAAAAATTCTCAAACATGGATCTGAGCTGCAAGATTTTTCGAAGAGGGACACGCTTTGCGAAAATTTCCGATTTTTAAGAATTTTTCCTAAAAGTTTTGAAACGGATACAGGTTTATCGTTTATTTCAGTATGTAGTACAGCTTGTGAAGAGACAGTTTCAAAATTTTGAAGTGCCTGACATAATTAGTTTATTTGTACTTATGTACCAAAACAAAATCACATGATTTTTTCGAACTACACCGCTAAAGCATATTTGCGAACACTTTTCATGCTGATCCAAGAGCATAAATATAAAATTTTCGGAGTTTTCATCTTTGTTTTTCTGGAATTATCTGCTACACATTAAAAATCACAAAATGTATGATAAGCATCGCAAAGGTTGGGGATTTTTCTCCCCTCGATTTACACACGCACTTGAATTTAAAAATCTGTCGAGATTTTCGAAAATCTTACCGATCTTTCAAATCATATCTAGCCTTGTATCAGCGAGAAGTCATTCTTTTATTTATCTATTTATTTCTGTTTTGCGAGATGGCGAGCAGTTCTACCTAAAGAAGCATTTTGCATTGCAAATGTCACTAGTTCGAACTCCGTGTTCAACCCTGCAGAACATTCAATGATACAAGTTAGGAAGCAAACCAGGTTAAAAAAGGGATCTCCTTCGCTACATCTTTTCAATGGTGAAGGGGAATAGGTTAAGGTATCCGCCTACTTTCGGGACACTTAAAAAAAGGTCACATTTTAATGAAAGCCCTATGCTTTTAATTAAAATCGGGTGTAAAACAAAAAAAATAAATAAATGCAGTTTTAATGGAATTCAGTCTAATTTTGGCAAATTTAAGTGAAATTTTGGTAAAAGATTGCATTTACGCCTCACATCCTGTAAAGAATTCTAATAAAAAAATTTTAAGCAATGTTTAAACAGTACATAACTAGCATATTTATCTGTTTTACGAACCAAAAGATTCACAAAACTTCTAATAGTTATGAAAATATTTCAAATTTTACATGAAAACTTAGTACTGAGTGTTTATGAAATGACTTTTTCTTTCGGATTAAAAAAAAAAAGCGTTTTTATTTAATCTCAAAAAAGTACATTTTGAAGAACGAAAATGGTCATAAAAAATCAATAAATAAACACAGAAATATTGTTTTCTGCTTCAGAACACAGCAAGCAATGATCAAAACATCCTGGCAATATTTCAAGTCAGCATGTTAAGAGATATGACATTTACCGTAAAGGAAATTTACGGGAAACGCACTCTTTCAGAAAAGCGGTTAAAGATTTTAATACTCTACAAAATACCATCCTTCTGGTTAATTTTTTCTTGTATAACTTAGCTTCTAGTTATCGTAGAAACAAAAGTAAAATGGTTTTGGAATCCTAATCGTGTGACCTATAAAATAAGCAAATAAAATAACGTTTCGAAAATTTTCACAAAACAAGGATTTTTCGGATAGACTGATACCTTAAACATGGTTTTATCATTAAAACTAACAGAAAAGAAATTGAATTAAAGCCTCGTCTTTTATAAATTGCTGCGTCATGCTTGTCGCCCCTTCCTCAAAACGTTTCTGGATCGTCACTGATGGCTGATGTTTAGAGATATGAATACAAGGAGATGACATTAGCTATCATCAGCAATGGACGAAATGAAGTAACTGTGTAGGTCTAAGTATTTAGTTGTTTTCTTTTTAAATAACAGTGAAAGATGCAAGATTTTGCGGATTAAAAAGTAAAGATGTACAATTATATGTTGCAATAGTTCTAAATACGAAATCTCAGCATTCTGCAGTTAAAAGTTTTACAGTTGTGTCAAATTACGTCATTATTCTCGGCGCCAACTTTGGCGACATTACTTCTTCGGAACTGCCACCCTAGAATAACGCTGTCCTATTCCAATGTGGTCTAAGCGATATGCCGAATCGGATGCACAGTCAGACAGCTGATGCCGTGCTGCCTTGTATTCATATCTCTAAGGATGACAGTCAAGCCGTGACCTTCGCAAACAAGGCCTGCTGGCTCAAATATTGAGTCATCCCATGCAGGCCGAATTTAGACGTAAAATTAAAGGTTGTATAGCAATATTATGATTGTGGTTGCTTTTCATCAGTTTATAAAATTTATTATTTTTTACATTTATCTTGATTTATAATTGATTACAGTTTAAATAGGACACTAAAAAAGCATTTAGAAATTGTGATTGCAGCTCCAATGTTTAAGGACCCTAATTTTGGTCAGGTAACTTGCAGAAACCTAGCTATTATTGTTTTTTTCGATTCAATTGAAATGTGTGTGCGGTGGCGCCTGATGATAGAGCACACCATTTCAATATTAATTCCATTTTCCGACTATTTCTGATTACATGTGATTAGGCTTAAAAGCACACCAGTTCTAATTTGGCGCTTTATATTCAATTTTTCCACTCTTTCATTGCCTTAAAAGGCTATATTTAAACATTTATCCGGTATAAGCTCGTTAATTGGCACCATGTGCTATCTACTTTTTTATTTTTATATTTTTTTCACTTTATCATTGGATTATCTTCGGATTTCACTTTACGTAAGTAAGCTATTATATATTATATATATATATATATAAATATATAATTTTAACTTTTGTTCTGAAGATATGTTTTTAAGCACTGATATATTTGATAAAATGATGATGAGCAACCAGAATTTTAATTTTATTTTACAGATTTTCATTTTATACCTAAATCGGCCTACTTAGGATGACGTATTCCTTAAGCCAGCAGGCCTTAGTTGCAAAGGTCACGGTCAAGCAGACACTGTAAAGAAAGAAAGTGAGACCAAACAGATTCGTTAATTTAAATAAGGGATTGAGTTTATTGATCAATAAAATCAGGAACATTATTTACAAAAGCACAGCGTTTGTTGACTGGATAAGAACGCCATGTGGCATGAGGTACATAATGGGGGGAGGGGGAGGGGGGGGATCCGTGAGCATCATTGTTTACACAGGGTGTCTGAAATATGTACATCGCGTCTCAACGCGAAGATTTTTTAGCTACAATTGTACAAGCGTGTCGCTGCTGCGATCACCGCGCGGGTCCTCTCTTCTAGTAAATGTCGTGTCCTCCGCCGTATCCGCCTCCGAAATCGTGTCCTCCGCCGAATCCGCCTCCGAAATCGTGTCCTCCGTATCCTCCTCCTAAATCGAATCCGTGTCCTCCTCCGTATCCGCCCCCGAATCCGCCGCCGTAACCGCCGTGTCCGTGCACCAGTTCGGCGTGAGCAGAGTGGCTATGAGTGTGGACGCTGGGAGAAAGAAAAAAGAGAAACAGAGCAAAAGAATAAATCAGGTTTAAGTTATGGATTATGAAGCACTTTCCAACATGTTTCTCTTGCCTATTGAACGTACTAAATCGTGTGTGTGTCCAAAATCTGTTCAAAAATTCATTAAAAAAGGAACAAATAATGATTAAAAAAAATTTGCAGTTTCCATGAATTTCAATTAGAGAGAAATTGGTTCTTTTTTTTTTACAGGTAATTTGCTACTTATTATGTATGTCAGAGCCATCTATCGATAACTTTTTGAAATACTGATTTTTTTTAAACTGTAAAAATATCCCGAAAGCCCACTAATGCTATTAGTTTAAACCACAATTTTAAAATCATTTTTATGTTGTTCTTTAATGAATTTTTAAAGTTTGGACGAACTTTTCACTCACTGCTACTGTTGCATACTGAATAATTAAGCTATTTGCTCGCATCATACTGAGTATTTGTGTGTGTTACTTGGATACTATATGAGATACTATTATTCTACCATTGGTATTGATTGAAAAGGGTCCTTTTTGAATCTTTTGAAGTTCGAGAAAACTACTATATAGTTTAGTAAGGCAAGATATTGAGAAGGGGGAAGTCTTTTAATCTTCATAAACACAGACGAACATGATGCATTCTGGCAAACGAAGGATGCACGCAAATAAATTTCGGTTAGTTTAAATTTGTTTATGACGAATCTAAACCTGAAAAGCATACCAGTATTTTTTAGCATTTTGGTTAACGTTGGTTTAAAAAATTACTCAAAATTTTCAATGCTGTGATTACAGAAGAGCAAATCTTACGTTTTCACAGCTGCAGTGAAGAAGTATGAGTTAAATACAGTGGTTCTATGTAATCAGTGGTATTACAGCTTGATAAAGTAAAAAGTGTGTAATTGTGCACTATGTGCATTTTTCAAGTCTTTAGTATATTTTAAAATAAAATGCAGTAGTTCTAACTTGATAATAGATGAGTGAAAATATTCAAAATAGTAGAGGAAAATTTTTTAAAAAAATGTTGAGATTTTTAGTCGTGATCCGTTGAATGTAAAATAGCACATCACAGTAGAAAATAATTGTATATTTGTTAATACTTTTAAAATATTTTTTAAAATAATTGAAAAAAAATAAAAGTAAATTAACTTTTGAAGCTTCTAAACGGTGTTAATGTGAATTAAAATGTAGCTAGTAGATCAATTATTATGCTTCCAAAAATTTACATAATATGTTACTAATATTACTTTACTAATATCAAAATCCCTGCCCGGTGAAACAATTAAGAATATATTAATAGTTTCGGCCCATGCAACATATTTTACTGTGTGCCTACACGGGTACTATGTTTTTAACAATGTAGCTAATTTAAAGATTATAAGATTATGCCACAGTTATTACTTAAGAAAAGTACTATGCATACGCAGAAAAACAGATAATCTCAATAGTGAACATTAAAAATAACTGGCGTTCTAAGTACTCGTGGATATATTGCTTGAATAAATGTAGAACCCTTTAAATAAATGTATTTTATCGTTGGATTGTACGTTCAATATTTTAATATTTCTTTCAGAAAGAAAAGATAATGGTGATAAAATATATAACTTATTTATACATTTCGTTAACATTAGCTTCTTAATATTGCATTTGATTCTCGAGAAAGATGTTTTCAAAACATTTTTAAAATTAGTTTTAAATAAGTATAGGTTCCGAAAAATTAGAAGAACACAAAATGTCTCTTAACAACAACCATTAAATTTAAAGACTGGTAAGGCAATTTCCAGTAGAGTATTATTGCATGGATTTGTAAAATTGGAAAAGTGTTTTTATTATACAGCTGTTAATTATTTTTAGAGAAACAAATTTGACAGAAAAAATATTGTGTTTTAAGACTTTATCAAAAACAGTCCAAACTTTCCAAACAGTCCAAAAACAGTCCAAAAACAGTCAAAAACTTTCGAAACAAAAGAAAAATATAAACATAACAATGTATGGTATTTACATATTATCCCGGCCGTCCGCCAAGACGAGTGAATTTTCGTCAAGATAAATGGCCGGAAGCATGAAATTATTGTTGGTTCCGAATACGATTGACAACAGTTCGCGAGCATATTTTATGAAAAAAAAAATTGCCCGGAATGACCGCCGGGATAACACGTAAGTACCCAATGTATATTATTAACCCTCTGGCTGATCATCTCGCGATTTCCACGGGCAACTCAAATGTCCGCATTTTCACCGTTTAGTCAGTGAAATCAATTGGATACAGGTTTAGACGTTTAATTTAGGTTTTGACCAACACATGTCGTGAGTCGTCCACTCAATTGCGGCATTGGAAGGTAATACTCGGTACATAATGCTCTAACTTCACTTGTTTGCCGCCTTGTCTCATCAGAAATGGCTGGTAGAAATCGTTCAGCAATGGACAGAGTGTATAATACGGATGATTTATGAGGTTCTGAAAGAGATTTTAGTTTGGATAGTGATAGTGATTTAGATTTTTTGGACTGCTCCTCAGACGGCGATGAATCTGGCCCTGATTCAATAAACCTGCAAAGCGTTAGGCGGTGGTGCATTTTCTTATATTAAGTAATAAACCGAAATGAACTGTCATTCAATTGAATTTTATTAAAAAAAAATTTTATGTAATAACATCCGAAATTGGTTTTTCTGAAGCTTAGTTTCTCATAATAGAAATCTATATTAAAAATATTTTCTAGAAAGAAAAAATGCGCATTTCAATTCTCCAATGTATATAGATTTGAAATATGAAAAAAAATACACAATTTTTGAAGCGATTTTGGTCCGAAAATTGAGCAGTCAGAGGTTTAACAAAGATTGTGAAAAAGCTCAGATCAAAGAGCTACCAAGATCTACAACATGTCCGGAGTTTTAGATCTCATCCTACATTCCTCTACAAAAAATGGTCGTATAGGAAGCTCGCCAAGTGTATGCGACTAGATTGAGTATACTTACGGGTATTTGACGTGGCTTTCCTTTTTGAGTTTGATGGGGAACGGCAGTGGTAGAGGAACTGGAACGAATCTGGGCTTGAGAGCTTTGGCAACGAGGTAACCTATGAGAAGCTTCTTGTGGCTTCCAGCTGCAACCTCTGGTGGAAAGATGACTGTCCCGGCCATCAGGATGCAGAAGGCTAGTGCCAGATACTTAGGGTTCAGCATGATTATCTGCGTAAGATACAGAGTGAATGTGTGCACGGAAGCAAAGTTACACAAATGACCACAATCGAGCCTCTTCATTCGGCCACTGAAGATAATATACACAGCGCGAACCAGTCATAACGGACCCGAGTTATATAGCACCTATGTTTACAAAGTCCCCAGAAGATCGGTCCCGATCAACTCGAGTTTCAACTTGGTTACAAGGTCAACTGAAAGGACCTGACTTTTATACGTCCCGCAGTGGTCTGGGTGCTAAACTCGTTCCCATAAGCACTAGAGATGAGTTCGGGCTCATTTTTTGAAGCCCGAGCCCGCCCGAGCCCGAAGACTTTTAATCCGAGCCCGCCCGAGCCCGAGCAATATTATTAAAGTTGGAGCCCGAGCCCGCCCGAGCCCGAAATTTCAGCTAAAGACAAATAAAATTAACTACTTCATTAATAGGATACAATAAATTTTGGAGCTTCACACACCTTCTAGTCCCCCGTGCCGCTATTTTTTGAAATAAGTACGTCTATTTATACGTACACTTTTTAAATTCTGTTTCAAGGAGTATGTTCAACAAAGGAGAAAATTTTCACGAGCCCGAGCCCGCCCGAGCCCGAACGCAATCGTGAATTACAGAGCCCGAGCCCGTCTCATCTCTAATAAGCACACTGCAAGTGAAGCAGCATCCGGCTTAGCCAGTGATTGGGAGGGTGAACTCCCTCTCGTCTCGACTGCTGTGGGACCGTGTACGCTCATGGGAGCTGGTGCACGTAAAATGCGTCATGGCTCCAATGTCCCCCAAGTTGTTAAACGTGACCTCTGGGAGTGACAACTTCAGGGGGTTGGCCCCCTCCTCTGGAATGGGTTCAAAGTTAAGGGACTACCGGGCTTTAAAGTCGGACTTCCGCCCACTGGGGCTCACTAAAAATGGATGGCGCCCCCCCTCTGCCCATCGCCTCCCTATCTGGGGGATCTGGTATCACATTAAGGTCGTCAGAGGGCATAAGAAACAATAACAACAACAACACAACGTTATACACTGTTAACAGAAGTAGTTCGACGTTTCACCGCACAATGGAGATGAATTAGCTGTATCCTTTCTATGGAGAAACGTTTCAACATGATTTCGTTATATTGATCAGTCAAAGCACCAAATCGTGATTCAACGTTTCTCCATTGAAAGGTTGCAGCTAATTCAGCACCATTTTATGGTGAAATGTTAACTACTTTCAATAACAGTGTAAGCGAGTCTGTACTTCATGGGGGCGTGAATGAGCGGTGAAAAATATTTCAACGTTGTACAGGAATTGTCACTATAAAAGAGTTCTCTATAACTGCTTTGGCTATTTGTAACGTACTTCTTTATAACATTTAATTTATTGCATTTTCCTGTCGCGCACCTATCCGTACCTCCGAGAGTACGTTATAACTGGTTCCCACTGCATATAGGATATCCTAGAAAGTTTTACGTTTACAATTTAAATAATTCGACAGGATCTTTTTCTTTCTATTTTTTTAGATACTATATTAAGAGCGTTTTCTATTATTAAAAGTGGCGTAGGATTAAAAAACAAATGCATAAAAGCAAAACAGCTCAAGAAAAATTAAAAGAGAAGGCAAAGCTAACGATCAAGAATATTTTATGAATTCAAGCTCTGTTTGATGATATTTAAAAATAATGCTGTTGAAACATCATCAGAGAAATGATGAGCAATATCTCGAAACAACCCCAATCTTAACTCAGTGATAGCGTGTGAATTTTATACGCTATCGACATATATAGACTAGTATGAAAATGATTTTCAGTATGAAAAGTAAATGCGAGGATTTTAAGTGTGTAAAAATAATAAGCATTTGGAGGGAAAAGTTAAAAATTAACGCGTGAAGTTGATATTACTTAAGTACAAATTGTATTAAATTAAAACTTCCCTTTCGAAAGGATCATGTAATTAAATTAAAAAAAACTAAATGTTTTAAAAAGCTTTGTTTATATCGCTTGAAATATTACTGTGAAATGGAAAAAAAATACATATTGACATTACACACTTGGTGAAATGTTATGAAAATGAAACTGAACATATGACTGTAACTTGCGTCAAGTATATACTGATATATACTTAAGTAATGAATAAAGCTTATTTCTAAAAAAAACTATACTACAGTAGCGAGGTACTTTACTCATAGACTTAAAGTAAATCATACAGTTTTTAAAAAAGATTTTTTGAAGATACTCATCAGCTCTCTATATATATATCATTTCATTTTTTCTATATTCCTACCATTCAGAGTGATGAGCTAAAATAAATGATATATATATTTAAATGACAGAAATGAATAATATATCTAATTATGGATAACCTACAAGCAATTACTCTTCGTTAATTTCCAGTTCGTAGCGCACCCACAAGTTTACTAACCCAGAAATCTATTTTAATTAGCTCCTGATTCGAAAATATTACTGTGATAAATAAGAGATATCTGCCGCATCATTTTCGAAGCAATTGAAATACAAACACAGCGATGATTTACGCCAACACAACTGTTAAAAATAATCTTTTGAAAAACAAGCAATTATATTATGTGACGGCGTTCTCTTTTCTCCCCAGATCTCTTGTTTTCCGAAATTCCTGATCTTTGATCCCGAGATTCGTGTTGATAAATTGTCCAGCGCACCTGTTTTAGAGACGCTTTCCTCTTACGGGAGAAGATCTAGGCCACAGATTCATCTGCAATGGAAAGTGGTCGAAAGGAAAGCAAAAGTTGTTTTTTTCCAGGACGGCCGGACCTAACCTCAATGGCTGACTTCCTCGGCAAAATAAGTAGGAAGACAAATTTTGCTTCCTCTAATGATAGTGATCTGCCGAGATGGAGAGAAAAACTAAATCAAGGTATTGTCCACTTTCTAGCCTGGGATGCAATAAAGAAAGATCTAAATAGGGACTGTTTTTTCTTTCTTTAAGCCTTTGAGGCGCAACCCTTTCCCAATGCTGAAAAAAAGGGCAGCCGTTGCCATCGCTCGGCTTAACTACCAGCAAGAGGGCGGACGATCGAAACGTTCATCACGATCCACAGATCTAGCGACCCTTTTTTGACGACAGCTGGCTGTGCGGCACAGCCAGCTGTCGTCAAAAAAAGTTCTCTAGATCTGTGGCACGCGATGAACGTTTCGATCGTCCGCCATCTTGCTGGTAGTTAAGTCGAGCGATGGCAACGGCTGCCCTTTTTTTCAGCATCGGGCAATCTATCCAGCTGTTCTCGCATTCTTCCATTTTCCAGCAGATGTCAGTGCTGTTCAAAAGAATTGTGACCATTTTTTGACGGGAAATGACGTGCTAAAATGTAAAGGATTCTCGTGGAGCTAGGTCACCCGCAACTATTTTTATAGAAATCAAATCTATTCTTCGTGACTGGCAACTGTCAAAACGTCAGAGTTGGGTGTTCCCAGAGCGGGAACACTGCACGTTAAAGGGTTCATCGGAAAATTAATTTTATTTGAGCAGTTTCTCAGTGTTCTCGTGAAGCATGGATTTCTTTTATTTTACTGGCACCTTATTTTTGTTACACTAAATGTACAACATTTTAAGCAGCAAATACGCTTTATGTCACATTTTAGAATTGTAACCACTTTTTCCTCATCAAGTTAGGTTTGCTGATTGATGGTAGCTTACACGAAATAAACCTGACTTAACCAAGTCGCCTTGGTTGATGCAATGTTTAACGGATCTTATTTACTTTTATTAAAAAAAAAAAACTGCGAAAATTCTGTATTGTTAGATTGGCGCTGCTGCAATATGTATTACAGAGTCGTTTTTGTATGAACTGTTTAGGTTCGGTGTCCAGGCTTCTTTACAGTGTTTTGCCTGTTAGTAATTTAGTTTTAAGTTATCTTTAATAAATTTCTTACTTATATATAAACTATATCGCGATATTACAAAAAATAACGAAATTAGTTTTTTAACGAATAGACAGTAATTTTAGATGTTTCTCTGGCAAAAATACTTTAATTTTTTGTAAATTTCATTAATATTTTATTATAAATTTTAAAACTAAGGCGCCCAATCTTAGATTGAGATTTCTAGTTAAAGTGTTCTTTTATTTACTAATTTTTTACTTCTCTTTTTTGGTAAATTAATAGGAACTTTTTGTTATTTTATAAAGAGATTCTCTAAAATGTAAAAAAAAAAAAATTTTAAACTTATAAATTTATTTATTTGCGAGTTTGATTCTCTTAGTTCCTTAGATATTCTCCTAATTCGGTAGTGATATATTCAAGATTAAAAGCACCACACTCATAAATTTTGAATGTTTAATTTTTTAAAGTGGGAACTCATAAACTGTAAATTCTATTTGAAAATCCTATCTTCAAGATAACCATTAAGACTTTGCCGCCGAAAAGAAATCGTGTTGGAATTGTTTATAAAACTAAAAGTAAGGCTAAAAAAATGTAGATGAATGGACCTGGGTAGTTTCTTGAAGTTTTTGCACAGAAAACTTGTACATTAAAATATACCTTAATATTTACGACTCTTTGAAAAGGTATCTCCTGCAGATATGGCCAACAGACAAGAAAATTGCATTAGTAATAAATGAAGACAGTGAAAATATTAACTGTTTTATACCTGTAATTAAATAAATTAATCATGCACAGATTAGTAAATGAGAAACATAGAAAATTGCTTCTAAACATATTATCAAGCATTTATTAGAAAATGAACACAGCACAGTTATTAATTGCATAGAAAATAATCACGTTTTAAAATCATCATGAGTACATTGAGTGTGCATCTGAATTAACACTATTATATAAATTTTTGCTATTGCCAAATCAAATGATTGTAATTATAAGGTATGGTTTAAAATTAATTTGATTTAAGGATGAATTAAATTAGAAGATGATTCCCGCTCTTAAATATGAATAGAAATAAATTAATGATTGTTTAAATAAAGGAAATTTTAGTTTATCAGAGCAGTATTTAATTACTTTGATGTTAAACGATTTACAATAAACCTGATGCTTCTCTTTAAAGAAAGACATTTTTAGTGAAATCTTTATCAGTCAACTGATATAATACTGCGCATAAATATATAATATATTAATTTATTTTGCCTAGTCAAACAATAATCAAATTATTAAAAGTAAAGTATGGATGATTTTGAAATAAAATAAAATTCTATATTTTTTAATACTAAAAATGAAATTAAAAAATGAATACAAAAAATCAAATGAATTTTTATTCCTTAAATCATATTAAATCAATCATTGAAGTAGCACGTGGCATTTTGCTTTCAAATCAGCAAACACGATTTTCATGGATTATAGTTTTATTTACATTAATAAGCAGAGAAACATTTTTAATTTAAGCAGTACTTTGAAGCACTGTAAAAAATTTTCTTGTAAACTGATATTTAAGTTTAGTTAAGTTTAGAAAAATTCGGTATAAATTATACTAATTCGTAATATTGACAAAATCAACAAACTTTAAAATTAATTATTTTTATGCAGCTGAAAAACAACCTACGATAGTTGAATAACATATTTTCGACAAAATCCCAAAGGATTTATAAACTTTAAAGACACAAATAGTATAATTTTTATTATGATTAAAGACAGAAGGAAAAAAAAATCCTTTTTTATAATAAGAACTTAAAGGAATGTAAATATTTAAAGCATTTGTGTTCGCAGAATGTTTTTATTAATATTTGCAATACAGAAGACAGAGTTTTGGAAAGTCAAAAAATTTGTTATTAATCAGAAATGATGGATTTGAAATAAAGAGTAGAAATATTAACTACAACAGGATATGTATGCTAATGTATTTATAACTTTTCATTAAATGAATCGCAAAAGTCATTGGACATGCCTAATACTTAAAGAGAAAAACAATTAAAATACTTAACAGTTGAACTCAAAGAAAACACATTTAAGATTGGCTATTAAAAACTAACTGCTTAAACTTTGACTTATTCAACTTCAATGACGTTCTAAAAATAAAACACGGTATTCACAAAATAAAGAACTATGGTAAAAAGTTGAAAGATTAGGGAGAAAATCTAACAGGAGACACATAAAAGAGAAAAGATTGATGAATAACGTTTGAGAAAAATATTAGGTTTAATAAAGCAATGAATATCAAATTATAAAGCGATAATAAAAAGATAAGCTTTAATTATTCTAAGAAGGCTTCATAAAAATTCATTTTCAAAAGTTGTTTAATTAATTAACATAAAAGAACAAAAAACGAATAAAAATAAAACTATAAGGGTGAATTATTAAAAAAAAAGGAGACAGGAAACTATATGTAGTGAAAAATAAAAAATAACCACTAAAAATGAGAGTTAGTATATTAATTGTATTTTGAATCTTAAAACATGCAATCACGAATAAAACATCTAAAGAGACACTCTCAGAATTAATTACTTTAATTATAATTTCCTTATTATGTGTCGAAACAGGGAAAATGAAAAGGAAAAGCGTAAAAGTTTCTTTAATATTCAATTATACTTTGATTCGTGATTTGAAGGATAATGCTCTTTTATTATTAGAATGATGCGCATTTTTTTTTTCTTTTAAAACACATCGCTTTTATTTATCGGAGAGTTACAGGCTTCACTGTCGTGTTTGTGATTTTCAATCTTTTAATGCTATTAATTACTGTTTGCTTTTGGTATATAATGAAGACCACGATTAATTGTTTTAATGAAAATTTGCTTTCCTGTTAAAAATAGTAATATTGGGAGTGTTCAAAGCGATCTGTTAAGCGTGGATTACGCTTATGTTCCGTTTAATTTTTAATGAAGCTGCTGCTAATTGTAAATCGGTAAATGCACCTAAAAATTCCAACTAAGTATCTCGGCATTAAGTAATTACAGATCGAGGATATAGTGATCTGATAAATTGCATTCCAAAGTAAATTTTAATTTACTGGAAGTTACGCGCCTAAATAGGGAATCCAACCCGCATTCAGCAAACTAGAAACTCAGCTGATCTGCTTCAATTTTCTTTCGTGTCCGAAGTTCAAGGCCTTAACGGGTTGCATGATACAGCATTCACAAAAGCTTCGATTTATAGGTTCCTTTAGACAGGTAATTTAGTGACGTGCTTTTAGCAGTCTTTTTCATAGTTTGCGGAATAACGTTGTCGGGCCTTTTGCGATGTGATGTATCCGATAATCCATAGGACATGGGCGATAAAATGGCGGCTGGTGCGGTGGCATGTGTTAGTAAATAATCCATAGACTCGATGCTCGGCTTACCTCTTCCCGTCTACTTTCACTAGTACTGGAGGATCTGCCCGCAGATTGCTTCTCTCGAAAGGTGTTACTCGATATAATAACTTGTATCCACCTGCCCGCCCTTTTATATTAAACGAGACATACCCCTTGGGTTTTCCTTTAAGATCACATGCTGCCCCAATTGGACACAAGGGGTACAAAAAAAGTAACCAGCCTCCGCCGCTATAATTGTTTACATCACCGGATTTTTCCTTTGTCTTGTTGTTGCAACAGACAACCCGTTATTCCTGTGCTCTCCTTTTAATCTATAACCAGAGCGATTGGAAGGCCTGGCACGTTCGTTCGTCCAGGCAAAGAAGGATCGTCCCAAATATAACCCGCGGGCGTCCAGGTGGGTTGGAGAGTATACGCTCTCGTGGAATGGGATGCTGATGATGCGATATTTGGGATTTCCTTCAGGGTTGCCGATTTACTCTTACTTTCCTCCGAGTCTTTTTTTAAGGTACCGGCGCGGCGCCCGAAGTGAAAGTGATTCCGTTTAACCAGGAATGCTCTGAGCGCCAAAAGGGCCAGTTTTAACTTTCGTAAGGGGCACTAATTGGAGGAAGGAATTCCGATTAGCCTTACGTGATATTGAAAAAAACACGGGATTATGCCGTATTCCGCATTCGACGGGAAGCGGTATAAAAAGACTTACCGATACTCTGGTGGTCAGTACGGAAGCCATTTCTGGTAGTGCAAACATATCCAATTAACTTAGTCTTTCGACTCAAAAAGAACTCTCCAAAAAATTCTACCTTGAGTTCTCACTCCAATACCTTTCAAGTAAGGAGTTCAGCTTGGATGATGATTATTGTTTGTTCAATGAATTGAAAAAGCTTTTCTTCTCTGTCTAAAGCCAATTGCATCTTCTTGGGTTCCCTGCTGCCTCTTGGATAATACAGCTTTCATTAAGTTCTACTAACTTTTTTTTAGATTTTGCTTTTCTCATGCATGCAGTTTTTAATATTTTCTTCTGATCTAGGGATAACAATTGGATTATATACCGAAGGATATGAGAAAGACAATTAGAGAGTAAAAATTATTGCTGCAGAAAAAATTAACTGAAAGTCTTTCTTATTATTTACGGCTATTTTCTGCCAATAATGCAGTCGTTGAGTTTATCAATTGAAGATACTCGCATATATATTTTAACAGTAAATTATTAATCTGAGAAATTTACTTGGCATAGTAATTTGATAACTGTAGTTTTTTTTTCAACCATACTTTTATTAGTTTACATTTGTAGAAAGCATTTACTTTATAATTATCTTAATCATTTTTAATAATCCAAAACAGTAAAACCAAAGCATACCTAATTCTTTGTACTTAAACTATCTTGCGTTACAAACGGTTACGGTTAAAACATGAGAATTGTCCTTTTATTCCTTATTTATATTTAATATGATATTCTTCTGTTCTTATTATTGCTATAAAAGATGTTTATTTACTTTGAACCGAATTAAAAATGCACATATTTTACTATCGCGCTCCTTTCATTCCTAAATAACTCTGTTTTTGTTAAATGAATCATAACATCTGATTTAGATTGAGTTTCAAAATACCAGTACAAAAATCTACTACGATTTTATAAGAAAATAACTTGGTTTAAATAGATGTATTTTCTTTCTTTTTCATGCGTTTCTGTAGCTTTCTATAAATACTATTTCGTTTTTTCTTTTCAAGTTCCATCATGGTCAGCTGCAAGACATTGTGCCTCATCGCTTGCGTCGCCATTCTTGGTGTAGCATTCATCCCCCAAGAGGTTTCTGCCGGAGGTAGAAAAAGGCTCCTCATTGGGTACCTGATTGCTAAATCTCTGAAGCCAAGGTTCGTTCCAGTACCTCTTCCATTGCCATTCCCCATCAAGTTCAAGAAAGACAGCCATGCTAAATACCCGTAAGTCTGCTTTTTATTCTTAAGTTCTTTCTCCACTACTATGGACTAAACAAGGTCAATTGGCTCACTGTCTGCCGGTATTTTAGGATTTCACCTTTAGTTTTGAAATCATTAGATTTTAAAATGCGAGCATGACGCTCACATTGAAAAAATTCAGATACATTCTTTTAGATTCATGATGCATTCTTTACAGTGAAAGATATATTCATTTATGTAACATTAAGAATATATTTTTGAAAAATGATAGAAAAAGGTAGATAAGGTAGATAATAGGTAGATAAATAGTGATAAAAAATTATGAAGTAATATATTTTAAAGCAAACTTTGTAAATTTTGGGTGCAAACTAAAATTTTTTCATCGAATAGAAACGAGTAGAAACTAAATTTTTTCATAGAGTAGAAACTATTTTTCATCGAGAACGTATTTTTCATCGAGTAGAAACTAAAATTTTTTCATATATATATATATTTAGATAGATAGATAGATAGCTTTTTATCTCATTATTCGAACGTTTTATATGATTAAATTGTAAGTTTTCAGAACATTATAAATGTTAAACACATTTAAAAAAGTAATCTTTATTTACGTTTTGCTTTCTTTTTTCCCATGCAGTAGTATTTAAAAATTCTGAAAAAGTGCAGCAACATACTAGTTGCACATTTGGTAAAAGGAGATATCTAATTTAGATTAAGTTGTCAGATCAGACAATTTTCAGATCTATTCAAAGAGATATTTAAATGTTTCATGATTTTATTTTTATTTCAGAGTCCACACTTACAGCCACTCCGCTCATGCTGAGCTCATACACGGTGGTGGATATGAGGGAGGACACGGCTGGTAGAGACCCAGTGCATTTTAGATAATCAAAATTTAGTACAAATGTTATTATTCACGCTGTAAATCAAATTTTGTAAATGTTCAATCATGCGCTTTGGCGCGTTGTAAATATGCACTCTACCGAGTTCTGTAATCATATCAAGTGTTTGTCCAATCAGTGCACTTGTGATCATCTCTTGTAAATAGCACTTTTGTATAGTATTTGTTGATAAATAAATTCTACTCCACTTTTTATGTCTGTGTTTTGTGTTTGATTTATTGTGGGAACAAACGCGTTGTTAGAAAAAATACTTATTACTTAATATAGCTATTTTATTGGAACAGAATATAGCTGTACAAAGAAAAAATAAGATCAGAAATGTGTCTGAAATCTGACAATGCTTACACATGTTTTTTTCTATTATTAGGTATTACAAATTTTGGAAGATGTATTGCTAAAACTTTATTGTTACAGTGTTATTTATATGATAAAGAACTCTTTAAAATGACGTGGTAAAAAATTGATTTCAACCTCACAATAAAGAAATAATTTCGATTTAAAGTATTTTCAAGCTACTCAGAGAAGAATTAAAAAAAAGCTTGGTAACACATGATTAACAGACTATTAAGTAAAATCAGTTTTGCTATATAAGGAATGTGTGGTATTTTCGGATCTTGATGTAATAACAGATCATAATATAATAATGATCAGGAAAGATATCCTGAACTAGATAGCATCATTACTTTTTTTCACTAGTTAAAACAATTCCCTTCTCCATTCATCATTAAGAGATGCATCTGTTGCGTGGTATTAATGATGAAAGCGTAACCTAATCTCTAAAATCCGTTACGCACGATTAGTATAGAGAGTTACTCCAGCGTTTCTTTAACTAATGATCGAAAGTAGAAAACTTAAATCTCTACTTAACCATGTTATGTCCATTATTGCAGGTATATCGTCAATTCATTGATTTTTTCCTTGATGAAATGTCCGACAATTTTTATGATGGTCATTGGTTTGCTCAACTTTGAATGATAATCGCATTGTTATTAATCTACAGGAAATTTTAGTAAGTATCCAGTACATAAATAAAAAGCCATTACTTCTAAGCAAAGGGGAAAAAATTAAAACTGTGCATCCATTTAGAAATGAAGCCAGAAATATGGATTTTGTGGCATTTGCTACTACTTTATAAAAACAGTTAGTCTATAGTGTTGTATTAATTAAGCGAGTGACGCAACCTCTTTCATGCATTGTATGTTTTCTCGGCTTATACCTGTATTTAATCTAAGTAATTGGTCATCAAAAGTCTCGAAAATGAACTTGAATAGGAAACGATCTATCAAAAAATGTTGTTGTTTCCTTTTAAATAAATTATCTTCAATACTATTGAAAAACTGTAGAGATAAATATATGGATAGAGATATTACATATTTGTGCAAAATATATTGGCAAAAGTTTAATACGATTTGCAGAAGAACATGAGCTGCGAACTTTACTGATTTTAAATAATTTTTTTTGGAGGCAACTACGAAATACTCCATCGATATAATCAGAGCAGTAACTCGCCAATCTGGATGATGAAATTCGCCATTCATTTAGCTTCACAACTTGAAGAGGGAGAGAAAAGACTATATGCGGACAAGCGAGAAAAAGAGTTATGTTCTTAATTGACGTATCTTAACAGTCACTTGTCAGACCGGGCCAGTCTCTAGGAAGGAAAAACAACAGATGAGATGGCTATCATCAGTGTGGCTCCGTAACACGTGAAATTAATCAGGAAGAAGTAAGAAAATCATTCTCGATATGGCGAAACTGCGAAGCCCTAAAGGTCGGAAGCTTTTTATAGCTTGTGACCAAAACAGTGGGAGATATCTGGGTCAACCACGAGGCTTGAAGACTATTCTCGAAGCCCCCGAAGTCAAATCCTAACTCATGATATAGAAATAAAGCTGGTGAAAAAAATAAAGAAGAAGCAAAGATTGTTGTTGCAAAACAATAGACGCGAATACACGTGTGAATAGAGCAAAATAGCGACAAACCTCCCAACAATGGGTGCCATGAGTAACAATCATTGTAATGACAAAGAGACTATATGAGCATGAGGTTGTAATAAATGCATAATTTCTTACAAATAGTCTTGGACGAGCTTATGGCGGTCTCGGTTTATTTTTATAACAAACAACACTGTAGGAAAAGCATTTTCCTAAAACTGACAAGTGTGCGTGCTACATGTCAAGAAAGCATTGTGTTCGCACAATGAATTTCGGTTCAGTTGTTTTTATGTGGCTTTGATTAAAGCTGAAAGTATGGTCATGTAAATTGCGGCTCATATAGTAACTTCATTATAAACATATTTAGTTGTTACGCATGGAGTATTTTAAAAACAGAATGCCTACGAATACGTACAAATATTTTACGACGTCAATATTCTCAAATGTGTTATTTCACCTAACTGTTCGAAGTTCGCTATATAAGGACCTAGAAGAAAATATTTTTCATATTATTTTGTATTTGAAGAGACAATTGTAACAGTATGGCTGCTATATTAATAAATATGAAGCCTGTCTGAAAAGTATCCAGTCTTTGTCAGGGAAAAATATATAACCTACGTGAAGGGGCCGGGACTCCCACAAATTTAGGTTCTTGCGTATTGCCACTCTTAGACACAATAACAACCTTAGGGTGTGCGCGATAACGCAAATACTCTAAAGTGTAGAAGATAAGGATACCGGCACTTTTCAGAGAGGTTTCCTATGTCCTTTGGAACTTCAGAAAATCGAAGTTAGTTTACTTTCTACGTATATGTTCCACTGCTACCTGCCATTCAAGATTATTCAAAGGGTACCTTAAAATTTTGTTCAATTTTATTTAAAAGTTAAATTTTAATTTCGTAAAAAAGTATTGAAAACTTTTTTCGTAGAAGTTATAAAATAATTTTTAAAATCCTGCATTGAAAAATTTTATCATCGGAATTTTAATAGAGTGTTTTAGCGGTAAACTATTAGGGAAGTTTTGCATAGTAGTTTAACGCTAACGTTAAATGCCATTGGACAGTACAGCGCATGCGCATAAAAATTCAATCTTTCGATTCTTAAATGCGACACACAAGAATAAGTTTGATGGCTCCCATTAAAAAGGGACGAGTTTTGAAAAGTTACACAGATTCTCAGCTTTCTAAATTTATCTAGTCCCGTGAACTTTCTGTATTTGTGAAGTTTTTTGAAAATATGCTGGACCAATAGCGGGTAACTCAATTAAAATGACGCACGCGTAAAAATCCACTCAGTTTTTCCTTCTTTCTGTTTTTGATTCATTTTGAAAATCGAGCCGATAAATTGAGTGAAACTTAACAAAATTTGTTAGCCATTGATTCTGTTAAGTATATGTATCATATCAGACTTGTGATCTGTCAATAGTAAAATAATAAAGGAAAGAAGAATGTCTACAAAGAAATAAAAGAGAGAGAGAGAGAGAAAAGAAAAGAAAAGAGAACACTTCTTTATTGAAAGAACATTTTCAAACAGTAGATACGTTTCTTATTCAACTGTGCGGTTGCATTTCTTAAGGTTTCAGCAGCTGTAAAGAGCATTATGTAGAACATTTATCTGTAAAGCATTTTGTGTTTTTTATAGAGGAATCCTTTTCAGATTTTATTTTAGGGGAAATCTTAATTTTTCATAAGAAACCTGAGCTTTATATTAACAAAGCAAGTCATTTGGACCAATATTATTTTATTTCCCAAATAAAAATCACTTTTTGGAAATGCGCACATAATTAATAATTGATAATAGTATCAGTATGTTTTATTTACACGGACGGACAGTACTTAAAATTTGAAAAACTGCAGAGACTAAACAATACAGTAAGAAAATTATCTCCATTTCAATGCTTTATTAGAATAATTTTCAGCAATATTAAAGTATGATATATTTATTTATAAAGTGAATTACATTCTTATGAATGTATTGTATTGAGAACGCCAAAGACTTTTTATATATTTTTTAAAGAAATGCTAAAGCTGCTGGAGCTACCTTCGTACCACTGAAGATCACAATATTTTACAGCATTGAAATACCGTAAGGTAATATATTTTAATGTGTCAAAAGATAGCAATACTGACCTCCTTGAGTGAGGAATAACTTATAGCAGGGTACACGTGGCTTGTGAATTTATTTTAATTCGTTGCCTTCAATAGCCGTTATTTTGAATTTCGTGAGCATTTAATCCGGTGAGTAAGCCCTTTAATAATATTCCATTGATCATATTTAAAGTTAATAAACGGATGTTTTATTTAAAACAAAACATCCGTTTATTAACTTTGGTATTAGCAATATAAGTGAGTTTCGCATGGTCACTCTTCGAAAAATCTTGCAGCTCAGATCCCTGTTTAAGAATTTTTTCTGAAAATTTCACAAAAGCCACAGATTTTTCGCTTATGGCAATGTGTAAAGCAGCTTATGGAGAACCATCTGGAATTTTTTGGAGACCATGGTGCTATTAGTTTATTTCAATTTGTGTACCAAGACTAAAAACAGAGTTTCTTTTCTTCGACATACACCCTTGGTCATAATATGTTTTTATAGTTTTACGTAAATGCGTATTTTAGTTTTATGTCTTTTTGAGATATTAAGAATTTAAAAAATATATAATTCAAATTTTATTATCATACAGACTATGCCTCAGGAAAACGGATCGAGCTTCTTGTTCAGAATCAAATTTAATTCAACACAATTATTAAATTATTGGTTAGAATTAACTTTGTGTTATATGGAAAGGATACATTTACACTAAAAAAGATCTCAAGTATGATTGGATTCAATACATCAAATGAAATAAACGGTTCTACGAAGATTGAAATATAATGATCATTTGCATTGAATGAAATGTTGTGCAAGCTAACATTTAAACCTGTATTTTTATTAGTTTTACTTAAACAATCTAAAAAATTTTTTAGATTTACTTTGTTTATTTCTCCTTAGTTGTTGTTGATTCATGGATAATTTTCCAATGTTTGTGTTGTTTTTCCTATACCATAACTGGTGGCATTTGCCACATATATATGAGGGGAAATGCCACAATTCACAGTTTATTTAACATTAAATTTTTTAGCCATACACATACTGGGAAAGCAAATAATGAGCGAATAAATAATAAAAGGTTGACGGAAATGTTGTACTTTTAATTATCTTACAATTTCAAATTTGTCTCTACTAAGTAAAAAAATCCTTAAATGTGGCATCTAGGGATGGACGCGAGACGAAAAATAAGCGTCTCGCGTCTCGCAAAATAGCCTAAAAGCTTGTCTCGTCTCGCAAAAATCCCTATATCGTAATGTTAAAAATGTGTGTCTCGTCTCGCAAAAAAGCTGTAAATCTCTGTCTCGTCTCGCAAAAAAGTCGTCTCGCGTCCATCCCTAGTGGCATCTCCGCTACGCTTGGACTATAAGCTATATTTTAAAGGAATAAACCTATACAGAGGAAAAAGATGATGCAGCAATTTATTACCACTGCAGTGAGTCAAGAAAATAAAAATTTAAAACTTTTCCAGTAACTTTAGAGGTTTATTTGTTTATTTTTTAAAATGCTCTTTAGATAAATAAAACAGCGCACAGCTACTTATAATATAACGAGCGCTAGTAGCAGCCATAGTCACTGAATTTGATTATTTTCTCTCTGTGTCGATTTATTTATTTACTTGATACATTCTGGCATATTCTACTCTTCATCGTTTAAATTCCTTTGTCTCAAAATGTCGACGCTGAGTGATGGCGATAGCTATGGACCGTAAGGCATTTATATACTAATGTTGAACAGCAACAGAAAAAAGGGGTACTGTACAAAACAGTTGCACTGTTCAACAAAACACATGGAGTAACGAATTTTGGGTTGATCTGCTCTTCTACGATTTAATTTTTATGTTCTTAGCTTCAAGTAATCAAAGTTTGCATTTTGTTGCATGTAAATCGATTAATTAATGCGGGAGTTATAAATTTTTAGTGTCCACTGGATAACATTAGGATTTAGCTGTGTCTCACCAAATATAAAGTAGATATCGCTAAGCTGGGTCCAATTTAAAAGATTTAATTTTGTCGCCAAATTTGGCGATATTTCTTCTGCAACCTTTGCGACACTTGGCGCAATTTTCGAGATAAATACGATGTGCGTAGAAGGACCATTATCTGAATACATAGTAGGATTAGCAGGTATGATACGTTTAAACTTAAAGTTCTAATATTTACGTAGTCTATATATTTTGAGGATCGATGGTATTGGAAGTTTGAGGATTTCCAACATTTTAAATTCAAAGCAAAAGGCATGACAACTAATTGCAGATCTTAACTTTTCCCAGGATTTCATTTTAAAAGTAGCTTCTTTTTCAAGAATAAAATTATTTTCTTGGAAGTTATTTGAAATCCTAATAAACGTTATTAAATATTGCTGAAAGAAAATGTCAACATATATGAACTAATGCTTCAAAAAAATACAATTTTGTCTTTAAATTATTTAGGGAAAGGAAGTATTTTTGGATTAAAAGAGTCAGTAGTGTTCTCAGAATTTTTCTTTCTTTTTTTTTTGTGCGAATGTGCATAAACAAAACAATTGTGCAATGCATGAACGGAACAATTGTGCAAAACGAACTTAACAGATTTATACTTTTTTCTTTCAAATGATTATCTTTCAGAAGTAAGGTAACTTATTCATAACCATAATATGGTAAAAAAGAATTTAAAGTACTCTTACATGCCATTTTCTGTTTTAAATTGATTTTACAAGTATAAAATGTGTTAAATTCCAATGTACAAGTGTTCTACAATATAGAAAAAAATATATATACAGACTTTCGCTCAGAAAAACACGTGTGTAATGTACGCTAAATGTGAAGATTCCTCGTTCGGGTTTACCGCACGGCTGTCTGTCTAACGGTCTGAAGTTTCGGGCGGTTTTCACCAGATTTAAGCGTTGCTGCGCGTTTAACCCCCAAAAGAGAGAGAGAGAGATAATTTCTTTCTTTAATTAAACATGTGAGTAATTAAAAACAAAAATGTTAAGAATATTTAGACATAATTTAAACACATAAAAAGTTAATATTTCTTAATTTTGAGGATTAATTTTGATGAATTTTTTAAAATGAAAATTAATCAAAATTTGATCAAATTTTTAATAGTAATTAAAAAAATATCAAAAAGGCGTACAGTTTAAAAAATTGGTAGTTTTTTTTTAAATAAAGGAAAAGAAAAAGCAACACTACTAGACAGAGATAGAAAAAACAGAATATTACTTTTCTAAAAAATTAGTCATTGGTTTATTTTATTTTAACTGCAAGTTGATCCAGTATGCAAAGTTGGTTTAAAAGTTATCTGAAATGTTTTTAAAAATCATATTTGGATGTATATAAAATTTTCTGAAACGCAAATTTACTCCTAATCATTTCCCCCCCAAGTTCTTTTCACAGTTATCATTCAAGTAATCATAGCGAGTCGCAGCAACTAGAAAAACTCACACAGCCGCTCTTGATGGATGAATTTTGTTACAAGTCTTCAATTATATCGCAATAACTCTAGTATAGAAAATAATCTATAATAAATAATTTTACTCTCAAAAGGAATTTTTGAGGAGATGAGATCTCTCAGTACGGCTTAAGATTGAAAATAATAATGATAGATTTAACTTGTTTCACTTTTCTGATTTTTTTTTTTTTCACGAAAACGTGCAAAGTGCAATGTTGACTAAATTTGCAGACACTTTATATTGAGCTCTTTTGAGCCCAGGGTGTGTTTAAATATCTAATACACCAAACAGTTTTTAAATTAAAATATCAATAAAGATATGTAACATAAAAATGTTTATTATATTTTCGAAACCATATATTTTCAGATTTACATTTCATTGTTCTGTAAATGATTGAATGAAAAAAGCTCACTGAATTAAAAATTCATTAATTTAAATGCATGTAAAAATGCGAAAACGAAAATACGTTACCTTTAGAGTTCGATTTCCTAGAAAAATTATTAATTTTTTGATAATGAATGTTTTAAAAATTTGCAGTAAAATGTTTGAACTAGAGTTAATTCTAAGGAAGATTAATGCTTATGTTACGCTCTGCATTTTTATAATATACAGTTTAAATGAACTAACACACACACAAAAGTTTTGTTAAACATTTTATTTACAACATGAAACACTAACATGTACTAACATGATGATTTGTGATAATGTGCAATAAAATACAGTGCTCAAAAATAGTTTACAAGATATATAACGGTTTTAAACTATTATTTTTATATATTATGCAAAAAAAAAAAAAATTCTTTGAAATAAAACATAAGTAACAGTTTACAGTATGGATTGCAACTCAATATTTAAAAATATATTGCTTTATAGTTTCAATTCGAGACATTTACAAAATAACTAAATATAATAAATATATTTAAAATAAATAAAATAACTATCTAAATAATAATGCTTATTTAAGAAATGATTTTATTTCCTAAATGAACAATAATATTTAGGAAGTAAAATTATTTCATTTAACTGTCAATCAGTTTTATTTTCAGTATAAAACGTTCCAAAAAAACTGACTTATAATTTTTATTTAATGGGAATATTCAATATAAATTAATATTCAAAATTCTTTAAATCAAAATCCATTGCTTGGATTTTGATTTAAAGCGAAAGCGAAATACAGTTATCAATCAACATTCATGATTTTCCTATTTTACATTTACATAGATATTCATAAAAGTGCGTAAATCGGAAAAACGAAACACACGAAATTAAAAGTAGGAAGTAACTAAATATATTTGATATAAGAAGCATTTTACCCTTATTATTTAGTCGAAAATTTGAAACTTTCTCTTATCCTTCAATTAAAAAAAATATTCTGAAGATTCCTAAATTGATGCATCATTAAACGTCAGATAGGATTAATTTTTTTTTTGTTTAAAAATTTATAATTTTAGCTTTAAATTAATCTTTTAAGTTACAAAACTAGTTCTTATCATAAAAGATATTTGGTGAATAAAATCTCACTTTTTTGGCTGAACTTGAACATTTAATAATGAAAGGATGACGATGAAAGTGAATTTTGCACTATGATGAAAATATTTACAGTATGTTAGGCTTTGTCCAAGAGACATGTCAAAATCGTCCTTTCTGAATTTGTGTTCAAAGTTCAGTTTGTTAACTTCGTGTTAGATTTTCTATTTACACAAAAAATGAAATAACAATAAAAAGTGATTTGGTTGATAAGGTAGTTAACTTTCTTGTCTGAATAATCAAAATCTAAAATTTCCTGTTAGTATTGAAATAATGACGATGAAAATATTTACAATATGTCAGACTCCCTCCTACGCTATACAACAAAAACTTAATGGTGCGCAATACAACAAAATGCGCTATACAACAAAATACGCAACAAAATACAACATAACTACGCTATACAACAAAAACTTTTGGAATGACATTAATGGTGCGCTGAGTTGTGTCATTTTGTTAGAGTTTATTATTTTTTGTACCACCACTTTTTACTTTCTCCTAGATTTTCGAGGTCCGACAGAATGTCGAATCCACCTATCGCTTCAATATCGTCTTGGAGGGTGCTGACTTTATTGGAATCCTTGTAGAATTGTTCTGTTCCCTTGTTCAGATCAGCAACGAACTTCTCGAGTTTGGCGTTGTCTTGAAGGATCTTCGTCCCCTTGTCCAGTTTGCCAACTGCTTTCTCGAGGCTGGAATCGTCGTAAAGGGCCTCCGATCCTCTCTCCAGTTTACCGACCGCTGTCTCGAGGTTGGAGTTGTCGTAATCGACCTCCGATCCCCTGTCCAGTTTACTGTAGGCACTCTCCAGGTTGGAGTTGTCGTAGATGATCTCTGTTCCCTTGTTGAGTTCGTCGACTATCTTCTGGATTCTGGAGCCGTCTTGGTAAAGATCCGCCCCCTTGTTCAGTTCGTACACTATGTTCTGGATGTTGTGCGGTTTCCTGCATTTTGCAGCGAGTTCTTTCTCGATCGGGAGTTCAGAATAGGCGGCGGATAAGTCATGTCCCCCGCCCGAAAAGTGGGGATAGGACGAGGCCAAATCGTGATGTCCGTCCGAGATGTAAGAAGGAGACAGGCCAATGTGGGGTCCCGTGAGATGTTCCAGAGCGGCAAAATCGTGACCTCCAGGGTAGCCGCCAAGCTCTGATAGACCAGCATGAGGATAATGAGGCACGTGGTGCGCTGACAGACCATGACTGTATACAGGAACTCTAAAACAGAAATTTAAATAATTTTGAAACTTCAAAAATTATAATCATATTTATGATCCAAGAATGGGGTATGAGATAATTCCCAGAGACACCATGTTTGCCGTTTGAATTAAAATTATGAAAACAGTTCCATAAATAAACGTGTAAATGAAAATATAATACAAAATTAAGAAATAAAAATCTTCATTTGAAGATAAATATGACAGTTATAAATTATTTGAATAAATCTATGGTCTGATGTGTGAATCGTTTAAAATGCCGCAAGAATCAACATTCCCTGTCATTAAAAAATTAACGCGAATAAAGTTATGTTTATTCCAAGCATACGGAAATAGAAGTTCAAAAATTTCTTACACGAAAGTATATAAAGTCGTAATTACAAAAAGTCAACTTTTTAATTCTATGCATTTTTATAAACCCACGTTAGCTATAAAAAGAAAAGAAATTGAATATTGTTTGTAATATATTATTACAAATGTGAATGGCAACGATATCTTCAATTGAAATTTAGTTTCAATCGCGGATTTGGATATAGGACGATCATCTAATAGTGCAGACAAGCGAATAACGTCAGCCACTGAAAGGAAAATACTCCACCCCTTTTTAATGATTAGCTACACAAGCGCGCTCTAACGATGCATAACTACGAATCATGGTGCAATCTATTACCAACGCATGCAAGCGCACAATCTAAACTTATGATTACGACTCACAGCGACATCTTACAAACAAATTTCGTTTAGCTCTTTTAGAATACATCGATGATCGTCCGATATCCAGGTCCGTGGTTGCAATATTCTTTAATTATGTACTCTATCTGCTTGTGTAACGTTTTAATGTACTTCTTAACGTACTATCTATAGGCACGTTTTGAAATGCCCCACAAAAGGATAACTCACGCAATTAAATGTCAGGTCAGGTTAAGTTTGTAATAAATGTTTTAATTGTTTGTGTGATTATGGCAACGCTACGCTAGGGCGTTCTGTCGAGGATGATGGTTGCCTTGGTAGGAGGACTTTCTACGGGGTTCTAACGCCTATTCATGTTACATCTGGAGAAAACCTACCATAACTCCAGACCATTAGATCAACAGTCGCGCGATGGGACCCGAGCACGGGACCTTCACTCTTCGGCCGTCTACCATTTTCAGTGACATAACCACTGTACCATGGTGAGGCAATAAATGCTTTAATATGCATATGTAAGATGCTTTAACATGCATCAAATGAGATGTATATCATTGTGTTCTTTATACTAAAAATGTCGCACTGTCTCGTAGTATGTAAAGGATAAGGCATCGTTCAATTCAGTAGTTTTAGTGAAAGTTGATCGTTTTGAATTAGAGAAATGAGCTACTTACTATTATTTATGTTAATTTTTATTTAGTAAACGATTACAATAAAAAAAATCTCTACTTACGGATGAAGCTTCTTGGTGTGCTTGACGAATTTCAGAGGAAATGGCAACGGGATTGGGAGTGGCACAAATCTTGGCTTCAGTAACTGAGTAAGAATTGTTGCTATGACCAAATCTTTGGCTAGAGAAATAGCTAAAGTCTGTTGAATAAAGAGACTAGCTGACAGGAGCACAGGTAATGCCACATGAGAAAATTTCCAGGGATTCATCTTGTCTAAATTGAAATAAATAATAAAATTAAAGCATGAAGCACATTATGAAAAATTACTAATTATTGTTTTAAATACCCGGTCCTACTATGTAACTGGCTAATTATCCGAAGATGACAGTCATATGATATGCATCCCGCAAAATACCATCAAATGTCGCCCGCCAAATTTAGCAACTTCTGGCAATATATCGCCATTTGGTAACAAAAATAAGTTTCCAGAAACTGAATCCAGTTATTTGCAATTAAAATTATGCATATTTTGCAGAAATATTAGCTGTTAAAGCGTATACTGACTCAATTTAAAATTCACATAAGAATAATACTTAATTACAGTACCTAAATTACAATTATTTTAAAGACACTATGTAGCGTTCATGGTTATTTAACCAACACTCATTAGTTAGAGAATTACATTCTTAATGACGCTTACAAAATATTAAGTTAGCTGTCAAATGAAGTGAAAAGTACTAAATATTCATAAAAGAAAAAATAATGAACTATTTTAACATCGTGAAACATAATACCTCTGTAAAAAAAGAGGCAATGAATAGTAGGCCTTTAAATAATATGAAAACAGAATAATTAAATCATGCATTAAATTTGATAGAATATTTCAATAATTCATCTTAAAAAAAAAGAAAAATGAGAAAAATAGCCATACACAGATTTTTATATTTTCTTTGTCTTACAGTAAACAATAACGCGAAAGAAAATTAAATACAGAATTTTACCATAAAAATGTTCTTCTCATACATCAAGTGTTTATTTATAAATAACTTTTTAAGTAAATCAAATAAATTGTTTAGTTCTATTTTAATTACTATTAACATTTTTTTTTTCTGAATGGATACTATAAACTTTATTCTACTACCAACGATGACACATAAATTTAAAAACCGGTTTCAAGTTCACCCAGAAAAAACTAATCAAGCTGCTGGCGATGTACAACGTTACATGACCACAAATTATGAACAAAAGAAAAAGAAATCTCTATGAAAAAGTAGTTTTACCTTTTATTTTTTTCCACAGAAAGACAGGTCCGAAAGAATCCCGACAATGCGCTGCTCTGCTCTTTGTGTACTTACTCAAACGTCGTATGGCAGCAGAGTGACCGTTTTACGAAATTTTCCCCGAAAGATATGGTCTGGAGTGACATAATTTTAATTACTATTATAATAATGATGCGATGGAATTACACGCTTTGATCTGAATGCAAATCAATCTCCATTCCCATTCTGAGCTTGCGGACAGAAAAGAACGACGCTCAAAAAGTAGATCATACCGAATTACACCTTTTCTTGCAATTATGATACGAGGAAGCTTGATGACCAGGAGTGGCCGGCAATTCTGATAGAATATCGCACGTGACTCTTTTTAAATATCGATTCGAAACGAAAATACGGCAATTTATGGGGGA
Organism: Cheiracanthium punctorium; assembly: GCA_038373885.1. Taxonomy (NCBI): domain Eukaryota; kingdom Metazoa; phylum Arthropoda; class Arachnida; order Araneae; family Cheiracanthiidae; genus Cheiracanthium; species Cheiracanthium punctorium. The sequence goes on along the minus strand of JAWZYV010017704.1, from coordinate 154,973 downwards.
TTGAGCAGCTTTTGGACTGGACGTGCGTTTATCTTGTTGATGGATTGTTTGTTTGTTTCGATATTTAGTTTCCTCATTAAAATTTTGCTGCTAGGAATATGCAAACGTATACAAATGGGTGTTGATGTTTATGTGATTAACAAATTGAAAATTAGTATACTACAACACGGGTTCATTTTCCTGGCATCATGGATGGTGATGTACCCGGTAATAGCAGAGTAACGCGATTAGCATAGATTTCTTTACACGTTTGATTTTGTAGTTTTTATTCCGTTTTATAGGCAGTTATTTTCCTTATGTGTCACGTTTGTTTTAGTTTAAATAAACCAGTGTTTATCGGCCACTGGGACTTACTCTTTTCTCAAAATATAAATTTAGTAAGAAATAAACTTGTCTGTTCGAGCCTCGTCAGGGGGAGACCCCCTGAAACCCCCCCCCCTCAATTTTTTAGTTTCATGATTGCCATATTAAAACTATATTAATTGACTCCGTCATTTTATCTCTCATCTTTCGTGTATTTCGCCTGGTAAACCTATGTTGAAATTTTTAGGATTTTAACCTATTTATAGAAAAATACATGGGATGCCTATTCTACAGCTTACGAAATAGTGTAACAATAGATTAAAGATAGTGTTTAAATATATATAAAATTATGTCGCATTTTTATGTCGCTTTCTTGGGACATAGGGGGTGAGAGATAAAATGATATAGTCATTAATAAGGAGCAGCGAATGTCGCACTAACTGAAAATTATACCTGTATTACATTTGACTTTTTAAATAAAACGTTTAACTAACTCTTTTATTTCAATGACGCTGGTCCGCGAAACATTCTCCCTATTTTCAAACGTCTTCAGGCATAAATATTTGGGAAACACTGAACTAGTTCATAAATATGGTGTTAGTAAAAATTTTTTGGTGTTAGTAGATTTTTTTTTTAAATTTTGAATATGGAAACACACCATACAAAATTTCCTAAAAATTGGAGAAAAAAATCTATTCATAGTGCCCGAACTACACTCGGAACGAGCCAGGATCAGTGGCATAGCCAGAAATTTTTCATGGGGAGGGGGTTACGACTACAGCAACTCACATATACGTTATACGTATACGTGCGTGTAATAAGGGAGTGAAGAATATACATTACACTAGTCAACAACAACAAAAATTTTTTTTTGGTTTCTGTTCTCATGCTTAATTCTGATTCTAGACATTGAAAAACACTTAAATTTTCATTTTTAGTTCTTAAAGTTTGCTTTTGTCTGATTTACGTTGATAAGTATATTTTAATGTATTTCATAAACGAAAGATGGCAGCACTTTGATTAACCCGAAAGTAAACTGTATTATTATTTGTAACTCTAGTATTATTTGTAGTATTATTTGTAGTATTATTTGTAATATTATTCTTTGTTTGTATTATTATTGGCTCATACGAACATAAAAGAAAGAGAAAGAGAAAAATATTCAGTTTTGGACATTAATTTCTTATTATTTTACATTTCAATGTTATTGTTTATCACAAATCTTGAATAAAAAAAAAAACTTTTATATCCAGCAAAAACTTTTCTGATCATAATTTAGAGTGGAATTATAAAAATCAGTGATTTTTGCCAAAAAATTGAAAAATTGCTTTAATTTCTACAAAAGCAAACTTTCATCAAAAAAATTATTTTCCTTAGTTTTGGCATAGGAGAAACTAAAATTTAACATGTAGAAGTCAGATCCAAAAATCGTGTTGACCGGTGTTATGTATGGCAAAAAATTCCACTTGGGAGGGGGGGGGTGTGCTCCCCTATCTCCCCTTGGCTACGCCCCTGGCCAGGATGGAACATTTCGCATGCCCGAGTTCAACTCTGGAATAGCCGGGAAGGGGTTAAAAAAATCAAGTACGCCAGCACAGCATTCTCCAGAGGAAAGACAATGCAAAATAATAATAACAACAACAACAATAATAATAATATGAGAAAAACAAAAATGTTTTTTAGAATGTTATTTATCTGAGTATTTTGCTGTTTAGAGGAATACCACCGATATTTCTTTCACGTCGGTTATAAATTTACGACATTTGATTCGAAACACGTGAGAATTAATAATCAAAAACTAAAAATAAATAATAATGATTCAGAAATGGTATGTTAAAATTGTAACTGGAACTAATTTTATACGATTCAAAAATTTAAAAGGGCTTAAATTGTCATAAAAATATCACCTCTTTCTTTTTTTTTAGGATTTTTAAAAGCTGTCATTTTTAAACTCTTGGTTGTATTTTTTATCTTATTTACCATGTTTTTTGATTTTAATATATTAGATAAAATCAAGTACTGCGGTTATTTCTGTAATAATCTGACATTTTTAATTGGTCATCTGATCTCAAAGGGGTAAAAAAACAGGAAAAAATTCTACATAAAAAAAATAAAAACAGCTTCCGCAGATTAATGTTATAATAGCAGTATCAAACATTTTTGGTGCATTTATTTAACCTTCTATTGGCGTTAAAAAATAACAGCTTATATTCGCAACGAAGAGAAACTACTTTTTAAAAAATATCTATATATTTTTAGAATCACCTGAACTTCTCTGGAATACTAGAATATTTTAAAGATAAGAATAACAATAGGACCCGTCAAAGCTTAACTGCGAAAAAGAAAGAAAATCTGGTTCAATGCTTAGAATTTTGAAGCGTAATTTCTATTCGTAATTTTTCATACAGCACATTGAACAATGAGTATTGTTCTCTTAAAATTGCAGTAGTACTTAATCAAAAAGAGGCAGGTATATTGTAATTGTATTAGTGGGTGCGGATTTTTCAATATTTTATATCTCAGTTTTTCCTTAAATACATCTGCACGAAAATGATCAATATGCTTACACCATTTTCTCATAAAGCTTTTGTGACGTCGCAGCACGTACGAATACTGGTCACACGGTGTGACAGTATTTGTAAGGGATGTGTTCATCTCAGAGCGGTTATGGCGACAAATGGCCGCCTGGGACAGTTTTTCTGATGTCACATAAAGGCCTACAGGAAAAAGTTTAGAGTCTGTCTGCAACGTCACATGTTTTTCACATTGCGACTAACTATCAACCACACTGTGACGTTACTCTGCAACGTCACGTTTTTAACACTACGAGACGACGTAGAAGGAATGTATTTACATCGCATTTGCGATGTGTTGAACAGGCGTCCCGAAATGCAACTTCGCCAGAACGTCACTGATACGTCACTGAACGTCACTGATAACATGATTGCTGTATGGGTTACATTTTTATTATGCGTGTATTTGGTTGCTTGCATTACGTTAATTTTTAGAAAAATAGATGTGTACAGTTACTTTCAGGTTGTCTTATTTTAATAATTTAGCTTATGAACAGTTTTTAAAAATCAATTACAACAGAATCTTGAAATATTTCAAGATTTGTCTTTACACGTTGTATCGAGTAATTTGTTTTATGGCTAAACTTACATGAGAGGCATCTGCCAACAAGGGGAAGGGGGCTACTTGAGGGGTGGACTTTTTAAGCGGTTCTAACTCATATTTACGCTACATCTGGAGAAAACGGCCCCAAACTCCAGACTGTTACATCGACAGCCGCGCTGTGTCTTTATCCACTCGGCCACGGTGCGTCTTACTAATTGTATTTTATAAGTTTTTATCAAATATGTAAGTAAAGCATTCATGAAAGCTGTTAAGTACTTTGTAACATTTTCCTAAATGGTCCCCTCACGCAGTTTTATATGCAATTATTGCATTTAATTTTTTTTTTCGCTGAAGTTTATGCAAGGCACAGGAATTTATTGTTTATATGAGTATAAAAAGCAGTTTATGAAAAAAAAAAACACTTATTTTTGTGTTTGTTTTTCTCGAGTGCGACGTAAATTGATTCTTCTGAAAACATTTTCAGTCATGTGAGAATTGTAGTCACATCCCCCCCCCCCCTGACGAACAACTAAATACAATTTTATATGATCATTTAATCCATGCTGCTTATTTAAGTACTCATAAGAAAGAAATGTATTAAAAAATGAATAAATTGTAAACACAGTTAATATGTGACTACTACATATTAACTGCATTCATATAAGAACATAATTTATTCAAATATTCAATATGAACAAAGTGACGTGTTTTTATTAAAAACTATACGCTTCTACTAACATTTCAGCATGAAATTTAGGAGCCAATATGATATTCGAACATCATTTTCACATCTTCGGAAATAAAGTTGAAAGTTAATTACGCTCTTTCTGGTGAAGTTCAGATGAGATCAGTAAAAGTTCCGTTTAGATTCTCACCAGAAGGGCAAAATAATTGTGAATATTGGAAAAAAAGTTTTATTAACCTAGAGCATTTTCGGCAGCGCTGATTTAACGTGTCTGTTTCTCACATGTGGACGGTAAAGGAAAATATTGGAAAGAAGCGCCTGTTCTTAGATTTGGTTTTACTGTAGCGAAGAGTTGAAAGAGAGAGCAGAGAATTGAAAATGCATGTAACATAAATAAAACTACAATAAATTCAACGTCATTCCCAGTGAAATTTTTTAGACCAAAATTTAAAGTCAGAACATTTTCCTGATAAATTGCTCGAAACATTGCTCTCTGTCGACATATAGTAATTAAAATCATAAACACAAAAATATAATGAAATTTTGTTTATTTTAATTAATTATAATTTTTTTATGGGGAGTCGGTTTTTATAATAATAATTTTATTTTATCAACTTTAGTTAAAAACGTATTATGATGAAAAGAAAAGTACTTTGGTTATTTTGCCTTTTTTATGGCGTTGTTCAAAATATTATATAAATGAATATTAACTGAAAATATAGCTTAGATTAACTATTCCTAGCTGTGGTTTATGTTTTAATTTTCTGATTACCTATTAAGGCAAAGTTTATATAATGCAGTAATAATGCATTTTTTTTTGTCAGACTATTTCTAGTACAACATTTTTAGCTTGATCAATTTTTTTTTACTAATGACTGTCTTTGATTTTATTCTCTAATAAGTTTCAAAAGTAAATCCATCTGGCGGGGGGGTGCGTTACTTAAAAGTTCTGAAATATTTTTCATATATTACATTTCTGAATCATTATGAGGAATCTGTTACATAGTTCAGCAGTATTTTGCACTTCAGTTCGAGAATATCAGATGTTGAACTTATAATATATTGAAATAAAATAGTTCTGACTTTGATGAAACATTCTTAAAATGCCCTTGAATATCAGCATACCTTTTAAGAAAAAGATAAATTACACTTTATAAATGTCACTTGGGTATCATGTAACTCACTGTGTGTTAAGTAACTAAAAAAAAATATTTCACAAGGCTGGTACTAAAATTATTGAGGCTCACAAAAGTAATTTGTTGATGTAAGTTTAAGTTTAAAAAAAAATACTTCCAATATGTGTCTTTTTAATCTTACTTTTAAACTGAAGATTATGAGAATTCCAGAAAAAATATTACATTACATTACGATAGACATTTACCCCTAACCCCCCACATTACAACTCAATAACAGTTATACATTTTTTCAATGACAAAACCTGTTTTAATTTATGTTAAAATATTTTAATGTTGGCATAACTTAAAAAAAAAAATATTTAAATGAGTTGTGTTAAATTTATTTTCACAAAGTTAACGTATTCATCTAAACAAATCTCTTCACTAATTTGCATGAAATGTAATTATTAATTTGTCCCGAGGAATCATTAAATATTAATTCATGATTACAATACTTTTCCGTCAAAACAATTAAAAGTATCATACACTCACCCGTCTCCAGTCGAAAACACAAGCGCCTCTTCTTCCCAAAATTCAGACCGAAACTAAACTAGTCCCAATACAACGAGGATGTTAAATAGCGGATATCCCAAACCAAAGTTGCCGCCTTCCAAATTAAAAAAAAAAAGTTTCAAGGGCGATTCTTTTGTGAATTTCAGGACATAATGCCTTTTGCAGTTGTTTTTTGTGCCATTTTTATCCGTCGCTCCACATTTGACACTCCTACGAATTACGTAAGGGCGGCGAGTTATTCTTTTTATTTTTCCCTGTAAGGTTTCGGGTGTTCCCCCTCCAAAATGTATATTTCGGTCGTACAGTAGCGATCCTTCCAGAATAGAGATGACTATCGCTTTTAATCAGAAGCGGATTTTCCGAGGTGGTGAGTCGGAACGCCGAGTTCAAAGAGGTTGCGAGAAAGTTGACAAAGAGACGCTTGGAATGCCATTTTTTTTTTTCTTTCTTCTTTGGGTTCGCAGTGTCGCCTGGTCGTCTTTACTTCGCGTTTTTTTTTTTTTTCTTTTTTCAATTTGATTTCCTCACTTGACTAGAAATATGTCCGTCAATGCGTAGTGTTTTGTATTGGAAGAAATAAAAAAGGGTGGAATGGGTTTTGGCTTTCTTTAGAACAATGCAAGATTATTAATGCTTAATTGACGAAAATGTAAAAAAAGAATTTTCCTGGTTCGTGGACCCAACTAAAATAAATAGATAAATAAATTCTCCTTTATTTATTTACTAGCTGAAGTGCGCGTTCTTCGTATGGTGATGACGATTGTTTTAAAACACTCACACAAAGTAATGTTAAACAAAATCAAATGTTTATATAGTTTTTAATTGTATATTCGTTCGCATTTCAGAAAAATTCCAAACATTGATCAAACGTTATAGGTAACATTTTCTTTCACAGTTGAAAATGGCAGAAAATCAGAGAAACTGGAATTTCCCGATTTTAAAAATAACTAATAAATAAATGTTTTAAAACTACTTCAAATAAATTTATTATTTATTTATTAATTATTTTTTTTGCTTATCTGTGCAAAAATAAGTTAAATGTTGTGCAAAATTTCGAATGAATTGGTATAAATGTGTCAAAGGCTTTTTCAAGAAGTTAAAATCTTAAAAGTCGGAAAGATAAATGTAACATGCACTGGTAATCATATTTAATAAAACTGAATTAAAGCAATTCTGGCAGGCTATTCCTAGTTTAGTGAACGTCAAGGTTTGTGGGTGATGTTCAGTTTTTACACAGTTAAAAGAAATATAGCAACAAAACAATTTTTATCCATATTTCTGAAAAGTACGCTCTGTAACTTTTATATTTCTTCTGTTAAAAATCTGTTTTCTTCCTTTCAATTCTGTATTTTTTACATATTAGTTACCATAACAGCAGAATCTACTGTTGCCACTAAGGTCGTTGAATTAAGCAATCAAATGAAAGCCTGGTGTCTCGTGTTCTTGCTTGCAAAATAAAAACAAATATGAAACAAATCTTTACTCGTAAATTGTTTATGCACTGCATTCTTAATCCATGCCATTAATCCTGATATCCATGGTTCATACAGAAAAAGACACTTTATTTATTTTGCTATCGTGCAAAAAAAGTCAAGCTGTGTAATCTTGAAGATCTATTCGTATTTCCAACGAATCTGAACAGTAAAAATTGCAAATATATTTTGATTAAGACGTATTCTTTTTGACAATGTTCTCCGGAGATTTAAAAAATGTAGCTTCAAACATTTGATACAAAAAAAGAAATCTTACTTTTTTCATTTTAACTACACTGTCAGAGTAAGTTTATAAACTTCGAAAATTCGATAAAAATCGAACGGGTAGATTTTGAGATTTTTTAAAGTTGTATTTATTTCTTTCTGTACTTTTTTTTAACTGATTTGTTCAAATTTTCAAGTCGATCTCTCCAACTATATAGATTTGTACTCTTGTATACGACATGAACAAAATACTCGCCAATTTTTATTGTTTTTTATAAAATTTATTTTTCCTGTTCTTATGCTTTAATGCTTTTAGTTCAGTTTTCGGAAAGAGTTTGATTCAAATATTATCATCTTCTTTAATTTCAGGTATTAGGCAAAATGCCTGTCTTTTCATCTCAATCTTGGTTTTCCCTATTTCGTTTTTTCTTTGGGAGTTAGTTATATAACATTCTCTCTGTTCTACAGTGTTACATTCTCTCATCATGTTCATCCCATCTTCTCCTTTACTCTTAGATTTTTTGATTTAATTTGAAGATATTCAACTCCCTACTGATGGCTTCAGATCTAATTTTGTCCATCACTATGCCAATTTAAATCTATATTCGCAAAAACTAAAATTTACCTAAATACAACTTGTAAAAATCTCTTAATCAGAGGCTCTCCAAAATAACTAAGCGTCCCGCTCACGTTCTTTCAACTAGATTATCTCTCTCGTGCAGGGGTTGATTTGTTGAGTTGGGAGCCCTGGGCAAAAGCTTCATTGCCCCCCCCCCCTTCTTTTGAAAACTTTTTTATACCGTACAAGGCAATTTTCATATCATACCCTACAAAGAAGGATGTTATAACAGCATAAAAATGATTAGTGAATACAGATACAAAAAGAAATGCTATAGTTCGATAATAATAATACCATGCAGGATAATATTACTTGTATACTAAGTCAGTAATCATATATCAGAGTATTATTTATAGTGGAATAGATCTTCACTTCGCTCCACTTATGAAGCTATTTTCTTTTATGTGTTCCGATTGAAAATCTAATTATATTATTTAATGTTCAATCATTCATTTCAATCTGCATTTTCAATTCCTACTATCAGTCCCTACTATTAGTTCACAGTCTATATCTTGTTCAAATTTTCAATCGTTAATAAAATGCTTTTTATTCATCCACTCAAACTCAATTACATTTTTTAAAAACTTGCAGTGGATGACACTTGATGTTAATACAGTTTTTTTCTTCAAAAATCAATTCATTATTTAAATTTAATTAATTAATATTTGAAAAAATTGTGTATCTAAGTATATCTGTTGACCTAAGAAGGAATTGACTTTAAATGTTTTTTTAATGTTATTTTTCAAATAGCCTGTTCCACACTGTTTTTGTATTTATTAGGTTGTAACGAAAGTTTCCCGTCACCGCAAACATCGTCAGTACACAGTTCTCGTTGGCGTATTGGCTCATATTTTGTCGCACGATTTTTGGCATTTGAAAGAAAGAGGTTTACTTTATAACACTATGTTGTGAAATCTGTAAAAAATATAGTTATCATTAAGTATAAGGTGTCCCAAATGGAACTATCACTCTAGAGGATTAGAACCATCATTTACTTCTACTTGTGTTGCAAAAAGTCAGCTACATAATACCAACAAATTATGAGTACAACTTTAAGTACTATTGTTGTATCATGTGAAACTGTGCAGGTTTGGTACCGAAAGTTCAAAAACAATTATCTAAGGAGTTAGAAGTTAGTTTTTCAGGCAGATATGGCGGAAAACTTTCGTTACAACCTGATATTTTCCTAATGCATATATCAGAGTATTATTTATAGTGGAATAGATCTTCACTTCGCTCCACTTAGGAAGCTATTTTCTTTTATGTGTTCCGATTGAAAATCGTCTCTATGGTTTCCTCGCGATCAGCATGCATCACGACATAGGCCGCGCCTAAATGATTAGTTTGTGCTGAATAATTGCCCGAGACTTTACCGTTTAGCTAAAAAAAAAAAAGTTTGGATATAATGCTCGCGCTATGAAATAGTAACAGAGTGATTATTATTACAATTTTTTTCATAAAATTAGCTTCTCTGTCTATTTATTTTAAATTAAAATAAAAATTTACAAACTTTTAAACTAAAGAAGAATATGGGGGGCCCCTCTTTTGTTGTGGGGCCTGGGCGCTTGCCCCGGAAATCAGGCCCTGCTCTCGCGGAATAGGATGTAGTAGGTATGAATCTTGAAAATCTGGTAGTGACGTCTGCACATCATTCTCAAAACAATTGTTACAATTTATGTCCCGTTGCATTCAACAACGTTCAGATAATTCTGATGATGCTATTGATACATTATGAAACATTGGTATGATCTAGAGTAACAGAGAGTACGACATTAATCTCAATTTTACAGCCTCCCCATCAAGGAAAACTGTAGTAGTGAATAGTGAGGTGAAAAGTGGTAGGTATTTCTTTTTGATCAAAAAATAATCTACTATATAGTTACGCTGATCCCTGATTAACTCATCCAAGATATAAAACTTTTACTACCATTACTCCAAAAAGGTTAAAAAGTTGAGCTCGAAAAAAGCAATAACATCTACATCGTTTGTACGATCCGCTTGAAAATTTTCATAATCCTGTCTAAAAATACAGTAAACAATCTGCGCTACTTTAAAAATCTGAAAATCATCCCATTCCTTCATTTTAAAGCGATTCTTCGCTCTTTTCAGCTCTATTTTATTTCCGAGATATAAAAAAAGTGAATCATTTGCGTGACAAAATTACCTGTTTCAAGTGAATATGACGTCATACAATAGGGATTCCAATTCCTTTAAAATAGTTTTTCCAGATTACATAGTTTATTTTTTGTTTCTTAAATAAATCGTCTGCATGGATACAAGAATGGATCTGTACACAGAAGGAAGTCTTTTGAATGTGAAAAGTTTCCGCGAGTTTCCACAAGAGCACGAAATTCGATTTGGGTATGTGGTAAAAATTGAATATGAACTTATTTATTTTAGGTGGACGAAGATTAAATATATTGAGTGAAGACATATTTTTGCCAAATGTTTTTTGTAGCGCCCATTATAATTGCCTCCCCAACGGATTTTTGGCTTCTAGTTAATAAACTGTCTTAAATGATATTTCTGTTTTAGCCTATATTTTCACACATTATTTGGAAAGTTCTATATTCATTAGAAAGTTTATTAATTGCATTTAAACATAATATTAGATTTTATCTCCTCACTGAATCTATGTTCTTTTCTTGTGTTCAAAATCTCTCAACAAGCTCATACTTTCCTAAAATTTCTAAAAAAGTTCTGTTGTTGTTTCAATCTTGAAAATGTCAAAAAAGTTTATTATTAGAAAAAAAAGTAAGTTTTAAAAAATATTTTTCTTTCTATTTATGTTTTTGAACATAAAAACATTAGAGGTTTGGAACGTCTTTTATGTGCTCGTTATCTTGCAATTCGATTAAGAAACCAGGCTTGTTTTGAATAAGTTTAGCATAAATTATGGTATAAAATTAGTACACGACACCGAAAATTTAGATAGCATGTATTTAATTCAGGGCAGATAATGTTATTTGCGTCTTTAAAAAATAGTCGTCAGATGCGTCGCTTCTAAGCAGTTAAAAAAAAAAAAAAAACCGAAGGCCCCCACCATGGGTAAGACACAGAACGCGGTAGGTAGCTGAAGTGTGAAAGTCTAGTATTCTGGCCTATTACGCAAGTTTCGATATAAAGGTCTCGAGTCTTGGGCGGTTTTCTCCAGATGTAACGTGAATATTCGTCAGGTTACTTAAAAAGACCTCCGCTCACAGCACCCCTTCTAGGTAGATACCCCTCATGTAGGCTTTCCATAACACAAAGGACTTACAAAAAGAACAAATTATGACATCAGAAAATTCAGAATTATTTTCGACACGAAGTATACTTTTTTCTCACAAAGAATTAGTTTATACAGGGTGAATCTAAACTCTTGGGCAAAACTTTAGGGGGTGATAGAGCACATAATAAGGAATTGGAATCACGTAGCAAAGTGGGGTCAAAAACGCAGTTTTCATTTACCCGGTAATAATCACTTTGTGAAAAGTATTGAAGTGTTCGTCTCATTTCTTAACCAAGTTTCATAAACAATAGGCTCGCCTACAAAAATTTCATTCATTAAATAAAATGGAATTTTGAAACTATGAATATTAGTCTTCTGTTTGCGGAGATTAATTTAATATAATTTAATATAATTTAATATAATAAAAATGGATTAATTTCTGACGTACAATGGTCGGAAAGTGTATTGTTGTTTCAGCACTTTTTCCAAAGCGATTATTAACAGCTACATGAAGACGATGTTGCCGACCCCACATTGCTATGTGATTCTGATCCCTTATTATGTGCACTATCACCTCTTAAAGTTTTGTTCAAGAGTTTAGATTCACCTTGTATATGTCTGATTCAACTTTAATAAAAATCACCACCGGTTAACACCGGTATTGCATTTAACACCGGTATTGCATTGCAGAATTCTATTTATAGCTCATTTACAGAGTCCCGCAAAGTAATTTCCACAGATTCCTTTCTATCGGCGGAAATTTAATGAAATGCTTCAGTGCGTTGTATATTAATAATAATAATAATAAATAGTCTTTGACAATTTAATCTAATTTAATTTAAAGTCATCTGAAAAACCATTTTTGATCTCTGTGAAACAGAGTTACTTTCACTGTAAAGTTTGTTTCCTGGCCAGACAAATATTACTTTCAGAGACAAATTTTGGGAGCAACTAAGAATCAAAAATGAAAATTAAGCTAGAATGACAGGCATTTGCGGTTTGTGGTCGTCCAGCCAAAAATTATTGGGCTAAGTAAGTAAATGACATTATGGTGAAGAACCAATTATCTGTCTTGATCCTCCTCTTGCGCCCTAGCGGCAAATTTAGGAACTAGAGGGTATGCATGTCAGGAGCGAGAAAATTGCGAGGATTTCCGCTATAATAACAGCTCAAAAAAGACACACAACACGCAGCTCGTGCGTGGGTAGGTTGCCGGTCCTTCTCCAACAAAGTATTAAAGAATTAAAGATCTGAATTACGTAAAAACAGCTTCGACTGCAATTTATTTCGGAGAGAGGCGAAGCCATTACCAAAAGAGCTGCGAATTTCATTACATTTATATTTTTATATCTTTATTTATTAACTAGCTGAAGTACCCGTCCTCGACGGGTTAGTGAATGAAAATTTCCAAAAAGCAAGAACTTTCGTCAGCATTGTAGGAGTACACAGAATGGATGGAGTATGTTGCCAAAGTAAAGAAAGCGAAGTTATAATTTTCATGTATTGTTAAAATATTACAGGTTAGAGAGTCACTAAGTAATATCATTTCATTCGCTTTAGTCGTAATTATGTGATGCGCGAACAAATATTTACGCATATTGAAATAATTATCGCAAAATCTCAAAATTTAATCAACATTTTTGAAAAATTGGAAGCCTAGAATTTAAGTTGAGTGACAACCTATCCTGTCACCCGAATTCGTTTCATTCCCTGCAGTCTTTATTTCGTGATGCTGGAACAAATTTTCAGGATTTTAAAACGATTTTCGAAAAATCTCACAATGTAAGCAAAATATTTTTAAAATTCAACGCCTATAAATCAAGATTAGCAACTACCTATCATATCACTCAATTTCGTATCATTCGTATTAGTCGTTATTACGTGATGTTTGAAGAAATATAAACGTATTTTGAGAGAATTTTTTACAAAATCTCAAAATCGAATAAAAATGTTTAAAAAATTGGACTCCTATAGTTTATGTTGAGCAACCATCTATCGTGTGACCATATTTCATATCATTCACTTTAGTCGTTATTACGTAATACGGGAACAAAGATTCACTCAGTTTTAAACGATTTTCACAAAATCTCGAAATTTGATGGATTTTTTTTAATTAGATGCTTATAGTTTAAGGTGATCACCTATCATTTCACCAAATATCATTTTTTCACCTTTGCAGTTATTACGTGATGTGCGAAGACAAATTTATGCAGTTTGAAATGATTTTCGCAAAATTTCAAAATCTAATCAAGATTTTTTTTTAATTCGACGCCCATGTTTTAAGTTGAGTGACCACCTATCATGACACCCAATTTCATATCATTCGCTTCAGTCGTTTTTATGTGATGCTTGAACACAAATTTACGCAGTTTGAAACGATTTTCGCAAAATCTGAAAATCTAATCAAGATTTTTTTAAAGTTCGACGCCTATGTTTTAAGTTGAGTGACCACCTATCATGACACCCAATTTCATATCATTCGCTTCAGTCGTTTTTACGTGTTGCTTGAACACAAATTTACACAGTTTGAAAGGATTTTCGCAAAATCTCAAAATCCAATTAAGATTTTTTTAAAAATTGCACGCCTATGTTTTAAGTTGAGTAACCGCCTATCATGACACCCAATTTCATATCTTTCGCTTCAGTCGTTTTTGCCTTATGCTTGAACACAAATTTACGCAGTTTGAAACGATTTTCGCAAAATCTGAAAATCTAATCAAGATTTTTTAAAAATTCGACGCATATGTTTTAAGTGTAGTGACAACCTATCATGACACCCAATTTCATATCATTCGCTTCAGTCGTTTTTACGTGATGCTTAAACAAAAAAAGCGTCACGGACAGAATGACAGAACGACAGAATGACAGAATGACAGACAGACAAACTTTTTTTTGAGGGTCGCATCGGATTTCAGGGTGCTTGAAACGGATAGAAATCGCAAAATTTTTGAATTCCAAGAAATGTACAGGCAAAAGTCTAATTTTATTTATATAGATGCAGTAATGTATATGGGGGAAAAATGCGTTGGAAAGAGGTTTGTAATGAATCAGTTAAAGCTCGGTTTATCTTTAACATTTTATTGCTGCAAGCTCACTTTTTGCCCAATTATGATGTAAAATATAATAATTAAAACTTCGTAAAATAACAAACATAAAAGGAGTTTATCAACCTGTCAGATAGATGCAATCAATCAATCAAAGGTACTTATCAATCACATTCATAACTTTTATGTATGTTGTTTTACAAAGTTTTAACTATTTTATCTTTTAAACACCACTTTCTTTTGAGTGATTCCTGTCAATTATTATGTAGTTTGTTTGAAAACACTTCCATCACTCTGAAGTATTTTTAAACCGAATTAGTTATGTTGCTGCGGTAATATGATTCCTTAATATTTCTCCTTTGTGCAAGTGGGAAATGCCATTTATTGGCATTACACACACCTTTAAGAACATAATTATAAAAATCCTTTTAAACTATCCATTTGAAGAAATTAAAACTTTTAAAAAGTTTAGTAAAACTTAATTCGATTTTTGAAGATTCAATTTTGAAGATTTTGAAGATTCAGATTGATTCAATAAATGAAGTTAATATTTTATTACTATTATTATTATTATTTAGATAACATATGAAAATAACGCGTGAACTCATGTGAGAAACAATACATTTAAAATTGAATTACTATCTTCACAATTCTTTATAATTACATGTAAGGTAAACCAGAGAGTAATTGCCCACTGACAGTGATAATCCGCTTCAAGAAAAACACTATCAGCAGTTAACTTTGTATCATTTTAGCTCAATCAGAATTTTCTAGATGGTTCTGTGATTAATTTATTGTAAATTTAAAATTGACACGTGGCAACACTTAAATAAAACTATTAGTAATAGCGTATTTTCTCCAGCCGGTTGAAAGTGTTACTCAAACAGGTAAAAAATTTAGCAATTTTCATAAGGACTTAATTTGCTTAAAAGTTATTTTTGAATGTTTTTTTATTTCATATTCAACTATTGTTGCATGAATATGGTCTAATTAAAAGTATTTTCTTAGTTTTTAATGGAAATCTGTGTTGAACTTTGACTCCTAACGGATATTTTAGCTATGGAAAATCACTGAACCTAAATTTGAATATTTTTAGTTATTGCCCACGAACATTTTAGTAATTGCCATTTTTTTATATCTATAGTTGTTGCCCAGGGAAGAACTGTCATGGTCATTTATTGGTCAAAGTGTGTTGCCAATATCACGAACAGTTGAGTTTTAAATTCTTAAATTATTTCGCAATCCTTATGCAAATATATCTGTATTCTTTTTAGCATATCAAAGACACCAAAAGTAGAAAATAATAAAAAAAAATTGCAGAAATCATATTGAAGCGAAGTAGTTGAAATTTTTAAAAATTTAAAGTAGCACTACGTACAATACATATTGAAAAAGAAAATTTGTTAAAAGTGAAAGAAGAGAAGAAGTTAATTAGAGACAAGAAAAAAACTGAAAATTCAAACAAGAAGACAGAAAAAGTAAATAAAAAATCAAACAAAAATCCAAAAAAGAAAAAGACTGAACATTGAAAAAGAAGATTTGTTAAAAGTGAAAGAAGAGAAGAAGTTGATTAGAGACAGAGATAAGAGAAAGACTGAAAATATTAACAAGAAGACAGCAAAAGTAAATAATTCAAAAGAAAATCCCAAAAATGAAAATCCTTCGATAAATCCCAATAGTGATACTAGAAATTTCAAGGAAACAGATGCAACTAAATGGAATAAGGACCACCAACAGACTGAACATTTTAAGTAAAAACTCGAACCGATACCAAAGAAGTTAAGAAAAAAGAGAAAGAAATATAAAAATTCAGAAGAAAATAAATGCGCAATTACCAGCATTTAAAAATATAACTGTTTTAAGTAACATTGTAATAAAGACTAATAACAGTCTTCGTGAAATTTGCCATTTGAATGCAATAAAAAATCGACTGACTTGCAATGCTCGTTCAAAAATCTCTCATGCATTCCATGAAAAAAATGTGGAACATATAACAGAGCGCTGATTTCAACTTATTTTCATGCTATCATTTTTTTTTATAGCAGAAGATTCTGACTCATCATCATCAAGAAAAGAATTATTCGACGCAGTTTTGAAAGCTTAACGCAATCTTTTTTGATGTATTGAGAAGATGTAAGTTTAATGTTTTGTTTTGAATATTTATTTATGTTTATAATCAATTCAGACTATAATTTATCATTTTACGGTGCTGAGAATTTACTGTGCTGGGACGTGAGCAGTTTCTGTAAGCTATGGGCAATGACTATACTTTTTAGATGATTTTTTTTTTATTATGATACAATATTTTCTATGCTATGTGCCGGCACAGCCAGCTGTCGTCAAAAAAGGGTCTCTAGATCTGTGGCACGTGATGAACGTTTCAATCGTCCGTCATCTTGCTGGTAGTTAAGTAGAGCGATGGCAACGCCTGCCCTTTTTCCAGCCAACGGCTGCCCTTTTCCAACGTTTCGATCGTCCGCCATCTTGCTGGTAGTTAAGTCGAGCGATGGCAACGGCTGCCCTTTTTCCAGCCAATGGCCCCCCTTATTCCAACGGCTGCCCTTTTTCCAGCCTTTCCTCTTTTGAAAGGGTTGCACCTCAAAGGGTTAAAAGGTTTGCTAATTCAACATACATACAAACATTCCGGAGTTTAGCTGTTGAAAAACACTCATCATTTGCTTTTGAAAATTATTCTCGAAATTCCCTAGTTCTTCCTGTTTGATGGATTTGGAAAAATTCGAAACAACTTGCCAACTTAAATTTAACTATTAAGATGATGAACAGGCATGTGGTTTCAATAGAGGAATTTGAATATTTAAATGATGAATATCCAATTATAATGGCATACAAATAATTAGCATTAATAGATAAGGTGCACCAGTTCTTATTATTGGAAACATTTTTTAGTTGCCTTTAGTTTGACTTTTATTTTGTAAAGTCGTTATGGATATTAGAAATTGGTCTCTATTGCTAAACAAATTAATCAAATGGTTGCTAGATGAGCCTAATCGACAGAAGCTATTGTGTCTCAAACTGGAATCTTGAATAGGTCAGAATAAACGCAAAAAGAATGTTTAAAGAGACATACATTCTTTTCGACTGTATCTTTGACAGCTTTTAAGCAGATTTATTCAGACTATAAAGGTTCCTCTGTTGAAACGTGATACCAAGAATTAAACTTTCACTTTCAACAGTTTTTAACAAAATAAATTTGTATGTGACTGTAATACATTAATATTGAGAAATATGCTAATGAAAAATGGAAACAACACTCTAAAAATTTTTATTAAATAAAAGTACATTGGCAAGATTAGTGCATTAATTGCACCACTTTGTAAAAATACAGTTTTATAAAAAAGCTGGTTATTCATGAATGGATGATAATGATCGCATATATTGTGGATCACTTAAGCGCTTCTTTCTTATTTATACATTTTTGAGGGTAAGCTTCAACTTATACTTCTGTATTCTACTGATGAAATGTTTCATTTGGATGACATCAGTATATTTTGGATTTTATTTATACGATTGTCTATAGACAATATAGAATTTGAAATGAATTCGAAGGAATTATTATGTAATAGGCTTTTATTGGACAGAGGTACGTGTTTTGAGTCTGAATTACACATGTTTACACACGTTATACATAAAATCTTATAGAAACTTTTTAAAAAATGGAGTTCTTTATACGCGAAAAATAATAAGCTCATAGTGATAATAATACTAAAATAAATAAAATATATACGCTTATTTTGAAAACTTGGAAGTGTGTAGCTTTAAATGATTTAGCTTTAGCAGCTTAAATTTATTAATAAAAGAAGTTACGTTCATTTATAGCACCATTTTTGAAATATTAAGCCATAAATAAAATTCATTATACGATGAGATATATTCATGAAGCATATCCTCGAAGAAATAATATATAAGCAAAATAGTTCACAAATTTTCATCGAAATATGACAATTTCATATTAGAATCAGAGTGGTGATCTGCTTCTTAGCTAGATAAATTGCTAATGATATAAAATTTAAATTTTTATGTCATTTTTGGCACAAAGGATATTAGACTGTTTATGACAAGATCTTTAATCAGCATAATCAATAACTGCAATTATAAATACATTAGCAGTTCCAATGGTTTTTCAAATAAGCTTATTAAAACATTTAAAACTGCTACTTATGAGACTTTATGAGGTTAAAGGCAATGCTTAAGTATGGAATTTTTGAAGCATGCGTAAGGTAGAATGAGAGAAAGGAAACAACCTCAAATACTACATGTTAATTATTACTGGACAGCATAATTATTGCTACAGGACAATGTGTACCTGTTGGATGAGGGATGTACAATTATGCCATAACCCTTTAACGCGCAGTGTTCCCGCTCTGGGAACACCCAACTCTGACGTTTTGACTGTTGCCCGTCACGGAGAATAGATTTGATTTCTAAAAAAATAGTTGCGGGTGACATAGCTCCACGAGAATCCTTTACTTTTAAGCACGTCATTTCCCGTAAAGAAATTATCACGATTATTTTTTACAGCACTGACATCTGATGAAAAATGGAAGAATGCGAGAACAGCTGGACAGATTGCCCGATGCTGAATAAGGGCAGCCGTTGCCATCGCTCGACTTAACTACCAGCAAGAGGGTGGACGATCGAAACGTTCATCGCGTGCCACAGATCTAGAGACCCCTTTTTTGAAGACAGCTGGCTGTGCCGGCACAGCTCTCGTCAAAAAAGGTCTCTAGATCTGCGGCACGCGATGAACGTTAGGATCGTCCGCCATCTTGCTGGTAGTTAAGTCGAGTGATGGCAACGGCTGCCCTTTTTTCAGCATTGCGAAAGGGTTGCGCTTCAAAGGGTTAATATGAATGTAAATGTAGTTTTCCGAAACGGAATAGGTGTAATAGTATTATAAATTTAAAAACTTAATTTTCAGTAAAGCAGTACTAAAGTCTTGCATAGTTGATAGAATAAAAATAATGATATGTTGGCCATTTCCTTGTTTCGAACATCCCTGTGAGTCTTCAAGCCTTGCACACAGGGCAAAGCTGGCCTTGCATTAGGGAATTTTCGTAGAACAGACTTTATAATTCAAACGTTCTTGATAGAAAAGGTAACAGAATATTTTTCTATAATATTTATACATTAGTGACACAGAAAGATTAAAATTTAAGTACATAGCATTTCAGGTATTTTTTTCATTGAAAAATTTCACAACGTTACCGAAGTGTTCCAAACATAAAAATTCTTCAGTGTATAAACTGATAAAGCGTTAGCTTAAAAGCATTAAGTTCAATATGTGTTTTAAACATAATTGTGACTTATATAAATGCAATTCAGTTTGAACCATCGAGTACTTTTGCACAGCGCATCTAACCACATTTTTTTTTTTCAAACAGCACATCACAAATACAAATGCCTTCCAAATGTGGCTTGAGTGAAACGGAAATCTCTGTGCTTTTACTCTAGTCGCTTGTGCTGTAAATATACGCGAACTTTTATTCATGTTGCAGTTGAAATGCATACGTGCATGTAAAAGTAATGACTATAAATATTTCGACTAGCTTTCCGCATGCTTCACCTACAGCGGAAGACAAGGATGAGTTCATATGAAAGAAAACGGACAGTGAAACATTAAATACGGTTTTCAAATGCTGTTCCTTTAGGTCTACCAGTAATCACAGCAGTGGTTGTCGTTCTGAATGATGATAACTTTTGGTTGAGGTTTTCTTTGTTGCTGGATTACGACAACTCTGGGAGAATCGAATTGTCTTCGGAACCTGGAAAGAAAATATATCACGAAATAAATTGCATTCAGTACAATTGGGCTCAGTAAATCAACAAACTGTGAAAGACAGAAATCATCGCTGTAAAACGCTAGAATGACTCTTAGAGTAAAATTTTACAAAATTGTAGAAAGTTACGGGGAAAGTGCTTTCAGGTATTCATATTCATGAACATTTGAAAGTATTTAACTCCTTATCTACTGACGGTGCTCAGAAGTACTCTTAAATTAAAATTGCAAAAAAAAAGAAAATCTATTCATTGTAAGCATTCCTTTGAAAAATCACTACCCAATACTTCATTGAATCAGCTTACATCACGATTACATGTTCTATTAGAGTAGATTGTTTTAAATAGACAGCTTTCCGCCCACTTTCTGATCATGTCGAGCCCATCCTCCCAAAAAAAAGATCATTAGTGAATTTTCGGACGTCTGTTTTATGATGAAAGAATTATATTTTCTAAAAGTGTGCCAATCAAAGTATTACTTGACTATTTCAGATGGGTTGGTCCTATACTCTTTTGATAAAGTTTGACTCTAACTGTTTATAAAAAGAGTCATGAAACTCAAAGCTCATGCTTATTATTTTTTTCGTAATTTTCTTTTTTTATTACGTTAATCCCTATTTATTATTCATAGCCTAACTATAACAAGATAAAACAAATATATTCAAGGTGATATTCTTTGCAATTCTTAATTCTGTAGATAAAGGGTTAGTACGAAAAATGTAGCTACATTTATGGATGATTTTTCGATTCATTGAGCTGAATATGGCAGCGACTAAGAAAAGATTGGCTAAAATCTCATTTCGTTCATTTTGGCATTTCAAACTACACTGGTGTTCAGAATTAAGATAATAGCCATATTTTGCCGAATTTCATGAACATAATTAACCCTTTGAGGCACAACCCTTTCCCAATGCTGGAAAAAAGGGCAGCCGTTGCCATCGCTCGACTTAACTACCATCAACATGGCGGACGATCGAAACGTTCATAGCGTGCTACATATCTAGAGATCCTTTTTCGACCGTCAAAAAAGGGTCTCTAGATATGTGGCACGCGATGAACGTTTCGATCGTCCGTCCTCTTGCTGGTCGTTAAGTCGAGTGATGGCAACGGCTGCCCTTTTTTCAGCATTGGGAAAGGGTTGCTCCTCAAAAGGCCCGTTTACATGTGAAAATGGAAAATCCCGGGTTAAAGCGGAGTACAGGGAAAAACTCGCAA
This sequence comes from Cheiracanthium punctorium, assembly GCA_038373885.1. Taxonomy (NCBI): domain Eukaryota; kingdom Metazoa; phylum Arthropoda; class Arachnida; order Araneae; family Cheiracanthiidae; genus Cheiracanthium; species Cheiracanthium punctorium. The sequence continues at coordinate 133,598 of JAWZYV010017704.1, read as the reverse complement.
TGCATCATGGGAAAGCGGGGTTGACTCTGCATTAACCCTCCTTTCGACCAGGAATCTTTCTACCCCGCATTTTTTTCCCTAAGTAGGGGAAGCGGGGTAGAAAGCAGTGGAAGTCCCGGGATTTACTCCGCATTTTTGCACATGTAAACGGGCCCAAAGGGTTAAAAATGCGTCTGATAACATCCGCTGTACTTCTGCAACGTTAAGATGTAAAACTTACCCAGAGAAGATGTCACCGATTCCGGACATCAAGTTTGTGCTCACAGGTATAGGAACTGGCAGGATTCGTGGCCTCATCATCATGCCCATGGCTGCTCCGTGCATGATTGCCTTCATCATGAAATCGCTCTTCACAGAGTGCGTGGAACACATGATCAGAAAAGCAAACAAAATTGCACGCTTCTGGTGGAGAATCATTTCCAGTTTGTTTTCAGCTACAGATATCAGGCAACACTGAAGAAAGAAATTTTTTTTAATTGCTCAGGGAAGAAAAACATAAACTTTGTCGAAAACCAAAAACATGTTATATATACATTATACACGGAAAGGGATAATCATTTGGATGTTTCTATTAGTATTAAACTCATAAATAAATGAATGAATTGCATTCAATTGAATGCAATGTGGGCAATATTTGCTTTAAAACCCTCCAAGCGGCTGAGAAGTAAAATTCCGTCCACTTCATTCCAGTTTTCACTGCAATGCATCTATAATTTAGATTATTTGCAGTAGTGGATCCAGGGGAGGGGCTAGGGGGCTTCAGCCCCCCCCAAAAGAGATTGCTAAAGGGTAACCGTCTGCTTTATTATACTCTTTAGTTTGATAAAATGATCTTTTTTTTTTAACTTAGCCCCTCCCAAAAAGTTTTACATTACTTTAGAGTAAAATTTTGCTTTATGTACATTTTGTTTGGGTGAAATAAGCTTTTTTTCAAAATTTAGCCCCTCCCAAAAAAAATTTCTGGATCCGCTACTGCATCAAGGTATCATAAAATATATCCGACATTCAAGCTTACAGGTATTTTAGGAGTTAACGTTTTAATAATTGCAAATCTTCCTATCAAAATTTTATTTTTTAAATAATTTTAAAGCTACATGAAAAATGTACGGCGAAAACAACTTTACATTATTTGCCCATTTTCAAGACGCTTAGAGGGTTAATTATTTTTTTTTTAAATTTCTCTAGTTGAGTTCGTTCTTCATTTTTTTTAAATATCGCGAGTAATAATACACTTTAGAAGTCTTATTTTCAATATTGCCCTGCGACCGCCTCTTAGAAAGAAGTGGGACAAGTTTTGTCTGGCAATTACACATATATATATATATTTTAATGGGAAATCTATAACAAAAAAGTGTATAAGAATAAATAACTGTAAAGTATGAACAATAAATGTTAAACAATATTAAAAAAAACAGTATTTATTGATGATTTTTTAAACGGTTCGGAGTTCATATTCGCGCACTGAAACTCATTCTCATAAATATGGACCAGGAAAAGGGGGCACTTACCCCTAAATTTTGTTTCAACTTCCGTTAAATAATTAAGCAATGCTTCTTTGCAGTTCATGCCTCTACGGAATTATTAAAAAAATAATAAAAGAAATAATTTTGGAGAAACGAAATACTTTGCAAACTTTGTTGGCTAGTCAAAGAGCTCATTTTATGTTCGCGTAAATAAAAGCTGGCATTATCGTTAAAAAAAAACCACATTTAAATTACATATACATTACCAACTCTCTGTTTACAAAATATCAACACTTAATTGAGTAATTTGTTTAATGAATTGTAAAACACGATACTACATTTCTAAAGCAATCTCTCTCTCTCAATAGTGCTCTTTGGTCTCAATCTGCGTAAACACTTTTTTTTTTTTTTTAACCGGGGTTTTCTCAGGTACCCATTTTTTTAAATAATTTAAATAAAATACTGTCAATATGATTTTGATTTCCCGCTGTCAAATAGTTTCATAGAAATGTATTATTTAATAGAAGAATTAGGTAAATATATTGCTTATTGATAAAGCTTTTAAATAAGGAATCACGCGTAATTTCAATTAATTCTGTAAAATATTTTCACACGATAGAAAAAAAAATTAATTTGTATTCAATTATACAGAACTACTATTGTAATGTAGCAAGTTGAACTAAGTCTGCAATCCAACCCTCATCCCTACGAAAACAATCTGCAGAATTCTTACGCGTAATTTTAGGTTACTGTTTCAACTAATTTTAAATACATTTGAAAACCGTTATTGCGAAGAAATGTAAGGTAAGTTGTAATTTCATTTTGATCTCGCAACAGTATCTCTTGAACTTATATTTTCCAATAATTTTGGTCTGCTGACCAGATTTCAACCTGTACAACATCTTTAACTTCGCATGAATTCAGCTTATAACATTGATAAAAAAATATTCCAAAATAACAATACATCAATATTTTTTTATATAAATAGTAGGATAATGGTTTTGGAAGCATATATTTTAACTGATGATGCAACGTAAAAACAGTGTAGGGCAGTGTCGTAGCCAGAAATTTTTCATGGGGAGGGGGGGTTACGACTACTTCAACCCATATATATGTATAGGTGTGTGTGATAAGGAAGTGAAGAATATACATACTTTGTATGGCAAAAAATTCCTCATGGGGGGTTATGACCCCCCTAACCCCCACTTTGCACGCCACTGGTGTAGGGTTATGTTTAGTTAATTGTATTAGAAATTGCAATACTCCAGCAAAATATTACAGGGATATAAAATAAATAAAATAATAAATTCTACAGCAAAAATAATCAATTTTTATTTAACACATGATATTTATTAATTATTTATATAATTAATAAATTTTTGAAAAAAGTATTATAATTATGAGATTATTTTATTATTTATATTTCGAATCCCTGTGGAATTCGGACCGTATTTTGATTAACAAAGTCTTCTTATGTATGCACTTTTAATTAAAGATTATTAAAATTATTCTGAAAGTTGTAACAAGACATGAAAATAATTGTTATATGATTTTGATAATTTTGAACTTTCTTAGACCAACTGATGACTAATTAAACGCAATTTTGAAAAATCCGCAAATACAACTGTATGCAACAACGATATACAACTGTGTATTTCTTATTTCCAAAAATAATGTTATGAAGTCAATAATATATATGTTCAGACTTTCAGGAAACACATGTATTTTAATGGTTTGAAGTTTAGTATTTACTCTCATTATATAGTATACAGAATACTTATGTTACTAAGATTCATTTGCTAGTTTACTGATTTATTGAAACTTCCATAAATAAACACAGAAATAGATATTTTTGAGTGTTAGATGTACTTAAATTTGAAAGGTCGGTTCTAATAAATTTTTATTATGATATTTTGCACGCTGGTGATTTTTCAAAACTCGAATATAAAAATATAAGTAAATCTTTGAAGCGTGCACTGAGAAAATACAGAAAAAAAAAAATTAGAATAACGATTTGATAACTTGCGATTTTTTTTTATACAGATAGATTCAGAGCAAACTATTTGCCCTTAGGTAGAGATTATCAAAAATATTTTTTTCCCTTAGATAAAATGCCCATTTAAAATAGTTTTCTGTCATCAATAAAATGTTATTTTTTTACCTTGAGGCTGAGAAAAATCCTTAAGCAGGTAGTTTAGCTTCAGAATCCCAACTTTCTTTTTCTTGTTCTTGCTATTATATTTATTACTATTTGATTGGTGACATTTATATGATGTGTATTGACGTAGAATAACTATTATTAAATAATTGATATGCCTATAATTTTCTGATAACTGTCGGATAATGTTTACTATCTTTACCGATTACTTTAATATGGAAGAATTTATTGGCAGTACAGAATTCAATTTGGGGTTGTTTTTCATAAATGAAATCATAAAAATAAATTCGTCATTGAAATAAATTTTAATTTTCCTCATTGGTGTGTGTAGGACTGTATGCTCTTCAGTCGAACTTTTGCGAATTTAAAACAATTGTGGCACTGTTTTAGCTTGCATTACCGTAAAACGTTGAAAAAGAAAGGTTAATGCCATGTCTCAATTAATTTCTGAGCAATATTAATTCATTGCAAATATACAGAGATTAATAATAGAATACGCAGAATATCTAAAAAATGGAAGCACTGTTCACGCGCAAATGTATTCCTAAACAAAGATGTTTATCATTAGATGCATTAAGAACTAAAAAAATAGCGATAACTCTCTAAAATAATTATTGACGTTGCAACCATAATAAACAATTTGCTAAGAGTATAAAATTATATGCTTGAGATCAAGCCTCCAATTTTTGCAGTCACTGTGAAGTAAGAAATCGCAGATAGCCATTTCGCAAGAATAACTTCCAGGCCAAGAGAGTTGCGACGGAAAGCTATTGGGAGACTAGAGGCAGGGCAAAGTCAGACACAAGTAGCCAGATGGCTGAATACCAGTCTTCCTGTGGTTCACAGACCAATTTATAACCATAGATTTGGAATCATGGAAGTTCGGCTCACGAATTCTTAAAAAACAATTTCAGGTTGAATATCGACCACCAAGGAGGATAGATGTGGAAAAAGAGGAAAGGTGGCCATCTTCCATGAGAGAAAAAAAATCTGTAAAATTGTTCCCTTAAAATGTAACAAACATGAATCCTATGGTTAGGCACAGCTTGTTTGTCATTTAAAAAAAGTTGTTGAAAATTCATTTGTTTGAATTTTACGTAATAAAATGACATTATATATCGTTTCTGGTCCACCTGATACTTTTAGAATCCTTCTTATAACTTCGATCTGTAAGGGACATATTTAGACTCACATTAAGGTTGAGTCATAAGTGCCTTTCGGGGAACTACAACAAATTTAGTAAAGAGGCTTATTCTTCCGTATCTAAGTATGTCATAAAAACTGATAAAGAAAAAAAAAATGAAAACTGGAATGAATTGTACAGTTTCAAGCGTTTTCACATGTTATGAGCTAACCATAATTTAAAATAGCTTGATGGCTTGTTTAAAATTTAAGGAGCAAGAAGAACTTTGATGTTAAATGTTAATTGCATAAAGAGGAATTATAATATTACCATTTTAAACATTAAATAAGGATATTTTTATGTATAATGCATATATTTATAATATATACACATGTAACAAATATTATCTATTACAACGTACATATGATGAATTGCTTTTATACTTATAAGCTCAATGTTTGAAGTTATTGTACTACATAATATAACTTAAACTGTCAGTGATATTAAAATTGTACAATGAATAGATACATATTGTCGAATAATAAATTTATATTTAATAATAAAATTGATGTCTATCATTTCGCTTACTAAAGCAACATGTTCATTAACTGCTTCTTCAGGTCGGTAAAATTCATATTTATCTGCTCTATTTGTATTTCTCATTTCTCTTATAGCTAAAAAGCCATATTAGTACCGTAATATACAATTTACTTTGTCTAGTTTAACGCGTTGTTTTATGATTTATTTCATGTGCACTTTCTCGATTCCCCCTCCCCTTTAAATATTATTCCTTCATTGTTTTGTAAATATTTTTTTTATTTCCTAAGTGCAAAATTATTCAAATATTCTTAAAAGATATCCGCACAATCTTGTCTTGATAAGGCTTTTGAGTATATTTTTCTCTAAATTTTCTGTTTAATGGCCGTCAAAATATCTTTTTCCAATTCGAAGAAAATATAAGTACAGTATTCCTAACAGACAAATATTTCCCTTTAGCTATAAAAGTCTTAAAAAATCAGACTATGCATATTTTTGAAGATTATATATTAGCGTATTATTGCCAATCAATAACTTTTTGCGAAAAATAAAAATTTTAAATGTGCTAAAATATTTTCCTTGATTTAAAAGCCAGGCGATGGCTACATTTAGGAAAGAGACATGTTTTTGAATCACCTGAATTTTTATACTATTTTTAATTATTGCTTCATATCTGTCCTGATTCAATGACTAACTGACTCCTCAATGCCCAGCGAAATCTATTGGCGATGAAATTTTTAGGTGCTTATTTCTTTTGAGCTCAAGGTGTCATTTAACAAGCGGTTTTTAAAGATTTGCACCTGAACGGCAGTGGGGAACCTAAACGTTCTTTTCTGATTTCTCTTCCTATCCCGAAGTAAAAAAGAGTTACAAAATTCTTGATTTAAAAGTAGGGGGAAAAAAAAAAACCTAAAAATCATTTTCAGGATTATTTAGAATGCGCACCTAATCAGTGGTGGAAGGCGAAAACGTTCTTTTCCCATTTTCCTTCATCTCATGGGGGAAAGAGATAACCGTACAATTCTTGCTTTAAAATTCAGAGAACACGAATGCCTAAAAATCACTTTCATTCAAACCCAGACGAGGGTAAGGTGCCGAAACGTTGTTTTCAGACCGTGGTAGCAGGCTAAAACGTTCTTTTTACAATTCCTTTTATATCTTAAAGGGAAAAGAGATAACCATGAAATCCTTGCTTTAAAATGTAGCATACAGAAATGCATAAAAAATAATTGGGAGGCTAAAATGTTATTTTCACAGTTCTTTTTATATTTGGAAGAAAAATAGAGATAGACCTGAAATTCTTGCTATAAAATGTAACGAGCACAATTGCCTAAAAATCATTTTCAGGGTTCTTTAGAATTAGCAGCCAAAGGAGGGTAAGGGGCCGAAAAGTTGTTCTCACATATGAGTGGGAGTCTAAAACATTTTCCCCCCACAAAGATTACAGGTTAGAGATTAACTAAGTGTTGAGTGAAATTGTCAATACAGAGAACATTTTATTTAAAAAATTAAGGTTTCATATTAATGGAATGAGCTTTTAAAATCAAGAGGTCATTCCTCGCCTTTAACTGCATTTTGTTTGATTCACTGAACATATTTTAATATTATGCCTCTAGAAAATTTTCTACAATGTTCACGAATCTAAAACAAATCTAAAAAGAGCAAATAAACATAAAATTGAAGAAATTTGTTGTTTCTTCAATTTTATGTTTATTTGCTATTTTGCTTTGTCAACTAATATGTTACCGTTTAGGTAACATATTAGTTGACTATCCAACTAATATGTTACCTAAACGGCTCCTTAAAGTGATCGATTAAAAATTCATTCAAATTAAAAAAAATATTCGGATGTTTATTGTTTCACTTGTTGCCGATCCTATTACTAAATTTCATTCTGTTCTTTTAAGCTGTCTTGAGGGATGCGAGAACAAACATTTGCACTATTTTCACAAAATCTCAAAGTAATGAAATATTGAAAACAATTTTGGAATCTATAGTTCAAATCAACTTTCCACCTAACATAATTCCAAATTTCATTCTATTTCATTCGTCATTTGAAATGGAAAAAAACATTTACAAAATATCAAAATGTCTACAAAATATTTTCAAGTACTTTGACTCTTATAGTTTATGTGGCCATTTATGATGATGCTAAATTTTATTTCAATCGCTTCATTGGTTTGTTCGTGATGGAAAAATATTTACATATTTGGAATAAATTTTTGCAAAGTCTCAAAGTCCAGTCCAAATTTCCAAAAAATAAATAAATAAATAAAAATTATTCAAAAATTTAAGTTGTACGACCACCTATCGTGCCACCAAATTTGGATATTTTTGCTTAATTGTTTCTAAAGAGCCTATGAAACAAAAACAGATAAATCCACTGCTTAAGAGCTTTTTAATAAATTTACTATCATGGCTAATGCATGAACCCTAAATTAAATAATCATTTTTAGTTAGTAGACACTCAACACCTTTTTGTTACAACAAATGTATTTAAAAATATTTTCTAATTACACGTAATGTGTTTATAATTGTTATTATTATTTAGAACATAAAATTAGTTCATATTTGTAACTGTTAATTAAGAGATGACTATTATAATTTTTATTGGTAAGGAAGAAAATATGAACTTGAATTCAAGAGGTTAAAAATATCAATACATTTATTTTATTGAGTGAAATATTTTGACCGATATAGTAAAATTGGCTGATGTCCAATTCAGAAAAATTAAAAGAAAATAATTTCAACTTCAATTTTCAAGTTAGTTTTATAAAGTGGAAGACTTATAAATTCACTAACGGATTATGAATTCATAATAAAATTTAATACACGCTAAAAATTTCTTAATATTTGAAAAAAAAACCCACTATTTCGCATAAAAACGAACAGTGTTTAAATCTTTATACTAATTCATGGGACGAGATCGTTTTCAGAATAACGATCAAATTATTTTAACATATTTTCGATTTGTCTCGTAAATTGTAAATATTATAAAAACTATATAACAATATTATGGTAAAAATTAAAAATAAATAATTAGAAATTGCAAATTAACTGCACATTTTTGTGTGAAATAAAATTACTTCCACCTACCTTTATGACAGAAGTGGGTGCCAATTAATCCAAGTTACCACGAGAGCGACCCATCTGAAAGAGAGCCAAAATGTTTATCAAAAAGCTTTAATCTAGAAATGCTCTGTTATATAGTCAAAGGGAAAAAGGAACTGAATGAGAAGGAACTTCAATCTGAATTATTTGAGCTAGGTATGCTTTTTTTTTTTTTTTTTCAGCGTAAACTTTCCCCAAAAGTACAAGCTGCTTAGTAGTACGGTGCTCAGTCAAGTGTACGGCAGCAGATTGATATTTGATGAACCTCGCGAGCATCCGTGTGTTGCCAAAGATCGTAATTGGAATCCTTTAAAAAAATTGGGATGTACATTTTTATATTCGTAATTGGAAGCTTCTTCCAACTGCGTATAAAACATCTATCTAGGTCGCACAAGTGTTTGAGAGAAAGGACAGTTTATACATAACATTTTTTTTCTTCTTTTGATCTTGAAAAGCGAAACGTAAAGCTCAGATAAAGCAAGGAAAAGGGAATAAATATTTATGGGTTTTTAGAATTTTAAAGTGTTGCATAAATTCACTTTTCCTGGTCTGTGATAAATGTATTTTTGAAACATTTATCCCTTTTGGTGAAAAAGATAGCGTGAGAAATATATGAGAAGGTGTATTCAATTTTCAGAAAGTCTCGGGTAGAAAATTTATGTAATTTATGAAAATGGGCTTTGAAAAGATTCAGTAAATCTCATTGTAAATGTATTCAAATTCTTGACGATTCAGACCGTTAAATTTTACATTTGTGTTATGTAATAACGTATTTTACTATTTTAAACGTGATATTTTGAAACTTGTTAAAAGAGATTTTCTGACAGAAATAGATTATAAAAATAAAAATGGCGTTCTACTAATTTTTAAGTATGGTGCCAAGAATTTTATAATTTATTTTTTGTATAGATATTGTTCATTTTTTTTAGATTAGCTGATTTATTCGTTTCGTAAACTTATTATTTAAGAAATTAATGACTGTAATTGAACTTACTTTTTAAAAACTTACTTCTATCTGATTTGGCTGCTTTCCAGAACTTAATTGAAAAAAATACTTCTTAAATGAAAAGCTAATTGTTTGCGCTTCAATATTAATAGTTTTCCCACAGTGAAAAAAAGTGTTTTGTCGATTCAACAAAATTTTGGTTGGTTGGCTCCATTTCAAAGAAATATTTTGTTAATTTAGCAAAAACATTTTTTAAATTAACAAAATATTTCGGCTGAAATAGCGCCAAACAAATTTTTTTGAATCAATAAAATTTTGTTTAACTGAACAAAACATTTTTTCTGTGCATACTGAAAACAAAGTAGGTAAGAAACGCTTGTCAAACACTAAATTCAGTCCAGGTATATGCCTTCATATGTTATATTATAAAGAACACCACAACAGATTCAAAATTTTCTTCAGGTAGTCAGAGTGGATATTTGACTTACTTGCTCATTACATCATCTATTGATTGCTTACCAAGAAAATTATTGCATTTTAGTTTGGTAATTTCACCAAGAACAAATCTGAATTATGCCACAGTTCTTTACGAAAAGGCTGTGAAGATTTATAACATGATCGTCTGCTCCCCACCCAAATTACTGTTATTAGTGTGGTCTAAGTCATCCTCTAAAACGATTTTAATCCATTCTTCACGATTTTAATCCACTCCAGTAGAAAAATTAGATTTTCTGTTGAAAGAGAAAAGGAAATGGATCCTGCGGGAGGATTTTAGGAGGGGAGAGGGGACAGGAAAAAGCATTTCTTTGTTTCTTTAATTAAATTCAAACAAAAGCATTTTAATGAATTTTTTTTGTTTGCAAACATGCTGAATCTAAACATAGGATTCATATTTGTTACATTTTAAAGCATTCATTTTAGAGGTAATACTTTCAAGAAAAATGGCCACCATCCACCTTTCTTTATGTGTCTTCCTTTCAAGGAGGACGATTTTTAAAATGTCCTGTTGTCAGGGGCCTAGCTAAGGGGGAGGGGATGAGGAGAGTCTCCCCCTTTTTCCTAACACTCTCAAATTATGTTAAACTTGGTAAAATTAGATACCTAGTGAGCAAAGCTTGGTATAAAAAAAATTAACGAAAAGTATAATTTACTTTTTATTTCTGTTACACTTGGCAAAATTACACAAACTCAGTTTGGAAAACTAAGACGTTGGTTAGATGCATAGCTGATAAAAAAAAAGAAATGTTGGTAAAAACCGATATTTGACTTGTCAGTTTATCGACCCCCCCCCCCCCCTACACAGTTAAAAAGGTATTAAGCCTGTAATTAACCTTTAGGTATGCATGAGTGTTGAACTTTAAATTTTTATACAGGAAGCTTATAAATATCTATTTGAATGTGTTCGCCCCTTATCCACCCCCTCATTTCCATAGGCTTCAAGTTTTGGGGAATTCTGTTTTATTTAGCACCTATAAAGCTCACATGCGGGCCAAATTTCAGTAGTTTAGGCTAGAAGAAATGTTGGCATACGAAAAACGACATTATTTTCCAGTCCTTCTCAGATATATATATATATATATATATATATATATATATATAAAATATATAATAGCTTACTTAATATATATATATATATATGAAGTACAAATGAAGATTTGGATTAATTTTGGGGATACGGCCGATTATTTACCCGAGGGATATAGGCAGAAGGAGGGGGTACCTTCCTTTGGGGATTTCCTAAAGGGTCTTAACCCGTATTTATTTGAAGTTTCGGTGAAAACCACGGAAAAAGTCCGAACAGTTAGGTCGACGGACGCGAACTGAGTTTGAACCAAGCACCTTCCGTTTCCCAGTTGAGAGCGCTATGCGCTCGGCCACTGGTCAGGCCACATATTAAGAATAGATACAGTTATATCGTAATACTACAAAAATAAAAGCATTGCCGTTGTATTTCCCTGTATAAAGATGAGCTACTTCAAAGGCACCTTAATGAAAAATATCCTTAAAATTAGAGAAAAGAAATGTAAGGAGAATCACGGCTATCCATTTCATTTCTTATGTAAGTTTTCGTCGAAGAAATAGTAATCCTAACACGTATAAGCTTATTTGCAGCGTAATCATTGTACTTATTGAAGCGAAAAAAGAAGGCATTCTGTTTTTCATTCGGAACGATGTCGTATATTTCAATTGAGAAATCTGGGCCCTTGACAATGAACTTATTACTGAAGCATCTGTACTGTGCTAGAGGATAATGTAGGTTACGGTTACAAGAGAATATATAAGTAGCGCTCTCTGCTTTGATAATTTCGCGTGATGCGCCTGATAATTACCTATTCATTATTATTTATTAAAGAGAAGAATAAAATTTTATTATCATTATTTATTACTTGTTTTTCATTCATGAATATCATACCTGTTTTGAAGTCTGCGGTATATTTCAATTCTCTTTACATTACCACTCAAGGGATACATATTTTAAGACTAGCAGTGGGATGTTTTCAGTTTGGCAATAAATTTGGTAAAATGCTGCGCAGAAAAATGCACAATTCCAACTGAATGGAAGTTTCAGAAACTGATTCAGGTGTACTCATAATCCAAGTATCAGGCGATAAAATGACGATAAATTACGCCGAGCGCTAGAATAACATCTTCTCAAAATCGCATATGAACCATTTTAATTTTCGGCAAATTAAAAAGTTGCACGTTTTAGTCTCGGAAAATTTCCAAATCCTATTTTTCTTTTGAGTATAAAACATTTCATTCCTGCTCTAATTTCACATGCACACGATATTTTAATTAAAAAATAACCTTCCAAATAATCTAAAAAAAATCGTCATTCTTTTATTTTTACTTCAAGAGTCTGAATCATTTAATAAACTTGCCAAATATGGCAACCTAGATATGCTTAATTCTCACTTTTCCACTGCGGGGTTATAATTGCGAAGTGGCGGAGATAAAAAATTAGCCTCTTGCGACACGTTTTATATCGATATCTCCTAAAATAATTCGAATTTCGAAAAAATCACTTCGAGGTATGTCGGTACCCGTCCTGGAGAATTTCCATACAAAATTTAGTAGTTCTACGATCACCAGGGATGTAGCCCTAAAATAAAAAGTGACGGGGCGCTATAAATAAGCTCATCGCTTGCGAATTTTTTTTAAGAAAGGGCGTGGCCAACGGTTTCTTTTAATAAAGAACTTTTTAAATTGCAATTTATTCTATTTACAACTCGAAGTAGTAAAAAACAATTGATTCTGAACAATGACCATAGTTCCTCCTTTCCTTCAGCATGACTTGTGGAATGCTCGTGATTGACATGACGAGATTGGCTAGCTTCAGCATTTCCAAGTCGAAGCAACCACGCTTTGACATCAGGTATTGCATACCATTGTTGAAATGGGGGACTATTAAGTTTAATCAACACTGAGGGTGACACTTGTTTTATTAAAATGTTTGAACGCAAACGAACTGATTAAATTCATCACTAAAACCTGGTAATTCAGACATATTTTAAACACCTGATAATTTCATTAACCAGGGCGCCGTCCCGCCTTGAAAAAAAGTACCGGGGCTCTGCCCTGGTGCGCCCTGCCTCCACTGCACCCCTGAGGATCACCCTTCTCTTGGCTAGGCGAGACACAGACAAACAAACAAACTAACTAACTAACCAACCAATTAACTGACATTTTACAGTACGTTTTATTTATATAGTTATATATATTTCACTTTTGGAAGAGATAAAAAATTCTCTTGAGCTTTTAAAAATATTCAAAATATTTTTAAAAGCTCATTCAAACAATTATTCTTAGTTATTAGTTTCTGTAAAAGTATTCGTTAGGCCATAAATTTCAAATGTTTGATTTGTAAGAGCTTTTGATTGAAGCTTTTGATTGATTTAGATTGATTGAGAGCTTTTGATTGATTTAGATTTTTTGTCATGGTGTCTGTGCGTGGCTTTATCACGCTAAAAATTAAGGCGCCTCCACTAATTCCGGCCAGTAGTGGCTAGTGCCCGTCACTGGGAAAAAATTATCGATGGAAACTAATAATGAATAAAATATTATTCACATTTAAAACCCCTTCGGCATTTCTAGCAACAAAGTTTCTCATGGGTTATTTCTTTTAAAATGTTGTTTGTGTTGTAAAAAGCAGTCTACAATTGTCTTTTGACAAGACATTTTAGGGCTGATTTTAAAAATTGTTTATAAAAAATATTTAACAGAATATTTTATTTCTTTAATTTAACTTGAGGCCTGATTTTCAGATTTTCTTCAGTATGATTTTCAGATGGGATTTTAGGGTGAAAGTCCCATCTGAAATCAAATTAAAAAGGTAAATTATTTGGTCAAATTTTTGTACAGATAATTTCATCTTAAAAGTCGTTAAAGGCGTTAGAAGACTCGCATGACTTTAGGAGAAAATCAATATTGAATCGCTATAGAGCAGTTGTATTTTGGTGTTGTCGTTTTTTAAATATTTATTTAAAATTGAGGGTTCATTGAAAACATTTCGTGATAAACGTCAATGTTTACCCAATAAGGATAATACATTAAAGTATTTTTTAGGTAAAACAAATGTCAGTGTAGTTGTTGTGTAGTTTTTTATATATAGTCAACGCTAAAGCAATTTTATGGCTCACTAAGAATATTTTAAATTTACTATTGTCCAAAAATTCACTAAAGATACGCAAAGCAACTGCAACGAATGTTAAAGTCGTACCGAAGAAATTATTATTATTTTTTAAATTTTATTTTCACCACAAAGGATTTAATATCTCCGTTTTCAAACATAATACTCTAAAAAATGCATTTTTGCCGCATGAATTTTTTATTGTATTTAACTTATAACTGCTTTTGATTTATAGAAATAAATTAATTAAAGTAACCAAGAAAATATAAAGGATTCCATTCCAATTCACTTAAAATAATGTAATATCAAGTTATGTTTTAAGTACTAAGCTTTAAAACATTATTTGATGTTAGATTATTTTAAGTGCACGTTTTAGTCATTAAAAGATTGGGGAAAATGTGTGTTATTTCTATTATTTAAAAATAATTCTCTAATGGATTTGTCCTAAAAATAAAAGATATCGATTATTTTTTCTAAATTCGGACGAATACAGAAAGGGGAAAAAATCTGACAACTTTTCAACGTATGGGAAAATAAGCGGTAAAAGTTATTCAAGATTTTTGAAGCCATTAGAAAACTTCATTACTTTAGAAGCCATTAGAAAACTTTAGAGCATTTTTCTACAGGAAGAAACGCATCAGCTAAACACCATTTTTCTTGAACACGAAATCCATTAATGAGATGTTCTTATTTAAATTTATCTCGCAAATATTGTTGATGTTTTTGAGGAAAAAATCCCTTTATTTGAGATAGGAATGATTGTGAATCTCCACTTTCCTTTCCTAGATTTTGACTTCAGATTAAACTTCCGCTGAATGGAGAAAAAAAGTGGATAAAATAATTGCAGTTTTTGGATTTGAATGATAGTGACCGGTTGAAAACTGGACATGAAATACTTCCTGATGATCAAAATCAACAAGTTTCCGCCAGTTATTGAGAGTTTTCCCATTTGTAAAAGAAAAAACGAATTTGTTACTGACAGTTGTTTATAATTCAAAGTTACTTCCTTTCTGTAAATATATATATATGCGCGTATAGTTTGGTGGAAGCATACATTGCTTTATGATACGCACCCTTAGTTTAAAAGAAGTAAAAAAATTATTTTAGCCTCTAGATTTTGTTGAGCTACAGAGGAGTAAAATTTAATTTTTCTCCAATACTTTGAATTATTTATTACGTTTCCAAGTTTAGGCCCAAAATTATTCATCCGATAGTTTAGAGTGATAAATATTTAATTTGTACACGCTGGTCAAATTTTAAGTTAGTTTATGTCTTGATAACTTTAGAATTTTAAAAAGATTTTGTAGGATTGATGCTTTCATTTCCCAGAGATGTTGCTTTAAATTGAAATCACAGACATTCATCAAAAACTTCACACAATACCTAAACCGTTTTAAAAAAATCGAAACTTTTAATTTTTACAAAAAAAAAAAAAAAAAAAATGGTGTAAAAAAAGATGTCTAAATTTATACAAATATGGTGTAAATGCTATATATATTATTTTAAATCAAGCAAAATGTAAATTTTAAATAAAAGAAAATATTTCTTAAAATCTTTAAGATGTTCTTAAGGGGACAAGGGACGTTCAATATTCAAAATTTTAACTTGTAATCATATGTAAAGTTGTTTAACAGAAAATCATAGTTGTCTATCATAATAGTTTACATCTATATTGGAACTAAAAATTAAAAAAAATACGCCTTCTATTTTTTTATTTAAAATATCCCAAGCGCATTCTAAATTAATAAAAAGCTATATATTTTTTTTAATATACACTTGCAATATATGTATGAACATATCTGCGCATTCATTTTTATATGTGACAAGGGTAAGCTTTATAGAAAAAAATAAATTCATGTGAGATGTAGCTTTTTTTTTTTTTTCAAATTTCCATCCTATTGTTGCATTTAAATTCCTATAACTCCTTTATAAATTCCTATATACTTTATAAATTCCTATTAAATAACCTTTGTTAGAAAATTTAATGCACAGTTATGTTTATACATGCATGACAAATGTACTATAAAAAATTACGGCTTTTTATTAATTTGGAATGCGCATGGGATATTTTGAAAAAAATATTGAATGCGCATTTTTTCCCTCAAGGATAATTAATATATATTTATCTTATAGTTTTTTTAAAAGACTTTATTATAGTTGTTAAAAGTAAACCTATAGTTGTAAATGTAAACCTTTGTTTTAAACAACTTTACGTATACTTTGAGACTAAAAATTAGGAAATGACAGTTTTCAATTCTTAAGTTCCTTGTCCCCTTAAGAGGAAAGTGGCAACTTTTAAACCTTGAAAAATATCTAAAACATATTTATTAAATTTTTAAAACGTTTGAATCACCTGCTTTAAGCCGGGTGAAAAAGTTCCTATTAGAACGTGCTTGGTTACAGAAAGGAATGTGCATATCATTACATATACACTTTTATACACTTTTCATATGCACATTTATACTTTTTATATATAGTACTTTTAAAAATTTAAATACGATTTTCTCAAGCAACTTTTAAACCTTGAAAAATATCTAAAACGTATTTATTAAATTTTTAAAACATTTGAACCACCTGCTTTAAGCCGGATGAAAAAGTTACTATTAGAACGCGCTTGGTTACAGAAAGGAATGTGCATATCATTACATATATACTTTTATACACTTTTCATATGCACATTTATACTTTTTATATATAGTACTTTTAAAACTTTAAATACGATTTTCTCAAAACTACTTTTTTACAACCTACATTCATGATTCTGAAAAAACTTTATCGGATATTGCATTGAAGTTCTCTGGGGGAAGTGTATGGTTTTAACACCTACTACTAACACCTGATTTTACACGGCTTTGTATTTATTTATTGTTTGGAGAAACATTGTGAATAAAAGAAGCAATTTTAAAATTTTTTATCCTAAGGAGCTCTGGGATAAAACAAATTGTAAACTAAAACAATTTTTTACGTGTAGGTTATCACCTACTATATTGTGATAGTTAAAAATGTAAATGTTTAATTCATGACTACCTTATTTTTGCAAACAGCAGCTTAGTATCCTATACTTTACTATACACTATATCTATAAAGTAAATTCCATATACTTTACTATACACTATATCCCATACTTATCGAAAATAACTATAACTATTGTACACATACATGTAATAAATAAAATTCCATATCTTTGATAATTATGGAATTTTATACACATATTTATAAATAATAAAGGTACTCCATGTAAAACTTTTATGCATATTGATGGTTAAATAATGGAAAGTTTTAAAAGTAGAAGAAAGAGCAGGTTATTTCAGTAACTTAAAGGTTAAAATTTCCCATAAAATAAAATTTTAAAAATGTTTTTAATACAATAATAATGATATGTAAATATGTGCTGAGGAAGGGCTTACGTATAATGAAAATTAAGTGATCACATTTATTTCAATTATCTCAATTATAGTCAACTTAACTTTTAAAATTTCTTATCGATTATATAAGAATGGGATCATTGAGCTGCATTTGAATTTTATTGTTATACTAGCTAAAGAACACATAGTTAACGGGTTAGCATTTAATACTAGCTTTCAGAAGGAATTTTTGCTTGCATTGTAGGTACGTTGGGTTCCCAGGTCCTTGAAACGGATAGAAATCACATTTTCTTTTAATTCTAAGTAATGTACAAACTATTAATTTCATTTATATATTTTCACAAAATCTCTAAACATATAAGTACAAAAATTGAGATAACTTGATTCCTATAGTTTATGTGACCACCTGTATGAGGATGCTAAATTTATTATTTGCTTCAGTGGGGCTTTATATGGGATGTGCGAACAAATACTGATTCGCGAACAAAAATGTGAGCATTTTGAATAAAGCTTTGCAAAATATCAAAATCTAATAAAAATATTCAAAATAATCGACACCTGTAGTTTAATCTGAATGGCCATCTATCATGTAACCCAATTTCATTTCATTCTCTTTAGTCGTTATTACGTGAACAAAATTTGACACATTTTAAATAAATTTTCGCAAAATATAAAAAACTAATCCAAGTTCTCAAAAAATCAGATGCTTATAATTTAAACTGAGTGGCCCCCTATCTTGCCACAAAATTTAATTTCATTTGTTTCAGCCAATTTTACGAGATGCGCGAAGAGTAAAAAGCGTCACGGACAGAATGACAGAACGACCTACTTTTTTTCTGAAGGTCGTTTTGGGTTCCCAGGTGCTTGAAAAGGATTGAAATCTTTTTAAAAAATTTGATTCCAACTAATGTACTCACAAAAGTCTAATTTTATTTATGCAGATTACACCATTCGATGTATTTTAATGTGCTGAAGTAAATTTTTATTAAAACGTTTTATTTTATTTTATTTTGGTTAAGATAGACGGACCTCGGAAAAAAATATAACTGGTGTTATACTGTAATTTGTTTTTGTTTGTTTTCCCGTAAAACAACACACACACACACACACATACATGTATGTACAATAAAAGTAAAAACTATCTTTTTGCTTACACCAGTTTTCTTCAGATTATTTGAAATTTGTAAACCTCGGTGCAAATTTTTCTGTCAGTAAAAAAAAGTTTGATTGAATCGATAAAATAAAACAAAAGAGGGGGCACGCTTTTTTGTGCACAGCTGTAATCCCATAACCATCGGTTAGATTTGGAATTATCTAGAAGAAAACTCCTAAATAGGTCCCATTATATAACTCAGCGAAAACAATACAGCTGTTTTTAGAATTTTCACGTTCCACTTCAGTTCATTTAAAATGGAAGAAAGCTTTTTGGAATTTTTCTCTTTGCGGCAAATGACCGATTCGTGTGAGAATCAGTGGAGTAATTACTGGCTGTTTTGTTCACGATTTTGACTTCGTTTGCTAAACGAATGCGGACACTACTTAATCTTCTGTGCGAGTTCTATACGTCAACATGATGTTATTATGAATGGAATTTATCCAAAACATTCTCCGTAAAGGAATTCTCCTTAAGTCATCTCGCATTTGGACATTCTAAGGATTGATACACAAGAAGGAAAATACAATAAAAATGTTACATTTAATTGAAATATACATAAGGGACAGTCACAAGTGTACTGTTACTCATTCGCACATACTGGGCCTATTCAAAGAATGCTCAGTGTGATTGTATTTTAAAGGTTTTTAAGGATAAGACATAATGAAATATCATACATCTACTGAACTTCAGTTTTTCGAGCACATATTTGTTTAAAGTAAAATACACACTTCTACATCATAAAATATTATTAGACATTAATAGTTTTATAAAAGTATTTTGACGAGATGGTAAACTATAACTACTCCTTTTCTTTTATTACAGTTACTATTATCAAATTTGAATGTTGATAAAACTTCCTGAATTCAGTAGAATATGCATTTTTTTTCCCAATAAGAGACATCTTTCTTTATTTTATTTATTTTCTGGAACCCAGGTTTAACCGTAGTGGCAAAAATTCGCCAACCTGTACCAAACGTTTATTCTTTCTGTTGATACATGAAAAAACACAACAAGGAGCCTGTGGTGCAACAGCTGTGGCATCTCCTGTCAGGCATTCACAGACCAGTATAGCAAACAATGTTGGGTACAAGCAGGATCTGTGGGATATTTTATACTGGGAGACAGTGGCGTAGCCAAGTGGGGGGTCATAACCCCTCCCCCCATGAGGAATTTTTTTTCCATACAAATCTATATTTCACTCCCTTATCCCACACATGTATACATATATATGAGTTGTAGTAGTCGTAACCCCCCCCCCATGAAAAATGTCTGGCTACGCCACTGCAGGGAGATAATCAGTTATGTTTAAAATAAAGGGAAAAGAGAAATTTTCTAAGTACTAATCTCATTTTGTAATTACTATATCACAGATGGCCATGGCTCACTAGCCACCTCGACCTTCAGACAGAAGAACATAATGTATGAAATCAGAAGTCAAAATTTACGGTAGCCCGCAGGTTCGAAACCACAAAAATACATCACACAAATTTTGTTGGTTCGTTGGAGAAGTAACATTTTATTTACAATTTTCTCTTGCAAACTTTACTCATTTAGTCCTACAATCCACGTCATCTAACTTTACTGATACATGTCATATAAATTGATCTATATTTAATATTTTTACTTTCCGAACATGTACCATGTAAGGAAAGTATTGTAATCATGAAAAAATTCGAATTCGAGATTTTGGTGTATTTACACGTTTTGAGGTCTTCTGAATTCATTCATGCTATTTTTACGAGATGCATGTATGTATGTGTGTATGTGTGTGTGTGTGTGTGTGTGTGTTTGTGTGTATGTGAGTGAACACGATAACTCCTGAACGGGGCATGCGATTGAGCTCAAATTGGGTATATATGTTATAAACCACCGTCGCAAGACCGGTATTGATTTTGGTGTGTATAGGACTTACAGTTTTTCTACAGGGCTACGACAAAGATTTCTTTTACATTATGGCCTACGGAGGAAAATTTTGGAAAGTGCGCTAGCGTTTAAACGGTACATTCGATTGAGCTCAAATTGGGTATACATGTTATAAACCACCATTGTAAGACCGGTATTGATTTTGATGTTTATAGGACTTATAGTTTTTCTACAGGGCTACGACAAAGATTTCTTTTACATTATGGCCTATGGGGAGAAATTCTTGAAAGTGCGCTAGCGTTTAAACGGTACATTCGATCGAGCTTCAATTTGGTATATATGTTTGAATGATTCATCGATTAAAATTTATTTAAATGCTTGGTAATGATCTTAATCGTAAGTGTTCGGAAAGTCGAGTAGAGTCACTCCAGATTTTTTAAATAAGTATTACGGTTTTTAATCCAGCTCTCAACGAAAATCAATTTATACTGCTCATGCAATTTCTTTTATTTTCTAATTTTTACTTTCCGAACATGTACCATGTACCATGAAAAAATTCGACTTCGAGATTTTGGTGTATTGACGCGTTTTGAGGTCTCCTGAATTCATTTATGCTATTTTTACGAGATGTATGCATGCATGTGTGTGTGTGTATGTGTGCTTGTGTGTGTGTGTGTGTGTGTGTGTGTGTGAGTGAGTAAGTGAGTGAGTGAGTGAACACGATAGCTCTTAAACGGAGTATTCGATTGAGCTCCAATTGGGTATATATGTTATAAACCACCGTCGCGAGACCGGTATTGATTTTGGTGCGTATAGGACTTATAGTTTTTCTACAGGGCTATGACAAAGATTTCTTTTACCTTATGGCCTATGGGAGGAAATTTTTGAAAATGCGCTAGCGTTTAAACGATACATTCGATTAAGCTCAAATTGGGTATATATGTTATAAAACACCATCGTAACACCTTTATTGATTTTGATGTGTATAGGACTTACAGTTTTTCTACAGGGCTACGACAAAGATTTCTTTTACATTATGACCTATAGGGGGGAGGTTATTCTTAAAAGCGCGCCAGCGTTTAAACGGCACATTCGATTGAGCTTCAATTTGGTATATATGTTTGAATTATTCATAGATTAAAATTCATTTAAATGCTTGGTCATGATCTTAATAGTAAGTGTTCTGAAAGTCGAGTAGAGTCACTCCAGATTTTTTATGTCATGTACACGGACTAGTGATAAATGTTGAGGACCAGGGCAGTCCTGGAGTCGCTGGTACAAAAGACAATGGGCGCCGGCAGCATAGGGCAAGGGGGTAATGCCCCCCTGGATTTTTGTATGCAGTATTTTCTCTTGCTTTTTTGCTATTTCCAACATGGTAACCATACGTTGAAGTAGTCTTCCCCCCCTTGAGTAGTCTTTGCCCCCCCAGGAATAGTCTTTGCACCCCTCTGGGAAATATTCTGCCGGCGCCCAGGCCATTGACTAAATATTCTAATTTCTGCCCCTGTATGAAATATGGTAAACTATAACTACTCAGTGTCCAAAAGTAATTAATTTCGTTTCTTTCAAGTTAAGAAACTTAGCAAGGTTATTAAATATTTTTTAATGGCAATAATTATACAAAAATCTATAAAAGTATACAGTGTCAGTCGGTCAGGAAAATCACAAAAGTCTGGAAAATGAAAAATAGGCCATGAAAGTCTAGAAAAAGCCTGGAAAATGCAAAATGGGTCAGGAAAATTGTCTGAAAGAATAAATTTATCTTAGTATAAAAATTTCTTGGCAGGTTTTTTTTTTCTCCAGATGGAAAAGGCTGATAAAGATGGTTTGTGTTTAAATAGAATGAATGGAATACCTGTTTTAAATGGTAGACGGCCGAGGTGTGAAGGTCCCGGGTTCGGGTCCCAGCGCGCGGCTGTCGATCTAACGGTCTGGAGTTTCGGTAGGTTTTCTCCAGATGTAACGTAAATACGCGTTAGAACCCCTTGGAAAGTCCTCCTACCAAGGCACCCCTCATCCTAGGCAGATACCCCGCGAGCAGGTTTGCCTTAAAACACACACAAACATACCTGTTTTACATTCTGTATGAATGTGTTTCTTGGGACAGAAGGGTCTAAAAACTATTTGTCTATGGCATGTCTATAAAATATAGATGTTTTCATTACTATAACTTTGTATTCTTCCGGATTTAAGTGTAGTTGACCAAAAGATAAAATTTTGTGTTTGATATTCGGCGTCTGCATTTAAAATTGTGATTTAGGCATAAATATTGGCAACCCCCAATTGAGTTGTTAAGAGTGGTACTTATAAAGCCTGGATGACAACTCAGGCTTTATAAGTACCACGCTTAACAACTCAGTTGGTTAATTCAATATTGACGTCATATATTGAATCAATATTGACGTATTGACGTTATAAGTAGTATTTGTCAATATTGGTTAAATTTGAACTAACTAGTACCTTACATAAAACTCATAGTAATTTTTTTCTATCTAATTTAAGTACATCAATAACTATATTCCAGTTGAAAATTTATTTCATGTAAATTGTAGCAAAATATTCAAGTATAAAAAGGTGGTGGAAATGTTGAGAGATTTCTCAAAGTAAAATGTATCTATGGTCAATAAATTTTTTCCAGAAACTACCAAAATTCTGGAAAAAGTCAGGAAATTAAATTCATTTTCAGAAATTTAGTTGACACCCTGATGTACTAAACCTCTAAAAAAATTTCGACTAAAAAGCTGAATCACTTCACGATATAGATTCAGTTTATTGAGTTACAATTATTTAGGGTGTATTTATTTAGCAACAGTGAGGTAAAATGTTAAAAGCACAGAAATTTCAGAAATTCAGAAAAAATTCAGAAGCAATTTTTTTTATCTCAGTAATTTGTCAATAATAAAAGTCTTTATACATTACATAAAAAAAAATCCCAGTCTGTCAATATCATGGCCTGCTGACCACAACTTTTCCTTGTCACTTCCCGATTAGATTTCCACTTTCGTTTAACCTACAGCTGTTTTCTACACCGCTTGACTGCTTTAGCATAAAAATGCTTAAAAAACAAAGGTCTAAAGTTCAAATGAAAGCGCAAATACGACAGTAAAAACATGTTTAAGCATTCCAATAATATTTGTATAGACATGTTAATAATATCTACAGAAGTGCATTAATAATATGCCACAATCTCCAAACATCGAACTGCATCGGGCTGGAAAATTAAGCTGTCAAATAAATAAAAGTGTAATTAAGCAATAGAGTTATTTTGGTGATTGTGTTTTTACAACAGCTATATATATATATTGTTGCAGAAAAGTCTACTTAGTTTTCGGTTCGTAGTTTAAAAGTCCAGTGTACATGAAAAGTTCTAGTGAAGAGTCCAGTTGATAGGACGAAACACAAAATTTATTGATTCCAGAAATTCGGCGAACAGCCTTCAGTGCACAGTTCACAGAAATTAATAAGCTTATCACATAAGCTTTGCCATATGCTGCATCTCGCATCCAGTGAAATCCTACCACAGTCTAAAATTCAGTGGAAAACCTCGGCTGTTTTCAGTATACAGCATTGAACAATCCGCAACATCTTTAAAAAATAGGCTTCTCAAAACAAGCTAGAAAGCGTCACTTATAATACCTCGGTACAAAGAAGCAAAGCTTCTAAGCAGAACTAGCGTTTCTCTGCCACCAAAAGCTGACAACTGCTAAACTGAGCTTCTGGAGCGAGCTGTTCTTTTATACCTTTCACCGACGTTATCGAAGATGCTACGACTATCGTCCAGTGGTACTTTCCAGAAGTCTTCAGTTATTTGATTGCATAATTACAATTGCGTAATGCCAATACAGGAAAGCAAATATTACTTTCATTACTAACAATACAGGAAAGGCCCATTAATAAAGTCGCGAAAAATCTCGCCAAGCTTGGCGACTGAAAAAATAGAATAAATAAAATAGAATAATTTAAATTAAAATAAAATAAATAAATAAAAATAATAAGGATAAAGAAGTATAAACTCCAAAGAATTATGCAACCGAACGGCATATAACAACAAAAATAAAAATACAAATAAAACGACAAGAATAAAAACTTTTCACAAAAGACAATAAAAAGATGAAGAAAACAACGGATCTCCTTTATATAAATGCTGTGCCAGCATTTGGTCCGACAAAGAGACTTATAGCGCTTTTATTGATCAAACTATCGATCACAGCTATAAATGAGATAAAAACAAGCTAAGAAGCTAAAAGACAATAAAAGCATAACCCAGTCAAATCTGAGATTCCGAAAGATAAAGCATAAAACCCATCAAGTAAAATACAGAAAATCCAAAAATATATCTCGAATATATATATATATATAACAAGAAACTCCAACTCATTTGTCATGTTTCAAGATAATGGCTTGTATTGACTGTTGAAGTTGGTTAATTTCTGCTCCAAAGATAGCTGCAAGCACGATAATCATTTAGACTCATTATTGTTTGCTCATACAAATGTGCCGTTGATCTAGGGAACAAACAAAGGGTGATCAATTTAAAAGAGTACCCGTTGTTTTTTCTTTTATCCTTAAGTTTCACGGAATTGGCAATTATTCCAACACTGAAGTATTATTGGTGGAACCTTATTTGGGCAATTTTCATCACTGTGGAACTGTTTCAATTTTATTTGTGAGGAAAAACAGAGATAGAGACACACAATGTTATTTAATTCTAGGATAATTTTATTTAAAATAAAATTATATCAAATTTTTGACATTATTATTTCTTACAACAATGTTAAATTTTTTTAATACCATTTTCAATGCAAAGATGAACACGTCGAACCAAATTTTTTGACATATTTCGCAATATTGTCGGTGTTATAGACGAGATTTCTTGTTTTATTTTGTTTTAATTCGACAATTGTAGTCGACGATTGTAGAATTTCTCTGGAAAACTCTATCTTTGAAATAACCCCACAAAAAAGTAATGGGGTGAGAATAATTAATAATGTAACGATAATTACCCGTACTGAACATTCATTTTAATAAGTAACGAGTTAATTTATTAAAATATATTTTGTAAAGTTGATCTAACAGGAAAAACTTTGTAGGTTTCTTGAAATGAGTTTATCTACTCAACTTTGTGTAAAATTTACGACTTTGTTAAATCGTTAGTTTTGAACGAAATAAGAGTTATAGTATATACAGCTTACATAGATAAAATAAACTATTTATTACATAAAATACAACTATTTATTACGTAAAATACAACTATTTACATACATATAAATAAACTACTATTTACATACATACATAAAATAAACTAATCGGAAATTTTTACTATTTCTTATAATCTACCAAAGTTAACCTAGTTACTGATGATGTGCAAAGTGTTATAGATATCTTGAAACAAAACTTACCGCTTACGTGCTTATTTTATTTAATTTTCTAATTTTATTTAATTTTCAATAGTATTATTTTAACGGTTACAAATTTTCCTGTACATTTTTTACTCATAATGTAAAATGTGATAAAACATTCTTCAAACTTAATAACTATATATTTGATTTTTGATGAAAATTCTAACAAAAAGTTGTTTTGGCATGCATTACTATGTTTACAGGTTACCTATATATTACTAGTTGCAGCTGTTTTATCGCACTGTTCACAAAGAAAGGTGCCATATAAAAGGATGTTCTATTTTGTAAAGTCAAAGTTTGAAATGATAAGAAAAATAAAAAGTACACCATGCTATACAGTCTTTGATTGTTTAAATATAGGTATGAATTTCTTTCCAAGTATGCACATGATTGAGAAATTTAATGTTAAATAAACTCATGCAATTGTGGCATGTTCCCCCATATATACGGAAAGATGCCTCTAGTTATGTGGTACCACAGTAATAAAGAAAAGTAATACAAACATCGGAACATTAACCGTGGATTAACAATACGTATGGAGAAGCAAACAAATTTGCAAAATGAATTATTATTTCTTCTTCCAAAATTACTTTTCTTAAGCTAATGAAGGTACATGTTTAAATGCTAGCCTGCACATTTCATTCAATGCAAATGATCACCATTGCAATCTTTGTGATATCAATTCTTGCAGTTGATGCACTGTACGTATCATATTTGAGACCTTTTTTTAGAGTAAAAGTATACTTTATATACAGCGCAAATTTAATTCTGACCAATAACTTATTACATTGAATTAAATTTAATTGTTCTATTAAAGCTACGTTTTGAAGAATCTCGATCCGTTTTCCTTTTTGTATCTCTTGAGATATAATAATATCTTTTTAAAAATATAAGATATGCAAAATTGTAATACACATGTATCTAGGTAGTATAAAATGTATTAGTCTAAGAGCCAGCGACCGCCAGACCGTCGTCATAATATAAAAGCTGAAACTTTCTCTGCGCATACCCCCCAACAGAGGTAGAAACAATCGGCCACTCTAAAGTTTGGAGGATCGTGGCTTTGGCAGGTAACAGGTGGCAAAGGTGTATAAAATTGCAGAAAATTTTCGTCAGTTCATAAAGCTTCATTTTTTTATATGTTCTTCTTCGCACTACTAGAAATCACTTAATCCCTTGCCAGACACTTTTCCATCGTGGCAAACCCTCGCCAGACAACCTCAAAGTCATCGGGAGTCATGGAAAACTGTTGTGTTCGTAAACTCCAGCGAGGAAGTACGTCAAGCTGTCACAAAGTGCAAGCACATTTTATACTGCTACTTCTGAACTTTCTTACGATGCTGCAGCGCGCTCGTAATAGAATTACGTTTTTCATGACTTGAGTTGTCTGGCGGGGTTTGCCACGATAGAAAAGTGTCTGGCAAGGATAAAGTGATTCTGGTACTGCGAAGAAGAACATATAAAAAAATGAAGCTTTATGAAATGACGAAATATTCTGCAATTTATACACCTGTTACCTGCAAAGACACGTCATCCAAACTTATAGTGGCCGATTGTTCCAACCGCTGTTGGGGGGTATGCGCAGAGAAAGTTTCAGCTTTTATACTATGACGAAGGTCTGGCGGTCGCTGGCTCTTGCTCTATATAAAAATGTTTAATATTATGTTTTAAAATAATATAAAAATGATAATTGTTATAATCCTACAAGTATAATCATTAATTGTATACTATTTTATTTGCATACTATTTTACACAATAATATACAGTAGTATTAAAGATGACATAACGGCGATTAATGATGATAAATTAAGATAAAAAGTTTACAATCTACGGGTACACTGGGTCAAGACTCCTCACACAAGAGGGTCAGTACTGCTTCCTGTTGACACATAAAAGTCCTAGCAACAAACTTGCGTCTTCCCCAGAGTTAGCTTATAAGATACTTTTTATAATATGCGATAGTTTATAAAAATCTACAAAATGGAATATTTTTACAAAAGTGCAAGAATTAAATGAAGAAATGCATTATTTTATAGCACTGTTGTTAAGTGATGGACATGAGAGGAAAAATAGGCCTTTCGCGTCTCCCTAAATCCTCGTATTGTAATTTTAAAAATGTTTGTCTCGTCTCGCAAAAAAGCTGTATATTTCTGTCTTGCCTCACAAAATCAGTCTCGCATTCCTCCCTGCAGTTGCTGCTAAAATTCATTCTAAAAAGCTGAGTGTTTATTGATTTGTGACTGGTAGCTGCCACCTGAATAAAAAAATGTGAGGGTGAAAAAAAAAAAAAAAAAAAAAAAAAACTCTACTTTTATATCATGCAGAGTGATCCATTTAAAAGAGTATCCGATTTTTTTTTAAATTACACTTAAATCCGAACAATGTAACAAACCATAACTGTGGAAATCTTGTTAATAACACCAACAATATTGACAAGAGTGTCAGAAAACTTGGTTCAGCGTGTTCATGTTGGCATTCCAAAGATTGCTGGTCGCTAATGGGTTAGTTATTTTTAAAAAATTCAAGTTATCATTCTTTTTAAAAAAATCATATTGTTGTTATTAGCATGAAGACATATCATCATGATGACATATATGTGAAATACGTCTTCAAGGGCTTTAATAAGGTTGGACGGTTGTACAGCCCATTTTATAATTGCACTAAAAATAACATGCCATTTTTATATAGATTTTTAGTTTTAAGAAACTTAAAAAATATTAACGCACGCACGCACACACACACACGAAAAAAAAACTTGTATTCACCCTTTATGAAATTATTAATAATTTTCAGATTATTAAAAATATGTAATAAAACTCAGCTCTTCAGTAGAGATTTAAATGCAAAGTTTTATACTTTCATTCTTGCAGCTGCAGAAGGAAAACATACAAAAAAGTAATAATGAGTTTCATAATAAGAAGATACGAAAATTACGCAAGACTAAACGGTACCTATTACCACTGCTGTGGTCTTCCTTCAGTCATTATCAGAAGAGTGGGAAATCTTGTCATTACAAGAATGCAAAACAGTTTCACTAGGGATTTCTAAAAAAAAAAACAAAAGATATACTTAATATGTACCTTTTGTCGGAGAAACGTTCAGCTTCCGGCAGATTATCCCATTATGATTTCAAAGACTGTCTGTTTTACAAGTGTACTTATTTCATTTTTTAAAAGTTAAATAAAAGGGGAAAAAAGAAAGCACCAAGAAGGAAGGAAATTGATACATGGATTTAGTCGTTTTGCGATCTCGGCAGCTTCACTGATGCGGAACTTAGTGGCTTTAATCTAGTATAAAGAATAAGTAATGTTGCCCAGTTATAACAATTAAGTCGTTATTAGGTATTTAAAATATATATATTTAACGTCCAATAAGAGGAATTATGAGTTGAAAAATTTGGTTGTGGAATAATAGTCACTATTTGAACTTTATAGCAACGCTTGTATGAGCGTATTATTTATTTAGTAATTTTCTTCCAAGGAAAGTCATATTTTGAGCTTTTTTTTGTACATTCTTAATTCTTATCTGGTTGTGTAGCATGAATATTTCTGAGAAATTATTCGATTCATAACTAATAACTAATAGCCACGACCTATAAGTTTACTGGAGCATTCCCTAGATAATGTTTTATATAATGTTAAATTACTTACCTATTAAATAGTTTGTATAGATATGTGATAATTTAAAATATTTATTATTTTATTTATAAGGTGCATCAGAATCAAGAGTTTCACTATTATATGAAAAAGAGAGCATAAACATTGATAAAATTGCTTGATGTGTACGAAGTAGTAAAATAAAGTATTTAGACTAAGTATAAAACGAGACAGAATAATTCCCAAAACTTTCTTTAAACTAAAAGAAATGTAAAAAAAAAGGAATTGCATCCACAAGCTCTTGGAATTATTTCTATCCTACACATCACTCGAGCTTATACAATTTTAATTTTCGGTTTACTATTTACATGCTAGTTTATCTGTTAAGTTGTATCTGACAAAATAAATATAATTTCAGATAATTAAAAAATTGGGCCAATTTACTTATCTTTGTATTGTAATTGTGTCAAAGAAAATTTGAGTTTTTAATGGTTTTTAAATTCAGTGCTTCGGATAGCTTTTTCTGCTAAAGTAGTACTATGAATCTGAAACTTCAGAGTTTTCTAAACATTCAGTAAATTGAAAAAGATAATAAAAATTCAACCCACTAAATAGCTCTCGATGAATCAAAAAAATTCTCCGAAAAATCCTTGATAGCTGTTCAGTTTTAAGTCGCTTCACAATTTACCAGTTCGCAAGTTTTAATGCCGTATAATATAAACACTAAAAAAAAGAAGTTCTATATTTAGCTGAAAAAGAAACTTCTTAAAAGTGCATTTTAATAATTTTGCTGGAGGTCATTTTTATTTACAGTAGTGGACTTGACATTTTGTTTACGGAAAACAAAAGTTTTTCACAGACGTGAGTTCCTTGTTTAATCCTTGGACGACCCGCAGCTTAGAAATACCGGTTCTTTAGAGTTCTGACCGGCATTGTGAGGCATTTCGTCTAAGAAATTATCAAACAAAAGCTTTTATTACTCATTAACCAATCGCATATTTATGTAGAAATCGAAAGCTCTGATGATTGACCACTTCCCTAATGGAAAATGGTTATTCAATCTCTTTTTTCATTTTCCTTACATAATTTCCGTCCGGCATAATCAACTCCATACGGCCGATGACCTCACGTTTCCACCGAAAAGACCATAAACAAACCTGCGCGGCAGTTTCTTGCCGTTCCTTCCATCACCGCGGAGAAAACCCAGCTCAGAGGAGGGTTTAATTTTAAACGATCCATCCAACTGCTGATGACCTACTAAAAGGTCCAGAGCACTGACCATTTTGAGGAAGTCTATTTGGGATTTCCCTTTCTAAAAAGCTCCCCCACCCTTGAGGCTACTACCGGGCCACTTTCTCCGAATTTTTTTTTATATTTATTTTCTGTTCCTTTCTTTTAAGGAGTAATGGAATGTCTTGCGGTGATGCAATACTGCCAAAAGACGAGAGAGAAATGCGAGTTGGGTTTCGCAAAGGGGCGTTAAAAGTATTCCTGGGAATATTTCCTTATGCACTAAACAGTTGAGTAAGTGTCTGTTCCACCCCCCCTCCCCCCACCCCCTTTAATCGATGGCATGAGACTGGAGACTGAGTTCTGCTTCATGATTGCTCAAGTACAAGCTATTCATTAAGGTTACGGAATAAGAATTCCAATTTTTTATGCTATGAAACTCAAATGGCAGTCTTTATCTTCTCACACTACCCATCAAAATACTTTACTCCCAGAGAAAAAGAAAGTGTTTAGAAAGACGTATCGAACGATGAAATGATGACAATTACAAAGACTTCCTCAAAAAATGAATTTTGTCGTAAATGTTCTACCATGAAGTTGTTCTCTTGCCTTTAATTAATGGGACAATTGCTATCTGCAGATATTTCAAATGGAACCGAGTAGTATTTTCACAGTGTTCGGAGAAATTACATCGTGAAGAGATTTTCCTGCAAAGTTTTTCCAAAAAAAAAGTTACAGCTACTGCTGAAAAACATAATTAAAGCAAGTTGTACCTCGCTGAAAAGTTTTCAGCTGACAAACATCAATATTATCGTGAGCCAATGACAAGTTTTGCATCAACAAAGCCTAGTTTTTGCGTTAAATCGTGTTTACCAAAACCATGTATTATATCAGATGACTTTAAAATAAATATTATATACTTTATTGGGTCTTTCAAGAAATTCTATGTTTTTTCAAACTTTCCTAACAATCCTTAAATTGTTCAATTTTCCACGTTCGATTAACTATATATAGGATAATTTTCAATTGTTTATACATTTTTAATTATGTATTACTATATACTAACTCAACACTTATGGTTGTTGTTCAATTATACACTTTCTCCTCTTGACCATAGAATTCATAAATAAATGACATGTGTAATACTTGCTGGGGGGGGGGGTAAATAACAGTACGGTTAGTACCTTTTTAGATATTTTGAAAGCATGATAAAAATATAAGTAACTGCAACAACTCATAACTATCGATCATAATAAGTACAGTGAAACCTCTTTTAAAACTACCTCTCATAAAGACCATTTATTTCTCGTCCATTAATTTCTGGCTATAGGTTCAGTGTTATTTTTCCTGCAATAGAGGACCACTAATCTACCCTCTCCTTTCTTGAAAGACCATTTTTCAACTTCTTAGTTAAAGGGCAGGATTCTTTCGCTTAGTAGAAAATCTAAAAATTAAATTCAGACCTGGTGGCGTCGTTCTGAGCTAAAAATAGATTATATTACGTCCGTTTGCAATCGCAACGAACTTTTTGCTACCCCTGTTTGGCATCCTGCTGGAGTAAGTTTTTTCTGTTGCCCTGCCTCATCTTTAAAATTATTGGCTCACGATTACGTCATTTTAATTTTATTGGATTAACTTTTAGGGTTGCTCTGGAATTGGCGTTATTTATCTCAGCCATGTTTTTGTTCTAGCCAATGTGTACTTCTCTGCTGGCATAATTTTTAAATCATTCCATCTTAATTTCACTGTCCATACAGGACGTATTCTTAATTCGCTTAGCCACCACCACCACCATCCGTTGTAATAAGTTTATGTTTCAATAGTATCTTTTAATTAAAATAGTTTAAGTATTCAATGTCTTTTTCTTTATTGCAACTAAGTGTATCGAACCTGGATTCTCTAACCGTAACAACTAAATTTAATAATTTAAAATACCTAAGCAATTGACTTCATCACACCTCTATTTAGAGATTACCTCTTTGAAGGACTACCGCTCTGACTTCAATTTTCTACGGTACAGAGGGTGGTTCTCTTTATGGAGATTTCACTGAAAAATGAATTATCAAGTCTCGATTATTCATGTTCTTTAAGATTGTTCTGCCTGAAAACGGAGGATTTCGGTTGACTTTCGCTCAGGATAGGAAATAAACTTATAAGTATGAGAATTTTCAGAATGTTTCCTCTAAAACTAGAACGAGAAATGACATTGAGATAAAATTTGAAAAGTTATTTAATTAAAAAAAAAATAATTAAACTGACACTTTTTCAGAGAATTATTTACTTTCTTGACTTTCGCTCAAATAAACTTACGATGCCATAATTCTGAGAATTTTTAGAATATACCTCGAAAACTAGATCGAGGATTGACATTGAGATAAAATTTGAACTATTTAATTCAGACTGTTTCCTCAGAAACCTCAACTGAATATTTCAAAAATTCTGTAAAATTTCAAATTTGAAAAGTTACTTAATTTTTTGGGAAAAAAATTAAACATGGCACTTTTTTGGAGAAGTCCGCTTTTTGGTTAATTTTCGCTTCTGATAAGAAATAAACTTTAAATGCTAGAACTATGAAAATTTTCAGAATTTTTCCTCGGAAATTATACTGTGGATTACTGACATTTTAAAATCTGAAGAAATAGTTTTCATAAAAAGAAAGAAGGAAAAACATTTTTTTACGAGTAAACTCAAATTCAAAATCGGCACTCTAAAATTTTTCTAGAAACGTAACTTTGAAATATAAATTTGGATCACTTCATAACACAATTAGGAATGTTTTGGGGCGAAAAATGTACAACATTTTGCTTTTACAACTTTTATAAGTTTCAATCTCGTAATCCTCTAATCACTAATGTATACTAGTTCTTATCAAAATTAAAAAAAAAAAAATGCCGTAAAAGAGATACAGAAAAATTTATAAACTGTTTCTTCTAAAACTATTTTACGATGTTTTATAAACATTAAGTTTATACGAGCAATTAAATTAAGAAAAATAAATAAATAAAGATGGTATTTCAGACTGGAATTCAAAAAGTTTCTGATTTTTTTTTTTTTTTTTTTTTTTTTTTTTCCGTTTTAGCCGTATTACAATATTTTACAGGAAGAAAAGTCCATTTTATCGTTTCAATTTCAGAGTTTTAGTTCATTTTTAAATTTTTCAGTGATCTTGTAAAGATGAGAACTGCTATTTTTTTTCCATTAAACGAAGAGAGGGGATAAATAAACTATTGATCAGGAAATGTGAAAATTAATTTTAGAACGACAACCATTTAGGGAAAAAAGATGCCAAAAAGAAAAGCTTTTGCTTAGGATTCCTCAATGGCTGCAGACGGATAGTTATAAATGAAGTTCTTCAAAGAAAAAAAAAATTGTAATACATTTACGAACTTTAGAAGCTTATTCCTTCTAATACGCCACTTAAATCCACGTATTATCGATAGTTTAATGCAGGGGTTTCTAAACTTTTAAGGTAGCGGAACAGTCACCAAATCTCTTTTATTTTATGTAACTCCACATCAGATGATTACAAATCGAAGAAACTTTAAATAAGAAAAAACTTTTAATACGAACAAAAGTTTTTGTTCCAGCGCCTCGTCATTTTCCCAGACGAATTTTCGCTAACTACTCCCTCTCAAAATTTACGATCATAAATCGCATTTACTGTTTCAGTTTCATATCTAAAATATAGTTATTGTAAAAATAAATCATGGAATATGTAAAAATAATTTCGCACATTTCTTTATTATTTTATGTTTTTCCAAATAGTAATTAGTAATTCCAAAACTAAAACAGGCAATTTGGCTATTAATCGAATACTTTTTTGAGCGGGTGTACCTACCTACGTAACAGTAATGGGTTCTTCTCATCAAACATTTTGCGCGATTTCAAAATAGCATTTGCACCTAACTGTGAATTATTTGACGCCCCAAAAGAAATTATTTCTTGGAACTTGGTAACTTTTTCACCGAATCCCACTTTAGGAATTGCTTATTTAATATATCGTTCAAAATGTCATACTGCTCTACTAAGAGAAATTTTGCGTATAACATTCAATATCAGTAAGTAAATAATAGCAGTAATAATAATAATAATAATAATAATAATAATAATTACGATAATAGGTCGGTGACGATGAATAACAGGAAGCATTCAGAAGTTTGATTTTATTCTAATAACAAAATAACCCTTCAGATTATTTTTGCCACTACTGATTTACATACGAAAATAGTAGGAGTGTCTAACTTATCTCATCTGAAGAATAATTAAAGCTCGCCCACATGCATTTATGCTAAATGTAAAATAAAAGTGTTTTATTACTTCAAATACGCTTTCCCCCCGCCTGTTTATTCCTTTCATTTTAGCAATGAAAACTTTAACACATTTATAAATAGACTTTTTTTAGACACAAGGTGATTGAGGTAGAGGCATTTAAATTTTAAATGAAGCTATTTTGGAAAGAAGTACCATTTTCCTTTTGTCGTTAGTAACTTGCTCTTTGATTCATTTAGTCTTGCTTGTAGGTCGGTAGTATCAACAAATGAAAACAGAGGCACCTTTTTTCCTCAATGGTTGTAGTACTCAATGAATCGTGAGCATTCATTGAAGCAAATTTTCTCTTTTCTTATGCATCAGCAGGCAGTTTTCTATTTCGAATTAAAATTCGGAAAAGTAAATGTTTTAGTTCATGAATGGTATCTTTGAACAATCTACACCCGCTTAGCAAATTTGCTAATTAGCAAATATTTCTGTTCTGAATACGTATTGAATAAGCACACGTTCTTGCACTAAATAAAATAACTATTGACCTTTAAACTACATATGATATGGAGAATTATTTTTTTACCAACTCCTTTGGAAATGTTTATTTGAAAGATTAATATTATAAATCAGTTTTAGAGATGGTATATAAACAAGAAAAAAATTAAACCTGCAGTCTAAAAAAGTGTCATTTATGACAGGCTGTATGTGGTTTGACACTTATTGGTTCCCATTCATGTTTTAAATCCCAACTTTTCATGTTTCTAACATGACTTGTGCACTGAATTTATTCGTCCATTTTATGAGGGATTTTATGTATATATATATACATAATGTACTTAAGATCGGTTACACTGATTTCGTTTAGAGTGACAATTGTCTTTAAATGTTAAACTATCCCGTATCGTTGTATCATTCATTTATAGAACAGTCAGTCATAGAGTCATAAATACAGTCCCTTCAATGACGTCACCGATTTAACCTTTAGGTGACATTTGGTCCAAACTAAACGGTTAAACATGCATATTTTTACTTTCCGAACATGTACCATGTAAGGAAAATATTGTAGTCATGAAAAAATTCGACTTGGAGATATAGGTGCATTTACACGTTTTGAGGTCTTCTGAATTCATTGATGCTGTTTTGTACGAAATGTATGCATGCATGCGAGCGAACAAGATAGCTCCTAAACGGTGCATTCGATTGAGCTCAAATTTGGTATATATGTTTTTGACCATCGTCGCAAGACCGGTATTGATTTTGGTATGAATAGAACTTATAGGTTTTTGACAGGGCTACGAAAAAGATGTCTTGTACATTATGGTCATGGTCGGAAATTCTTGAAAGGGCGCTAGCGTCTAAACGGTGCATTTAATTGAGCACAATTTGGACATGTATATAAAAGGTCATGATCACATGATCTGTACAGATTTTGGTGTGTGTAGAGTTGATAGTTTGCTCACAGGATTGTAAAAAATAATTCTTATACATTACGGCTTAACGACGCAAATCATTTAAAGTGAGCTAGTATCTAGATGGTACATTCGATTGACATTAAATTAGGTGTTCATATTATAGGTTACTATCTTGCATACTGCATAAACTTTAGCGAGTGTACGCCTTACTGTTTTTTACAGGGCTGCAAAAAAGTATTCTTATATATTGCGTCCTATACACTCAAATCATTTTAAGTGAACTAGTGCCTCCTGAACACTAGGTCCGATTCAGTTGAATGAAATTTATTTATACGTTTGGCCAGTATCAAATGTTCGGAAAGTGGAGTGGAGCCACTCCAGATTTTTTTAATAAGTAAAATCATTACATGAAAACTATAGAAACAGCATCATAGATGTATGCATTCAGTCTATGAAAATTTGATACATTCAAACGGACCGTGTGCATTGCATTGCACTTGAAAGTTACATATCTGCGTTAAACCTTTATACATGACCCCTTTAAAAATAGACTTTTGCATAAAGACATATGTAATGTATGCATGTATAGCCATAAACAATAGTGACTTAACGAGTTTGAAATACTCTTATTTAAAGAATTTTTTTTCCGGTGCTGTTATATGAAAAAAGGTATGATCAGCCTCTTCACAAAATTCTTTAACCCTTTGAGGCGCAAACCTTTCCCAATGCTGAAAAAAAAGGGCAGCCGTTGCCATCGCTCGACTTAACTATCAGCAAGAGGGCGGAAGATCGAAACGTTCATCGTGTGCCACGGATCTAGAGACCCCTTTTTTGACGACAGCTGGCTGTGCCGAACTATTTTTATAGAAATCCAATCGATTCTTCGTGACTGGCAACAGTCAAAACGTCAGAGTTTGGTGTTCCCAGAGCGGGAACGCGGCGCGTTAAAGGGTTAAGGCTTGCTAACCGCAAGTGTAAAGCGACTAAAATGTGAATCGGGTGACTATGACTTCAACATCATTTTTCTCTCTCTAAAACTCTAATTATGTATTATAGAATGGAAATATTTCCAAAGCTGATATAATAATAATTTCTCATAGTTTTCTTTCATTGATCTAAAATTAACAGTTTTATAAAGTTTTAAGTTATAGTAAGGTTAGTTTGGAAGGTTAGGCTGAATTCACTGAATCAAGAGATATTTTATGTTTATTAGTACCAATATGCTTTCTTATTGAACTTTGTCCACCAATCGACTTATCATCATAAACAACAGCCATTAACGTTTTTATATTTTTAGGAGTACAAAAGAATATCTCTCAATACAGTATCTTCCTTTGTATATATGCACATGGCTTTTTAACAGGTACAATTACAGAGGTGTAATTTACTAAGGGCGAGAGGGGGCAATTGCCTCCCCCCCCGTCTAAAATTCAAGAAAATTCAGATATCATTTATTCGAAAATACTATTTTCTACAATAGGAAACATTTTGTCCTTGCAATGCCAATTTAACGCGAATGTACAAAAATAAGGCAACTTAAGTAAGTAATCGATTTTCTATAAGCCGAAGATTAATTTTAGCCGTGCTAGAAAAAAAAAAAGGAAAAAAAAAAAAAGAGTAAACTTCAATGAATGTTTTCTTGCACAATTTAATTATAGATAATTTCTTCCACCTTTTCCCAACCACACAGCGAAAAATCTACGCTTTCCTATCTTAAACACAGGCGTGATAAATTTCTAATATCTGACACGTTTCGTTTTAGAATTAGGTTGGGAAAAAAAAAAAAAATTATATCCTGTCCATCTCTCATACTATGTCGCAACAAACCCGACTTAACTTCCTCCTTAGTACTATACTATAAACGTTGTTTTTTACTTCGTTCTCTTGGGGCAACCCGTGAGCTAAACTGATCTTCGGAAACTGCGCCGGATCCCTGAATTAATGGCTTCTTTTGATCAAGGTATTATGCAATGGGAAGTCTTCAACGAGGAAAAAAAATGCCTGCCGCAAATTCATTACGGCGGAATGAGAACTTGAATCGGCATTAACTAGTCCCGTCCGGTGGTTCTTCATTTATGCAATGCGTCGATGACTTGCGTAAGTGACAAAACTTTCACTTTACGCCGATTTCCTTGTAGAAATTCGGAAACCAGCTTAAGAGGATAGTAACAAATTAACAATAAATTTTGTCAGTGTTGTCCATACTTGAAAGAAAGTAAGCTTGTGCTAAGGTTTAAAACATGATTACTGTGCAATTTGTAGGCAGTCATCAGATATCTGTAAGCAATTATTTTGCAGATGGATACAGTCTGGTAGGCTTAAAACCGTAACAAAAACTCGAAAGGTGGTTTCCCTGTAGATTAGCTAGCATCCCAGAGGAGAGGGTGAACGTTCTACCTATCTAAGTGTGGTTCACTTCGAAGAATCATAGCTCGAAGTGACATAAAACCTTTATCCTCGCTTGATTATTACATCCAGAGACAAGTTTAACAAGATGTGAAATAAAAAGTTGTGGATGCATGAAATGTTGATCTTCCGGTTTACTCAATGATTTAAAGCACATGTAAGCATATTACGTATAATAGGCTTTATATTCCAATGAAAACTAACATGCACTTTATGTTTAATGTTACTGCATATCAGCAGATAAATAGTGTAAGAAGGAAAAATGCATCATCAAGATGTATAAACGGTGCAGGTCTTGTATTAATTGTCGTCTTTGTTACTTGCTCACCATTTGGACAAAATACTTTTAGCTATAATCATAAAACACTGAAACACGTTAATTGAATTCCGAAGTTTACTGAGATATCATTCACTATTGCAAAAATATTGCCAAAATATAGCATATTTAAGGTTTCCTTCGAACGTTTCTTAACTCCAGTTGTTTAACGAGTGCAATGTACAGAGTTTTAAGGAACCATCCTGAATTTTCCTGAATCTCTGACTTCAGGAAAATAAGATTCTTAGCAAAATAAAAAGATTTTTTCTAGAATATTTTTTTTCTAAAAGTTAAACAAAAGCTACATTGATCTGCTTGTAATGATGAAACACAGATTATAGTAATTAAAATCTAATCAGAACTGAAAGTAGTGATGTAATTTTTATATTATGCTCCATTTTACAGATACTTATCAGACACATGTAGTTTTAACATATTCGGATTTGTATACAATAGAACCTCGCTACAACGACACATCTCTATAATAATAATTTTCTATACTACGAAAGTTTTTCATAGTCTTGGCTTTGTTTCCTTTAGATTAACATAAAACAGTTCTCTGTATAACGATATTCCTTGCAACGATAATTCTCTCTATAACGGAGGTAATATTATCTCTTCTAATACAATAATTCTCTCTATAACGATTTTTTTTTAAAGTCCAACTGATGCACACGAATTAAACGCTACACAACGAAGTGTAGATAAAATGTTGTCGAACTGTTGAACGATGTTCTGAAGTTATACCCTCTGCCATAAAAACTTGTCAAAGTTTCGGTTTCGCATTGCTGGTGTAACTATGATAGGTAATGAGTATGGTAATGAGTAAATGTATTACGAGAAAATGCGTTTCTCATAAATACATTTTACAGAAGACTTTTTGGGTATGTATTTATTTAAAGATTAAACATTTATTATTTGAGTATGCGATAAACATTTACAGGCTGTGGCGTCGCTATAATTCTGGACAAATTATTTTACTAAAACTTGGGGATGATGTAAAAATTTCTCAACGCTATAATATATATAAAATGGAATGAGAAGAGCATGTTTATTGTTTGCGTGAGCGAGAGAAGGTTTCTTAATGAAAGCAGAGCACCTCGTAGTAAGAAAAACAAATTTCTTTTCGTTCCAGTATTGATTCCCTCTATAACGATGATTCTCCCTACGACGATATATTATTTTGACACCTAAAATATATCGTTTTATAGGGATTTCCCTGTATTATTTATTGCATATTTCCCTAATAAATCAGAGTGCACCTTCAAAGAATTATTTTTGGGGGGGTTTTCTTATAGCCATTCAGTTTACAAATACTCATTCACCAGATAAGTAAAAAGGGTTGTAAAAAATTGTTCATGTAATCTTTAGAAAAACACACATTCAATCTTCATATATGCTTCATCTATCAAAATTACCATATAGGCATGTATTTATTTATCAAATAAAGTGTTATATAAATTTTAGTTGGAACTACATTTGCTGATGACAATTTTTAATAAATTTTATATACGTGAGCCGTCAATAAAGTCTCGCAGGCACCGGTCTGTTGATCAGGGGTTGGAAACAGTGGTTTAAAGGGTGCCCGCTCTAATGTTTTTGAGTCTGGGAGCAAAAGTACACGAAATGATAGAACGAAATATTATATATTATATACGATATGAAATTGAATTACCTATTGCCTTTTTTTTCACCATTTCGAACTTTCAAGTCTGACTTTTGAAAGAGGTGCAAATACGTAGGCAGTTTTAAAAATTTTATAGTCTACTTCAGTAAGTTGAGAAAAATGGCAAGACTATGTTCATTGGTATTTTTTTTTATAATCACGAAAGTGGCGCACACAAGGGGAGGTCCAGGGGGTCCGGACTCCCCCCCCCCATCGGCTTTGATATTTTTTTTTCAATTGATTATTATCCTATATCAACAGTAAATAAAAAAATTTCAAAAAAAGGTAGCATTAGTTTCAGTTCTAATAAATGAAAAAATAATTTTTTTTCTCGTTTTCCTCAACTTTCAAAAACGAACTGAAAGCGAACATAAAACACCATCTTGTTTTCAAAACCGAACAACTATTACTTTCCTTCCCATTGTACTATGTAGTGTATTCTTAGGGAACTGGATGGGACGAGTTTGGATGAATTCCATCTAATGAAAACGAGCTCTTTCATCACTGATTTTTGACAATCTGGAACATTCCTAAAAGTTGGACGCCCCCCACCTTAAAAGTTGGACCCCCCTAGCCAAAAATCCTGTGTGCGCGCCTGAATCACGATAATGGACCTCTTAACCATTTTAGAATTATATAGTTATTCATCCAACTTCGTTCATAAACCCAGTAGGAAATAAACAAAGTATAGTTAAAACATTCATATAGAAAATTCAAGGACAACTATTTATTTGAGCAGCAAATTACCTTTCCTTCCTCCCCCCCAAAAGTTTCCACTAACAGTAAATATTAAACTGATATATTGACACTTTTTAATAATAATACCAGTTTATGTGTACGCTTAAAATTGTTGCACATTCTACTGTGTTTCTTTGTTTTCTCAAAGACAGAATTTTATTATCTACAGTTTCATAAAGTACTTGAAAAAGGTGCCACATTAGTCGATATGAGTCATAAAAATTGAGATTCCACTCTAATAAAAGCAAAAACTTTGATTCTGTTCAAGATTAATAGTTTTAATCACGTGTGCAGTTTGATTCACTAATAACTAACTGTTGTATAACATTTTATTTTTTAATGATATAATGATATGCTTCGGTTACATGTGAATTGATCGAAAATGTTCGTGTTTAATCCTTTTATAAGTTTAACACTAGGTTTGACACAGCAATTTAACACACTTTCAACCATGTGAAAAATTCGGAAGTCTGGGTCACAGCTCATCCAAAAACAAGAATTTGCTTATTCCTGCGTAAAAGAGTTTCTCTATTAAAAAAGATTGTTAATTGAACTTCGAGCTTTCTACTTAACAGTACAATAAATAAATAAATAAATTATTTCGTGAACGTAAAATATCCTGCTTAACACACTACTAACACTTATCCCAGCATATTGTTAAACCAATTTGTGCTATGTGCAAAAAGTTTATTTATTATTTGACATCTAGCTGATGCGCATAGCAAAATTTTTTAGCGACCCCAGTTCCCCGTATAGTGCTTGAAGTCACAAAAAGCAATATTTTTATTCGAAAATTTGATTCGTTATCTAGTCATAACAGTCAAAATTTCGAAATCTTCAAAAAGTGTACATAGCAGATACTGGTTTGACAACGACGATATTTTCTATCGAAAATGGTGGGCATAATATTCATTACTTTTTTTAACAATGGATTACAAAAATAACTCTCAAATACTTTTAAGAGTAGAAATTGGAAGAAATATTTCTTTTTGTTTTCTTGAACGCCAGTTATCTTTCATTGTTGTAAACTTGTTGCAAACTCTTAGACATAGGTCTTTACACCAAAATACATTGTCTCCAATTGAAACATACCACATCAATGTCCTTCATATTGATCTTTTAGCCAAACTGATGTCCCCGACCTCGGCCTCCGAACAACCAAATCAGTGTGCCGGGCATCGGTCTTTGGAACCAAATCTCATCGGAGTCTCATCGGAACCAAATCACAATGTCCTCGATTGAATCGTACTACATCAAAGTCTTCCATGTAGATCTTTAAACCAAGCCAACATCCCGGCATGGATCTCTGAACCAGTGTAAGGGACTGATCATACCACACCAATACCGAAGGGAAGTAAAGGATAATAACTTCAGTAGCAGCCTACCTACATGGTTTAAGACTTTGGCTTTTAGCAAACCATTTGTGCTCTTGAAGCAAACCATTCACTTTACAATTCTTTTTTTTTACATATTATAGGAATACATCAGAAATATAAGTACATATTCCCTATAATAATACAGAACATATACAATAGTAAGAAATACAAAATAATTAAAAATACTACAATAATTTTGATAAGATATATACAAAGACGAAAGAAAAGAAAAAAAAATACTTTTAGTAGATGTAAATAAAATTTTGAAAGGAAGCCAGAAAGTGAGTAATATTTACTGCTAATTTTGATAGCCAAAGAGTATAAGGTATTTTGGTATTTAAATTTACACCAACACCGAAGTCCTCCATGTGAATCTTTGAACCAAACTAACGTCCCTGACATTGTTCTTTGAAAGAAAAAGACTCCCAGCATTCGAAAACCAATGCCGGAGAACAAGGCTCGTCACAGAAAGGCAATTCTGCCGTTGCGCCATTTGCAACCGTGGGAGCGGAACAGATTAACTTTATGATAGATAAGTCAATATCTTCTGATAGGAACAAAAAGGAGTTGATCTTAGAAAGCATTTTAAAATCGATGCGTTCGATACGATTCACTATTCTTGTTGAAACTAATAAGGCATTCAATGAATATCTATATCGTTACCGCATATAGCAACGTCGGCCAATCGTTATTCACGCCGCAGTGCTTCCGCATCCGTTATGGAATAATGAATGCCATTTAAGAAAGGCTGCTATCGTTTACATCTCGGAATCGGCAACGTCAGACAAGCATCAGGCATCCGGCGCTGGTCCGGTCCGAGTTTACTGAACCAGAACCAGATCTGCTGTCCAAAAACAGCAACCCCGCAGGTCGTATAGTCACAGATTCGATTCTTCCATTTATTATATTATTATATTATTTTTTTTTTCTTATCACTTTCTTGAGGAGGCGTTCCACTTTCGATTTTGCTTTCGCCGGTCGCCTTATTCTTCTGCCTTTGTGTCCCGAATTTGGGACAAGCGCTGCTTCGGGGGCCCCTAGAAATAGAAAGTGAAGAAAGAGAAAGCTGGAGTAGGTGGTGTGGCGTGTGATGAGAATCTCCAAGCACGGGAGCGAAAGTGAAAACGTTCTTTTTTTTTTTTTTTTTCAGTCGAGGAAGCGAGCATAACAATGCGAGGTGGACTTGAACA
Organism: Cheiracanthium punctorium; assembly: GCA_038373885.1. Classification (NCBI taxonomy): domain Eukaryota; kingdom Metazoa; phylum Arthropoda; class Arachnida; order Araneae; family Cheiracanthiidae; genus Cheiracanthium; species Cheiracanthium punctorium. The sequence continues at coordinate 89,654 of JAWZYV010017704.1, read as the reverse complement.
GAAGCATTGTGCAGAAGTATGTCTGTTCACCCTAAAAATCAAGTTTATTATCCGGAAATATAAAAATAAGAAAACTGAAACACTTTTGTATTTTAAATTCGCGCCAAAATGCTATGTATTTAAAGCGTATCATAATCTACGTGTCGGCTCTATTTGCCTTTCTTGTTTTATTACGTTTGAAGGTGCATCATTATTCATGCGTGGGCTCTATTTGTCTTCTTGCTTCATTAAGTATGAAGTGCATAATTATACATTTGTCATCCTTCCGTTGAAAAATGTACCATAATCCACGTCTCATCCCTACTATTCTTCCTTGTTCTATTATGTTTAAAGTGCATCATGTGTTTGTCCTATTTGTCTTGCCTGTTTCACGAAACACTTTTTCAAAAGTGAAAACTACAGTAAAATCGCCTACTAAAACTGTTTTAAAACCATCTTCAGGCGTATTCTAACGACACGTCAACTTTATTAATACTGTTTGGAAAGTGCATCCTTTCATAATCCAAGAGTGTGCCACATTTGCCTTTCCTGTTCCATTACTTTTTTGGAATGGAAATCAAATATTAAAATCACCCACTAAAAATGTTTTACAATTGTTTGTAATTGAGGGAAAAGAAACCAACTGGAAACTTAAGGCTGCTTCACTTGAAAATTATGCAACTTTTGAACAGTTTTTTAAAAAATTTAATTGATCTATAGACTTTGCGAGTGTAAAATTTTCCATTAGAATGTCTTTTTCCAAGCTGCACTGGCATTGAGAATGAAAGTATCATAGTTACAAAATCGTGAGGGAAAAAAAAATGCTGAACGTACGGAATTTCGCGATATTTCCAAAAACGGAGTAAATCCTCGGCCCATTTTTGAATGCAATTTTTGTGCTTATGAATTTTTTCTGAAAGCTGCACGAAACATACAGCTTTACTGTTAATGCCAGTCCATAGAGTGTACAGGGTGAAGAAGCATTATTAATTTCTTCGATTGTTTAACATCATCGGCTTCTTTTCAAAGCTGTTCAGAAATCCTCGAAATCCAGACAATTTCGCTCTTCAGATAGAACACCTTTTAGCAAGCGAAAGACATCACGAAATATTTTTCGCAACCGACCAGTTTTCTTTCCGTGAGTTCGATGCGAGTTGCGTGCAGCTCAAATTACCTCAGAACCACGCCTTTCCTTTCGTGTTATGGATTTATTAGCTATATATATAATCTTTCTAGAAAAGCTTTAAAAAAAAATTCCTGAACGAAAAAAGGAAATTGCGCAAGAAACGCTTTCATCAGACTGGAATTAGCAAGGGCTGCTACAGGTGGTTCAGTCCATTTTGGGGGGCCCAGGTAAGGGATCCATGGGCGAAGATGAAAGTTGACCTACTTAGGAAATGATACTCTTGGTGCCTACGCTAATATTTTTTTTATGTGTTTATTTTTAGAAATAAATTCACTTTCTGGTTGAAAGAGAAAGTGAATGGGAAGCAACGTTTGTAGTTCAATTAAATCTAACACATTATTTTTACACGTAAAACAAATATAACTATTGAGCGTGCTATTTACTCTCTCGGCGGGACAGAGAGAGGGGGGACAGGGGGACAATTGCCTCTGGACCCGGTACTGGAGGATGTATGTTACGAATTTTTAGCGTACAAACACCATGGGAAAATGAAATATTTGTGTCTCCCAAAACTTTTTTTGGCACACTCAGCTGCATTAGTAGGAACTTACTAAAAAACAGTAACTTATGAATTAAGCTTGGAAAATATTTTATTTAATTATAGTGGAGTTCTTATTAACATTATTACGGTCTGTGCATTATAGGGCCTATGGTGTTTGCAAACGTAGCTAACCATTTGGATACGAATTTTATAAAAACTGTTTTAGTTTTCAAATAGCGAGTACTCAGCATTTAAAAAAGTCTTGAATATATAATTGTATCAAGTGATTCTCTGTATACAGTAAGAAAGAATTTCAGAATTATATGTGCAATACTTCAAAATAATTTTGATAAAAATACCGTGCAATTTAATGAAAGTTTTATCATGTATGAGGTTTTATACGTATGGCCTACGGTAAATTTAAAGTGTACTCATTCAAAGTGTTTAAAAAAACTTTTATGGGTTTAAAAATGGAATATTTTTTTAGAAGGGGAGGGAATGAGGGGCCTCTCGTAAATACCTGCCCTGGGGCCCGAAAATCCCGTCGGCGGCCCAGTATTTACAATATACGTTCAGTTTAGTATACTCATAAGAGCAAAATAAACTGTACGCATGCTTCGGAATCTGTGGCGCACCCAAGATTTTAGTGTAGGGGGGGGGGGATAAATACTGCTCAACTCGGTTATAGTGACGTCGATTGTAGTTACAACTCTCTTATAACGTCGAAATATTCGGTACCACTTGACTTGCCATAGAACACAAACCCACTATCACTGCAACTCGTTATAGAGTCATAAATAATTATCGGGTGTTTTCAGTGGCGTTGTATATAATCGAGTTTAACTGTGTTTCATACGTTAACTGTAAGCACTTATTTAAAAATTAATGTCTTTTTTTGGTATAAAATATTTTAGGAATAATTTGAAGACGATTTTTAAAAATAAAATATTTTAATTAAGCGTCAATTTTCAATTTTTAAAGCTTTTCACTTCTAACTCTCCACCTTTAGGGGGGGCTCTATTCCCCATAGCCCCCTCCGTAAGTGTGCCTATGTTCGGGATGCACCCTTCTTCTGCAGCGAAATATTCACAAACTCACATTGAGGAAAAAGGAAAAAGGAGAAAACAAACAGTAAACAAAATGGCGAAATTCCTAGCACAGTTGTAACTAGGGTCATGACCGTCCCTGTCAATTTTGCGCCTCAAAGTAACTTGTAAGTGAACTTCTCACTTGCTATTATGCAGTAAAAGTACGCAAAGTGCGCCCTTTTGAGGCTTGTGCCCCTGCCAACTGCCCACCTGCCCAGACCACAGCTACGGCACTGATTTCAAACAACTAAAAGCAAGAAGTAGCGTGGTAAATAGAAGACAAGCAGAAAGAATGTGAAATGGGGAATCAATGAATGAAGGATGAAATTAGCGGAAGAACAAAATAGTAAATAACGGAAGGTTCTAACCTTACGGTTATTCTTTTGTTATTTGAATACATATTCTATTTGAATTGATGTTCAATTTGAATATTATTACTTTTCCATTTGGTTTCTATGTTTCGATTCCTGAATCGGTACAATTCTGATGACAACATGTATACCGGAAAATATTCGTTTTTTCGACTGTCAATGTTTCTCCAAAATTACTAAATCTAATAATACGAAATTTGGCATGTATGTGCAGTTGATTAAACAGCATTTTTCGAAATTCCGAGAAGGGAACGTTCTTTTCACATATCTTGTTCTAATTCAGATTTAAAAAAAAAAGAGATATACATGAAATTATTACTGCCAAGTACAACACTCATGATTACCTAAAAATAAGTTCGGGAACATTCTGAAATTCATTCTTTTTACTTTACACGGAAAATTTATTTGTTTGAATTTGGGGGGGGGGGGGGGTAGACGACTACCCTAGATTTTTTGTTTCATGCATCTTTCTTGAAGAAAAAAACAATTCGTCTGCAAAATTCTGCTTTAAAATTAAAAATTATTAACCCTTGTTTGGGCATAGCTTGTTTATAATTTAAAACTCACGGAAAATTTATTTGTTTGAATTTGATGTAAAAAACGACATAACTTTCCAGTAAACTCTATATAAATTATATAAACCAATATTATATTAATTGCAAATTATTACATTCTATAATTTTAGGTAAGTATGGAATATATTAAATGCTGTAAATTTTATATGTGCTGTAAAACCTTTCTTTAATGAACACTTTATTAAACGGGATCTGGAATAAAAACGGGGTTATTTACCGGTCCCGTGAAATCCAGATCCAGTGAATTCCACCTCTATTCAAAAGTAATTCTGCTTTTGACGGGTAAAACTTCCGGCATCCAGCAATTCCCTTCCCGAAAAGCTTTGCTGTGCAAATATTGGGTGTTCCATAAAATAATGTCTTTTATTTAGATAAAATTCAAACAAATAAATTTTCGACAAGTACTGAATTACAAACAAGCTGTACAAGTATAGGACTCATATTTGTTAAATTTTAAAGCGAGAATTTGATATTTTTTTTTCCCTTTCAAGAAAAATGGCCACTGTCAATTTTTTTCCACTCCTGCCCTCCTTGGTAGTTTATATTCGAAATGTTCTGAAATCGATTTTCAATTCGCGAGTGTTGCATTTTACAGCAAGAATTTGATGAACGTCTCTTTGAGATCATGCTCGATATGTGAAAAGATCGTTTTAGTCCCCTGTCCCCCATTAGTTTGCGAATTTTGGTAAATGTTCTCCCATCTAGCTACTATAAAATACTAGCTGAAGTACCCGTCGTTGACGGGTTAGTATGTAATACAGATTTTAAAAATATACCTGAATTTTCGTCAACATTAGCAGTACAAGGAATGTTTTGTTTATTTGTTTTACTTATTTGTTTGTTTTACTATAGCAACGCAATTCTAGCGCGATCTGCCAAGGTTGAGGGGGTGCCTTAACAGAAGGACTTTCTAAGGGATTCTAACGCGTATTCACGTTACATCTGGAGAAAACCTGCCCAAACTCCAGACCGTAAGATCGACAGCCACACGATTGGACCCGAACCCGCGACCTTCACACTTCGGCCGTCTACCTTAGCTTATAGAAAACATAGTCATAAATTCTGTGAGTTGTTAAAGTATTACAGGTTAGAGAGTAAATGAGTGCTGAGTAAAACTGTTAATAGACAGAGAAAAATTTATATTCAAAATTAACATTTTATTTTAGCGGAATGAGCTTTTAGTACCAAGAGATCATTCCTCGCCTGTAACAAAATTTTTTAAAATTCATTACAGATATTTTAATACTATGCCTCAACAAAATATTGCACAATTTTACTTAGGACGGAAGACGCCCAGGTTGGAGTAGTGGCTTAAGAACTATTCTATCACGTCTTGGGTCCAGGTTTGAGTCCCGGCTAGGGCATGTATGTTAACTTGTCCGTCCCTTTATAGGGGGTAACACAGGGTGCCCCCATAGTTATATGGCCAAAATACCTCCTGGCCGTTGTAGTGGACAATGTATAATCGGCAAGTGCCCGCCCGTTGAAAAAAATGTCTTATGACGGGGAAAACTTTCTTCATGTCAGAGATGGAAAAAATCTAAATATGGTTTTATATTCTCTTTCATAAACATAGTAATTTTCAGCTTTCTTTTTTTTTTTTTTTTTTTAAGAAAGGAAACGGTTACTTCATCCAAATCAATCCATTTATAGAGGCCTTGTTTCTTAGATAGTCCTTAAAAATCAGGTTACGCCTTTGAAACTAAAGGAGACAGTTTTTTTCCCCGCACATTTATTATTTTTTTTTCCTTATGGCCATTAATGTGATGAAAATTAAGCATTTGCTGAAAAAAAAAAAAAAAAAGTGACCTGTTTCATTTTTTTCCTGCTTCCTATCAAGGTGCAAGCGTTTTTGCTTCAGTGATAAAACGAAACATTATACGATGCGATGGAGTCTTAATTTCTGCAAACAAACACAAACAGGAGTTTCTTTCATTAGCTTTGCGCTTCTTTGGCGGTAGAAATTGTGCTACTGGATGGGTTGTTTAGATTTAGGTTATTTTTCAGTTAAACGCCAAAAGTTAGTTAGTTTGCTTTGAGTTATGACAAACCTACGCGAGGGGCATCTGACTACAGGGGGTGGGGGGTTCCTTGGACGGAGGTTCACGTTACATCTGGAGAAAACCGATCAAAACCCATAGGCGAAACCTTCACACTTCAGTCGTCATTTATGTTGAATGCCTTATCGACTCGGCCATGGTGAGGCGGCTGAAAGTTAGTGTAGTCTCCAATCTGTTATACTGGGTTTGTCCCATAATGATTGGGACAAACTTTGAGGGGAGGTAGGGCACATAATAAGGGATTAGAATCACATAGCAATGTGAGGTCAAAAATACCATTTTTAATTATTTTAAGAAAATTTTTGAAGTCAAGTTTCATAAGCAATGGGCATCTCTCTTAAAATTTAATCACTGATTTCAGTGATTAAATTTTAAGAGATGATACGATACAGTGTACTTCATTTGAAGTACAATAAGTATCAATTTTAGTCACGTGTTTTCCAAGAAGGTTACATTAGTTTTTGAGCCTCTTATTCCGGTGAAATTTGGTATGAACAGAACGGAATGGCTAAATTGCGCTGGTTTTCCGCCGGTTACATCGGTAATGAGTGCCGCTTTATCCGGTCAAGTAATCTTTGCAGATCAGGTAAATTTTTGACGTAATTAGCTTTTAAGTAGAAATGAAAGCCAGTCAAACATTACAGTAATTCAATCAAAACAATTATTAATACACTTAACAGAATTTTAATAAAAATAATGACCAATCCGACACCCAGAATCGATGAGACACCTGATAATAATGACGACGATGTACACTCGACCCGACCCGAACAGGGTAACTGTCACAAAAGATTTTCTGAACGCTATAGACGTAAAGCATTTGAGGAGAACAACGTAAATGATCTCTTTTCAGCATTAAGTGAAATTCAATATGCTCTACATGACATTTCTAAGACAACCTTTAATTTCGGATCCCCTCCCTATAAAAGAAGTTGTATTTTTCATTTTTTTTTTATGCACGTATATATTTTTTCACTTGTTTTATCTTTATTCTTTACATACGATAAAATATTGATTTAATTTACTGATTTTTTCTTAAATTTTCTCACTTTTACTTCCGGTACCGCCGTTTATTTCGGATTTCGGTTACTCCGGTCAATTTCAATCCGTCCCGAACTGACCGGAATAAGCGGCGACCTCTGTATTCGGTGTAGCTCGAAAAAAAACCATGTGATTTTGGTACATGAATACAAATAAACAAATTATGTCATGCACTTCAAAATTTTTAGAATGCCTCTTTACAAGCTGTACTATGCATTGCAATAAGCGATAAACCCGTATCATTCGCGAGACTTTTAGAAAATTTTTTAAAAATCGACAATTTAGTAGGATGTGTCACTTTTCGAAAATCTTTTGTTGTGCAATTCCATATTACAGATTTTTTTTTTTCTGAAAGTTTTATAAAAGGCACTGCTATTTCATTTATTACGGAGGCTTATACAGCTTATTATTAAATACTTAAAGCTATTATTAAATACTATATTATACTATACTTATTATTAAATATACTATACTTATTAAATTAAATATACCATATATACCATTAAATATACCATTAAATATATACCAATATACCAATAATATATACCATTAAATATACCATAAAATATATACCATATATACCAATTAAATATACCATTAAATATACCATATTAAATATACCATACTATACTTATTATTAAATACTATAAGCTTATACAGCTTATTATTTAAGAATTATTCTGCATTTTTTCGAGTCCCTGGGACAATTAGTTTATTTCAATTTTTGTATCTAGACCTTGAAAGAGATTTTGGTTTTTCGAACTACATCCTTAAGCACTTGTTCTAAAGAGATTATTCACAGCTACACGAAGACGTTGGATGGTTTAAGACCCATATCGACCACATATCGCTACGACCACATATCGCTATAATGCAATTATCCCGATATGTGGTTTCCGACCACATATCGCTATGATTCTTCTTATTATCCTTATTATGTGCCCTGCGTTTCCTTAAAGTTTGCCCCACTCATTATGGAACACTCGATATAAATATATTTGTTTTTTTCCTTTATGTACTTTAAAGTTTAATATTCATTCTACTATATTCTAATGACAAAATGTTTCATTTGTGAGATAAACTGAGTGTTCGATCTAACTAATGTGTTTTTGAGCTTTAGGTTCCAACTTATTTCAAATACGTTCTAAAGATAAGATACTTCGTTTGCGCTATTCAGGTAAACTCTTATGTTGATATCATTTATGTATATCAGGTTGTAACGAAAGTTTTCCGCCATATGTGCCTGAAAAACTCACTTCTAACTCCTTAGATAACTGATTTTGAACTTTCGGTACCAAACCCGCACAGTGTCACATGATACAACAATAGTACTTAAAGCTGTACTCATAATTTGTTGATATTATGTAGCTGACTTTTTGCAACACAAGTGGAAGTAAAGGATGGTTCTAATCCTCTAGAGTGATAGTTCCATTTGGGACACCTTATACTTAATGATAACTATATTTTTTACAGATTTCACAACACAGTGTTATAAAGTAAGCCTCTTTCTTTCAAATGCCAAAAATCGTTTGACAAAATATGAGCAAATACGGCAACGCGAAATGTGTGCTGACGATGTTTGCGGTGGCGGGAAACTTTCGTTACAACCTAATATTTGAGCATGGGTCTTAATCGAAACTTGTGTTTGCCTTATTTTTTTTTTTTTTTTTTTTTTAGAAATTTAGAGGAATATTTATTTAGTATAAGAGATAAGGGAAAAAAAAAAATAACTAAATAAAATTTTGATTTTATTTTTATATGTTTATGTAATCAAACAAATTCATTTATGTTAATGATAAAATATTCTGTTTACCTGGCACAAAAGCAAACACGCAATCAATTTCATTTATATGTTTTTGAACTTAGATCTCAATTCAAGTTCAATAATGATAAAATGCATAAGTGAATTCTCCATTTCACTAACGCGTTTTTCCTCGGAGATTTTTGATTTTTAAACTTATGTCAGCAACAAAATGGTTCATTTTTAAGTTTTTAGAACAATTTTCTTTCCCAAAAATAAGAAAAGTGAAGTACAAATGCTAAAGATTGCTTCTTGCTGGAATTATACAATCTACAGCCTATGGTCACAACGTGCAATAAAAAAGGAATGCTTAGTAAGAATAAAAATTTCACTAGACCAGTTTTGCTGATAACTTTTTTTCCAGGTGTGTGAAAGGGTGGGGGGAGGGGGGAGGAATTGAATTAAAAAAAATGAATGCTGATGCTTTACCTTTGCTAGTCTAATCAGCTACGTTTCAGTATATTATATTGTGGTTCGTGGTGTGTGAATATACATATATAGATAGCAGTATCAAATGCTTTTTGTTAAATTTAATTTTTTAAACTGTACTTAGTTTTTTATAAAACTATTTTTTTAGCATCAGTATACAAGATGGACACTATGTTAGTTTTTTTTTTATTTAATACAACTAATATATTAAAGATAGTAAAAGTAAATTTCCAAATCATTTTTTTTTTGTTATGAATTTACAAGTTACAAATATTCAAAAATCTTTTCTTTTTCTTAGTTCTAGTTCTCCATAGGAAAAATATCACAGCGGATGAACGATTTCTGCAAGAAGTAGTGGTAACTAGATTGGCTGCTAGATTTTAACGCTGTTGTTTGAAAATATCATGTGATTTTGGTACATAAGTACAAATAAACTAATTGTGCCAAGCACTTCAAAATTTCGAAACTGTCTCTTTACAAGCTGTAATACATACTGAAATAAACGATCCATCTTTATCAGTTTCAAAACTTTTAGAAAAAAATTATTAAAAATCGGAAATTTTCGCAAAGCGTGCCACTCTTCGAAAAATCTTTCAGCTCAGATCCCTGTTTAAGAATTGTTTCTGAAAATTTCACAAAAGCCACAGCTTTTTCGCTTATTGCGGTGTGTAAAACAGCTTATGAAGAACCACCTGGATTTTTTTGGGGACTCTGGTGCTATTAGTTTATTTCAATTTGTGTACCAAGACTAAAAAGAGTTTCTTTTTTTCTTCGACATACACCCTTAAGTGATTACGCGGTAAGCTGCCCCCACTGAACCCACTGAAGTTTCCCCCCACTGAAGTTTCTTAAGTGGCTACCCAGCGAGAACTGGGCACCCATAAATAGAAATTGCCGATTATGATTATTAATATTATGAAAAAGTCAGGCATTTAGTTGTATTTTTTAAGCCTTCATTTTTAATAAAGCTCATTTCATAATGTTGATGTCTCATATGTTTATAATGTTCATAAGCAGTATACTTCATGTTGGATACATTTAATCATGACAAAGATTTATAAGCGAACGCTGAAAAAATATATGAAGTAGTTGTCAGACACAGTAACAAGTTGTAGGGGGCCCCATTCAGACTTCTGCCCCAGGTCCGGTTTGTCATACATAATCTAGCCCTGTATATAATATGATGAGATGTTCCCTATTTCACCTTCAACAGATCACATACAAGAGAACGGACTATCTATTTTCCAGTTTTATTCGACATTACAAATTGTGTCAATGTGAAAACTGGATTAAACTAGTTTTTGTGCTGGCTTTTCCAACAACGAAATTATGTGAATGGAAACTCAGTAGGCTTCTAAATTAGTCATCAAATCAATATGCTGTTGATACACGATTTTGAACACAAATTGTGGCTGTGGCAATTTTATTAATGCACACATACGATACAAGAAGCATAAATAAAAGACACTGCCAACAGACAAAAACTGCGCCACCTCTAAAATGAGTAAAGTCACAAGGAGCCTTAGCCATGAGCTGTACGGAATCATATATTTCGTAAACGTAATTTTCATGTCACAGCTTGTTAACCTAGATTACGCTAGGCTAACCTAATCTAATCGCTGGTGAATATTTGGCAGGCTGTACTATTTAGAAGGGGTTGGATGGGGTACTCTGCCTTAATGTTAATTCGAAATTACTTTAGAAAAAGCCTTTTTATTTAATTCTATTGCTTTTCTTTAAGTAAAAAAAAAGGTATTTAAAATTTTGTGGCGAAAATGTATGAATTTTAAATTCCCACAATTTATTTTTGGTGTAAGTTTTCTTAGCGTAATGATGATGACCAGTGACGTTTTAACCATTTGAGGCGCAACCCTTTCCCAATGCTGAAAAAAGGGCAGCCGTTGCTATCGCTCGACTTAAGTACCAGAAAGATGGCAGACGATCGAAACGTTCATCGCGTGCCACAGATCTAGAGACCCCTTTTTTAGATCTAGAGACCCTTTTTTAGAAGAATAGATTGGATTTCTATAAAAATAGTTGCGGGTGACATAGCTCCACGAGAATCCTTTACTTTTTAGCACGTCATTTCCCGTAAAAAAAATGGTCACGATTATTTTTGAACAGTACTGACATCTGCTGAAAAACGAAAGAATGTCGAGAACAGCTGGACAGATTGCCCGATGCTGAAAAAAGGGCAGCCGTTGCCATCGATCGACTTAACGACCCGCAAGATGGCGGACGATCGCAACGTTCATCGCGTGCCACAGATCTAGAGACCCTTTTTTGACGACAGCTGGCTGTGAAAGCATATCTCGATCTGTGGCACGCGATGAACGTTTCGATCGTCCGCCATCTTGCGGGTCGTTAAGTCGAACGATGGCAACGGCTGCCCTTTTTTTAGCATTGGGAAAGGGTTGCGCCTCAAAGGGTTTTAAAGATACAATATATGTGTTTATGTTCAAAGTGTTCATTATGCTTTCAATGAAAAACAACGTTTCACTTCCTAACAACCGCCACTTACAGTTGCCAAACAATGCGTAGTTATAATATAATACATCACAATTTTCATTTTCCATTATTCTCTCCAATCTTTAGCTACTTCCCTCATCTCATGTTTTTATTTTTTTCTTATCTTTATTCCCTTTCTTACTTTAACTGGCAACTGACGGTAACTCAACACAAAAAAGTTTCCATATTCTTCCGAATTACTGCTCTTCAACACATTTTCTCTATTAACGCCCTGATATGATGATTCCGCAATTAACGCCCTGATCTAAAATGACACAACAGTCAGGATGCATGTAAAAAAAAAAAAAAAAAAAGCATGTTCCAGTTTGGACAAAAGGAAAAACGAACGTAATATCCAACCCTTGCGCCCCCCCCCCCTCCTTCAAATATCCTGGGGTGCTAAACATACATTTTTCCTTCTACAATTAAATAGCACACCAGGAAAAAAAAAAATTGGCCAAAATTAGCAACATTTTAAAAAAAAACGACCCAAGTGACCTTAAGTTCTAGGAGGGTCTACCGACAAGAACTGTGTTTCTATTGAAAGAACTGTCTGTTGAAGTGTGCTCGCACTGATGTATAATGTATTCGTTACTATGTATAAAATGGAAGACTCGCTGGGAGTAGCTGGCTGTTAGCTGTTTAGCATTTATGTGAAAGGATATCTTTGAAGGGATAACCTTATTTTCAATAGAAGGATACCTCATTCAATTGAAACCATTGATTCCGTTGCTTTTATATATTGCCCACTAAACTTTTGAAAATTTATTTCTGCAACTTGTGCTAGAACCTCGAGCATAGCATTCAAACACAGAAACAGATGCACAAAGATCCACTGGAAAGAGTGCATAGTAAGCGTATGATTGTCGTGCAAAAATAGTCATTCCAACCAGCAAGAAGTGGTACGGATAACAAATGGGGTCACAAGAGAGGCAATTGATTCAAGTAACGATGAGTACAGGAACGGATCTGTACAGCGGAACGGATACTGTGGCAAAGGGCTGATTGTGTTGGTTAACCCTTTGAAGCGCAAGTTCACATCAGTATAGAAGACCAATTGGATAGACTGCCCAACGCTGAAAAAAGGGAGCCGTTGCCATCGATCCATTTAACTACTAGCAAGATGGCGGCCGATCGAATAGCCCGTCTAGTGCCACAGAGCTGAAGAGCAACTGGCTGTCAGCCAGTTGTGTCAGAAAACTTCTTTAGCTCTGTGGCACCAGATGCGCTATTCGATTGACCACCATGCTAGTGGTAGTTAAATGGATTGATGGCAACGGCTGCACTTTTTCAGCGTTGGGACCATTTAACCCTATTTTTTGCGAATGCCAATGAAAGCACTGAAATGAGTTGGTTTCACTGCGCAACCACCTGCCGAACAAGGGGTAAAGGAAAAGCTACACAAGGGCTGTCTGCCTAAAGGTAGAGGGATAACTTGAGCGGAAGACTTTTTAAGGGGTTCTGGAGCGTATTCTCGGTAAATCTGTAGAAAACCTCCCAAAACTCCAGAATGTTAGGCTGACAGCCGTGTGGTAGGACGGCATCCTAACCCTTCTCACTTCAGCCCTCTACCAATGTTCAATGCCTCATCTAGCCACTGTGACGAAGGGATCGAACAAGTTAAAAGAAGCAAAACACCAAACTACTTTTCATGGACCAGTCTTTACGAACAGTCGTGGACCAGTTAATAATCCTTTTTACGAAAATTAAAAAAATAATAATAATATTTCGCCGAAAATTACACAATTTTAAAATAAAATAGGATTTCTAAAATATTAATTTTAGGATATTTTTAAATTACACAACTTTTTCCAAATCATGATTCTAAATTTTAATAACATTCCATCACCATTATTTCAAAGCAATTATTAGTTCAAGGAGAAAAAATGGAGAAGTGAAATAGCTATGTGACACCAAGTCATACCTTGACCATAAGTTTGTCAACAACTTATAGGCTCCTGTACATTTATTTATCTACATGCTTAAGGCTGTTTAACCTCACGAGCGAAAGTCGAATCGGGGACTCGGGGAAAAGCGTGAAATATGGGTGGTTTGTGGGTCCAAGCATACATGTCGCGCCATCTTTATTCATGTAATGGACCATAGGCGCACCCACGGAGGGAGCTATGGGGGCTGAAGCCCCCCCCCCTAAAGGTAGAAAGTTAGAAGTGAAAAGCTTTTAAAAAATGAAAATTGTCGCTAATGAATTATTTTTTTCTTCCTTTTTTTAATTGTATTCCAGTTATTTCTAACCAAAAAAGACATTTATTTAAAAAGTTTTTAAATAAATCCTTACAGTTAGTTTACGAAACACTGTTAATCTCGGTTACAACGTCACTGAAAAGAGCAGATAATTATTTATGACTCCATACCGAGTTACATTGCTTGTGGGCTTGTGTTCTATGGGACAGTCAAGTGGTACCGCATATTTTGACGTTATAAGGAGTTGTAACTAATCGAGGTCTCTATAAACGAGTTCAGCAGTATTTGCATGTCGCCCAGCCCCCCCTAAACTAAAATCCTGGGTGCGCCACTGTAATGGACACAATTGTCAGCTGTATTTTTTAGAATTTCTCTGGAAAATTTTAGAAATATAATTATAACTTTAAAATTGAAACGATAAAATGGACTTTTCTTGATGTAAAATAGTGTAGTAAGTATTAGAGATCATTGATTTTTTCAAATGTCGAGTTGATTTTTTCAAATGAAATTCGATTGAAACGCGATAAAACTGCTGAAATTCTTTGAATTTCCGTCTGAAATATCATCTTCATTTATTTAATTATCTTTTAAATTAAATTGCTCCCATAAAATTAATGTTCATAAAGCATCGTAAAGTAGTTTAAGAAGAGCCATTATAAATTTTTCAGTAGCTTTTCTACTGTCATTTTATTTTAAATCTTGATCAGAAGTCATGTTCATTAGGTTTCATAAACAATTACGAGTTTCAATTATAAAATCTGTAAAAGCAAAATGCAGTACATTTTTGGCCCCAAAACATTCTTAAATACATCTATAAACTTATACTTCAAAGTTACTTTTGAAAGAAAATTTTTCAGTCAGCCAATTTTGAATTTGAGTTTAAAAAACAATGTTTTTCCTTGTTTCTTTTTATGAAAATTGACTGCTTATTCAGATTTTAAATTTGCAGTAGTCCATAGTACAGTTCCCGAAGAAATATTCTGAAAAATTTCATTGTTCTAGGAATGTAAGTTTTTTTTTTATCTGTAGTGAAAGTTAACCAAAAAGCAGACTTCTCCGAAAAAGTGGCATGTTTAATAATTTTTTTTCAAAAAATGAACTAACTTTTCAAATTTGAAAATTGTTTCAGTTCACAGTATGGTTTCTGAAGAAACAGTCTAAAAATTTTCATAGTTCTAGCATCATAAGTTCATTTCTCATCGTAAGTGAAAGTCTATCGAAAACGTTTTCCTCTGAAAAAGCGCCAAGTTTCACTATTAAAAAAAAAAATTAAATTGTTTTTCAAAATTCATCTCAATGTTAGTTCTCAATGTTAGTTCTCTGAAAATTATCATAATTATATCATCGTAAATTTATTTCTAATCTTGGGTAAAATTCGAGAAAATAGCTTTTTCTCTGAAAAAGTGTCAAGTTTAATAATATTTTAAAAAAAAATTAAATAACTTTTCACATTTTATCGCAATGTCAGTTCTTATTCTAGTTTTAGAGGAAACATTCTGAAAATTCTCAAAGTTATGTGATCATAAGTTTAGTCCCAATCTTGGTCGAAAATCAACCGAAATCCTCCGTTTTCAGGTAGAACAGCCTTAATATTATTTTTTTTTTTTAGTTCAAAATACTTTTAATTTGCTTATCACTGGGCAACGTCAATAAATGTAAGTAATCTTGGAAGTTTTAGTTAAAGTTTTCTCCGAAGAGAGAAAAGAAATACAGATAAATCTTGCCGAAAGCATCGATTATAAAACATTTTACAACACATTAGGATTTATACGCATCAGTAATTGGATCACAGAAATTCAAAAACAAGCTCATTATGCCAGATCTTTCACCGACATTAGAGTGCAATCTGGTGTCACGCCTTTGTTGTTGGATTTGCAATTCTGATCTCTAATTTAGGCTAAAGTTAGTAGTCTATGGAAGAAATTAAATATTAATTTTATTAAAATTTTCTATTTTATAGCATATAAATCAAGTTTTGAAGATCTTCTGACGCCAAATTTATAGCTTTTAATAGCACGAAAACTTGGCGACGATTTGATGAGATTTTAAGTATAATTTCCCAAAGCTGTATTTCTGTTCATTAATTTTATGACACCCTTAAAAGAATTTGTAACGTGTATAAAAGATCTATAAATGGTATGCCCATTCTTTTCATGAAGATTAATCTGCCATAAATGACATTTTGTACTTGGATTTTTGTGTCTAAACTGTCAGAGACTTTTGTGT
The DNA here is from genome assembly GCA_038373885.1 of Cheiracanthium punctorium. NCBI lineage: Eukaryota > Metazoa > Arthropoda > Arachnida > Araneae > Cheiracanthiidae > Cheiracanthium > Cheiracanthium punctorium. The sequence continues at coordinate 73,707 of JAWZYV010017704.1, read as the reverse complement.
ATTGGAATACATTTTGTGCTTTTGTGAGAGAACTAAAATTTCTACGTACGCTATATTTGTTGATGACCATTAATTTGAAATCCATAACAACCCATATTAATTTTGTTCTGTTTGAAACAGAAGAATGCCTCCAAAATACCTTTTAAACACTGTAGATAGATAATGTATTCGAATTCTTCTAAATGCTTCTTCTGTAAAAGAGCTATTTATACAATAAACTAAATTTTTAATAGGGTACTTTGTGTAGTACGTGGCAATAACTTATATAAATTGCGTAGCAATCGATGCATATTTCGGCAGTTAGAGCAAAAACAGACAGATAAACGGTCATTTAAATCAGAATCATGAACACTTTTCCATTTTAACAAGAACACTCGAAATTGTTTAAAAAGATCTACGGCTCTTTCGACTGGATCAGTATGAAAGGTTATTTTCTTTGACAGACTATTAATTTTATTAGTTACTATTAATTTTAAAGGTTAATAACTATTAATTTTATAGGTTAAATAAAGAAAGCTAGATAATCTAAAGTACTTCTATGGAGTTATTGCTCTTTCAGGTCTGAGAGGGAAGGCTGCAATTTAGAGAGCTAAACATGAAACATACAAGGGTCATTCAGTTAATAACCGCAAAATCTGTATAAAGAATGCAAATTTTCAAAAGTTTATGCTTAATGCCCTACGCCATATTGCACTGATGAATTTTGATAGGTTTCAACCCTACTCTAATGACAATGCGCTTGATCCACGTTGGTGTAAACCTGTTAAGAGTGCCACAACCTTTTCATTAATTCCAAGAGCGGATACAGAAATGTTTTTCAACAGTTTATGCTTAATGCCCTCCGCCATATTGCACTGTCATCCGATGGTGAATTTGATTGGTTTCAACCTTTCAACTATCGGAAATCTAATGAGAATGCGCTTGATCCACGTTGGTGTAAACCTGTTAAGAGTGTCACAACCTTTTCATTAATTCCTCGAGCGGATACAGAAATGTTTTTCAGCAGTTTATGCTTAATGCCCTCCGCCATATTGCACTGTCATCCGACGGTGAATTTTGATTGGTTTCAACCTTTCAGCTATCGGAAATCTAATGACAATGCGCTTGATCCACGTTGGTGTAAACCTGTTAAGAGTGCCACAACCTTTTCATTAATTCCAAGAGCGGATACAGAAATGTTTTTCAACAGTTTATGCTTAATGCCCTCCGCCATATTGCACTGTCATCCGATGGTGAATTTGATTGGTTTCAACCTTTCAGCTATCGGAAATCTAATGAGAATGCGCTTGATCCACGTTGGTGTAAACCTGTTAAGAGTGCCACAACCTTTTCATTAATTCCAAGAGCGGATACAGAAATGTTTTTCAACAGTTTATGCTTAATGCCCTCCGCCATATTGCACTGTCATCCAACGGTGAATTTTGATTGGTTTCAACCTTTCAGCTATCGGAAATCTAATGACAATGCGCTTGATCCACGTTGGTGTAAACCTGTTAAGAGTGCCACAACCTTTTCATTAATTCCAAGAGCGGATACAGAAATGTTTTTCAACAGTTTATGCTTAATGCCCTCCGCCATATTGCACTGTCATCCGATGGTGAATTTGATTGGTTTCAACCTTTCAGCTATCGGAAATCTAATGAGAATGCGCTTGATCCACGTTGGTGTAAACCTGTTAAGAGTGTCACAACCTTTTCATTAATTCCTAGAGCGGATACAGAAATGTTTTTCAGCAGTTTATGCTTAATGCCCTCCGCCATATTGCACTGTCATCCGACGGTGAATTTTGATTGGTTTCAACCTTTCAGCTATCGGAAATCTAATGACAATGCGCTTGATCCACGTTGGTGTAAACCTGTTAAGAGTGCCACAACCTTTTCATTAATTCCAAGAGCGGATACAGAAATGTTTTTCAGCAGTTTATGCTTAATGCCCTCCGCCATATTGCACTGTCATCCGACGGTGAATTTTGATTGGTTTCAACCTTTCAGCTATCGGAAATCTAATGACAATGCGCTTGATCCACGTTGGTGTAAACCTGTTAAGAGTGCCACAACCTTTTCATTAATTCCAAGAGCGGATACAGAAATGTTTTTCAACAGTTTATGCTTAATGCCCTCCGCCATATTGCACTGTCATCCGATGGTGAATTTGATTGGTTTCAACCTTTCAGCTATCGGAAATCTAATGAGAATGCGCTTGATCCACGTTGGTGTAAACCTGTTAAGAGTGTCACAACCTTTTCATTAATTCCTAGAGCGGATACAGAAATGTTTTTCAGCAGTTTATGCTTAATGCCCTCCGCCATATTGCACTGTCATCCAACGGTGAATTTTGATTGGTTTCAACCTTTCAGCTATCGGAAATCTAATGACAATGCGCTTGATCCACGTTGGTGTAAACCTGTTAAGAGTGCCACAACCTTTTCATTAATTCCAAGAGCGGATACAGAAATGTTTTTCAACAGTTTATGCTTAATGCCCTCCGCCATATTGCACTGTCATCCGATGATGAATTTGATTGGTTTCAACCTTTCAGCTATCGGAAATCTAATGAGAATGCGCTTGATCCACGTTGGTGTAAACCTGTTAAGAGTGTCACAACCTTTTCATTAATTCCTAGAGCGGATACAGAAATGTTTTTCAGCAGTTTATGCTTAATGCCCTCCGCCATATTGCACTGTCATCCGACGGTGAATTTTGATTGGTTTCAACCTTTCAGCTATCGGAAATCTAATGACAATGCGCTTGATCCACGTTGGTGTAAACCTGTTAAGAGTGCCACAACCTTTTCATTAATTCCTAGAGCGGATACAGAAATGTTTTTCAGCAGTTTATGCTTAATGCCCTCCGCCATATTGCACTGTCATCCGACGGTGAATTTTGATTGGTTTCAACCTTTCAGCTATCGGAAATCTAATGACAATGCGCTTGATCCACGTTGGTGTAAACCTGTTAAGAGTGCCACAACCTTTTCATTAATTCCTAGAGCGGATACAGAAATGTTTTTCAGCAGTTTATGCTTAATGCCCTCCGCTATATTGCACAGTCGTCCGACGGTGAATTTTGATTTGTTTCAACCTTTCAGCTATCGGAAATCTAATGACAATGCGCTTGATCCACGTTGGTGTAAACCTGTTAAGAGTGCCACAACCTTTTCATTAATTCCAAGAGCGGATACAGAAATGTTTTTCGGCGGGGAAAGGTTAAAGCTTGAATACTAATTCAGAGTTGCATGAAATACGCCTTCGTCGTGTGAGAATGTTCATATTTACAGTAAATATATTTCTCTTGAGGGATCCCTCTGCGCTATTCCTCTAGATAAGTGATTCCCAACGGGGTCCAGGTGGACCCCTTGGGGGTCTATGAAGCTTTTAAAGGGGTCTATAGGGGGTCGATGATAAAGTTTTCTGTTTAAAATTTTTCAATTTACTTTTTAAGGAATATGACGGTTAGATAATAATATCTGTTTTACTATTTATAAATAGAATACTGATTTTAGTATGCGGTGTAATTCACATATTTAAAGCCGAGGCTGATTTCTGAAGGAAGTTGTACAGTATGGCACGTGCACGCTGACAAAATATCCGTAATCCTTCAACTTCATGCATGGTGGTTTTTTATGTATTAAAAAGTAGGGGGTCTAATCATAAAAAAAAGTCTTTCAAGGGGGGTCTAAACAGTAGAAAGGTTGGGACCCCCTGCTCTAGATCCTCCCTTGATCCACCAGGCACATATGATAAAAGTTCTTGGCATGACCGATAAATAACGAGCAAGCATTGTTGCAGTTTTGTATTTTTAATAGAATGTGTCCAGTTTTTTAGTGAATGGATCTTATTGTAGTCGAACTAAGTTAGAATATATATATATATATATATATATATATATATATATATAGTTGAACTTTATTTAAAAATATAACAAAATTACAGTTGTTTCACATGTTACCTAGCACTTAAACAAGCAGCATAAAAGAAAACATGCGTTTAATAATATTTAGAACATTTATATTGAAAAAAAACCCCAAGCCAGTCATTGTTAATATATCATTGTTAATATATTTGATATATTAACAACAACGTATATTTGATATATTAACAAATACAACGTGGTACACTATATTTGATATATTAACAATGACTGGCTTGGGTTTTTTTTTCAATATAAATGTTCTAAATATTATATATATATATATATATATATATATATATATATAAGTACACAGGGTGTCTATATATATATAAACACACAGGGTGTCTCAAAAAGGTTTGAACGGGCTTTAATTCTTTATCTATTATCTCTAGATAACTTTAAACAAAGACTATCGGGAGCTATGCACGAATTTGCATGTAAAAGTTTATTGCTAGAGTGGAGAAAAGTATTTTTCTTTTCGTAATTTCTGTTCCATCCCTGAAATGCGATCGGCCGACGTCCTTTTTTTCCCCATCGAGAACCAATGAAATGTGGTTTAAATCAGCAAATATTTATCTTCATACCTCTGACAGTTTTTAGGATGTAATTCTCAAATTTCGTACATCATTCATTTGTGCATGGGGTACATTTTACTAATTGAGAAATTTTAAGTACGAGAGTTCTATACAAATTTAAAAAGCATAACTTTTTTGATTGAACATGTTTTCAATTTACATTACCCACTTACCTCTAAAAGACAAGGAATTAAAAATCATTTTCACCTTTTTGGGACACCCTGTATGTATGCATATCTATAGATAATTTCAAAGGAAAGAGTGCCAGAATTAAAGCTTACTGGGGGTGACATATCGTTGCTGCACTGCCCATAGTACAATTCGTAAAGAGATTCTGATTTTTTTCAAATTTCTAAGTGGAATTGAATTCTTTAAAAAATATGTTTAAAAGTTGCATGATTTGAAAGAAAAGCCTTAATTACGGTCTTTTTATTGTGGTTTCATCATGGCTATCCTCAAGAACGTAGCGGGGGGTGGGGGGGGGATCATGGGGGTTTCATTCCCGCCCCACACCTCCCCCTAGAAATTTTAGTCAATGCAGTTCATGCTGGAGAGTAATTATGGCTGAAAAAAATTTAGCACTACATATCCCCATCCCGAAGTGCTGCATATCCCCACTCCGATTTTTTTTTTTTTTTCAAGGCTACATCCTAGGCTATCCTTGTAAATATTTCTTCGAAGTCTGTTTCTTTTTGTGGCAGCAAGTTCTCTCTGTAGTGCTGCCATCTAGAAGACATTTTCAAAAGTAATATTAGCCTGTCACTTTCGTGTTTAAGTATATTATTTTTACTGATGATGCGAAGGGACATTCTAATATGAAGACGTTTCTTACAGTTTTAAAACTGTTCAAAAGTCAAGGGTTTCTTATAAGTACACCCTTATCTTAAAAATGAAATACACGTTGGGCGTTGCCAGAAAAATTTCCAGGGTGGGACAAAAGGTGGAAATACTAGCAGTCACTGGGCGGAGGGAGGGTGAAAGAAGTGATAAAATCGATCTGAAACAAAATTATTGGGATCTGAAACAAAATTATTCGTTTATTTCAGTATGTAGTACAGCTTGTAAAAAGACAGTTTCAAAATTTTGAAGTGCCTGGCATAATTAGTTTATTTGTACTTATGTACCAAAATCACATGATTTTTTCGAACAACACCGTTAAAAAAAATTCCAAAACAAAACAACAAAATTATATAATTATACTACATTTCTTGAAAACTTGTAATACATTTTTTTATGACAAGTAACAGGAGAACAAATGCACCCCCCCCCCCAAAAAAAAAGTGACATCAGTTAATCCACTAACACTTCCATGAAGAAGTGGGAGGCAGAGCGGGACAAAAAACAAGGAGAAGCAAAATCGGTACATTATATGTTAGAGTAAATTACATAATGTTATACACGCTTAACTCAAACGAGCGAAATTCGATCATTCGGAGCGAACTTTCGATCCGTACTTGAATATGCACTTCTCCTTTAGGAGCGTTTTCCGATCACTGAGCGGAGCAAAATTTTCGGAGCGAACGTTATCAATATTTTGGTAAACAGAAAGCGAGGTGAGGATTTCACGGAAAAGGAGTACTTAAAGAGCATTTTTGCGGTAATATTGTGAGTTTCAATGTAAAAAGGTCGAAACCGACAATTTTTTCTTTCACTCCCTCTTTGATCGTTATTTTCGCTCCTTTGAATTAAGCTTCTACTACATTACTTTGAAACATATTCGGTAATCGGTTCATTATACGAAAAAAAAAAAAGTAATTTTAGTCTGTTCTTGCGTTATGCATGGGCCCCAGTATGGCCGAGTGGATATAGACGCTGAGCATGGTAGATGGTTGAAGTGTAAAAGTTCCGGGTTCGGGCCAATCGCGTGGCCGGAGGACTAACGGTTGCGTTTTAAGCGGTTTTCTCCAGAAGTTGAATAAGCGTAAAAAAACCTTAAAAAGTCCTCCGCCCAAAGCATCGCTCCTTAGTCAAATAGCCCTCGACCACCTTTGCCGTAATAAACAGTACAATACAGTACTTGCATTGTGTATGCTCGTGCAGCGTACCTCTCTCCGAATCAGCACTCTAGGGAAATTCCCCGAATTTCTTTTAAATATAAAATAAACCTTCATTTATGGAGAAGTACAGGTACAATGGGAATCAAAAGTAGCGTTCGTACTAATACAGTGGACTCCGCTTAATGTGATCGCGGTTAATGTTATCAATCGCTTATTGTTGTCGAAGTCACTTGGTCCCGATTTTCTCTATTCATTTGTATGTTAAAATTATCGCTTTATGTGATCATTACATCGGTTAATCTTATCAGTTTTCGAACCTCATTTTAACTGGCAAAGGAATATTCACAATGTATTCAGAAGGAACCCATTATTTTCTTTCCCTTTGCTGTTGTTTGAATTTCCCAGAATTCTCCCTCTTCCACCTATGCTTCCACCAAGGCAAATGGGGAATGAACAAAGGAGTGAGGAATTACACTTTCCTGGAATTCCCCCTCCCCCCCCCTCGCACATCCTGCTGGTGATCAGTGGTTGTCAGATAACCGTTTTCTGGCCCGTTTTCACTCTCTGAGCATTGTAATCGAAAAATTTATGGCTTTTCTTATGACCAGTCGGAATGAGCCGACAAACGGTAACCCATAAAACCACACCCCTCTCATGATAGATAGACGGAACGGGAGCTTTTTTCCTGAGAACGTTTCCTTCAATACATTGTTTACCCCTAGAGTTCCCCTCAATCTTCAGCGCATGTGAACTGGACATTATCGGAACTCAGAAGGAGCGTATTCACATTTTATGCCTTGCTCCCTTACATGCAGCTTGTCGATATAGAAGCCAGAAAGCGAACTGATTTAACGTTAAAACAAAAGATCGAAATATTAAATCGTTATGACAGGTTACCGAAAATGAGTCAGCGCAATGCTGCAGCGCAGTTAAACATTTCTCAGCCTTTATTGTGTAAAATTTTGAAAAATCGTGATGAACTTACTAGAAGAGATAAACAAAATGAAAATACGGAGTCCAAAATAATAGAGCTGGTAAAGATGAGCAAGTTGAAAAGACTTTGGCTTGAAAATGTTCGAGAACGTGATGCTCCAGTCAACGGACCCCTTATGCAACAAAAAGCAGAAAGTTTAGCTGCTCAAATGGGAAAAAAAAAGATTTTGTTGCAACAAATGGTTGGTTTCAGCGATGGAAGACACGCGAAAATATTGTTTACAAGAGAATTCAAGAGAAGACAAGAGAATGTCTGGAGAAAAACAGAGACTTTTAGTCATTGGGAAAAGTAAGAATCCTCGTTGTTTTAAAGGTGTTAAAAAACTTCCTGTCGACTACTATGCCAACAAGAATTCCTGGATGACAACAGTCATTTTCAATGACTGGATACGTAAGTGGGACAATAAGCTAAAACAAGATATTCTTCTCCTTGTGGACAATTGCACTGCACACGTTTTAAATGTCACTCTGAAGCATATTATGTTGTTTTTTTACCCGCAAACACTACTTCCCTTTTGCAGCCTTGTGATCAAGGAATTATTCGTGCTTTGAAAGCATATTATTGCCAGGAAATGCAGGCACTATTACTGGATGAAATACAGTGCACACAAAATCTTAAAGCTAATGATTTGGCCAAGAAAACTAACGTTCTTGATGCGGTGCACCTGTTAACAGCTTCCTGGAATCGAGTTTCTGCTCAAACGATCAGAAACTGCTTCGCCTACGCAGGATCTTGCGAAAAAAATGACCAGAAATCTGAAGAAAAGATTGAAATTCCTTCGGATATGACCCCTGAAGAGTTCGAGGCATGGGTGGAAGTAGATCAAAGCATCCCAGTAGCTTCCACATTAATAGAATCTGAAGTCTGTCAGATTGCCATAGGAAAACAGACGAATGATGGAACTGATGAGTCCGATGAAGAATCTGTTGATATTGAGCCACCTCCTACAAGTGCTGAAATGAGACATGCATTAAAAGTGTTGAAACGTGGAGTTCAACACCGCTCGATGACTTTAAAAAACATTATGAATACGAACAATTTATTAATAACCTTCTAAGAAAAAATTGTAGACAAACAACCATTGATAATTTTTTTTAATTATCTATGCAATTCTTGTGTTTTAAAGGATAATATACTGTACATAAATATAAGGTGAGTTTTTCCATTTTATTTTCAAATTTAGTACGTGTAAATTAGAGTGTGGGGGGGGGTACATTTATCTAATTTTCCATATCGTTTATTGTTATCAATCGGTTATTGTTATCAAAATCACGCTGTCCCAAACTGATCACATTAAGCGGAGTCCACGTACTTGAATGTTCAAAATAGAGGGTGTTCGCAGGGGTGTAGCCAGAGGGGGGGGGTGAGGGGCTGCAGCCCCCCCCCGAAATGGGACACTTTACTTACAATTTGATATTTAGATTACAATTGAACTTTAGCTTACAATCCCAGACAGCACAGCAAACTTGCAGCAAACTTGCAGCAAGCTTGATTTATCAAGTCAATAAACTTGAAAATTTCAAGCGTGTAAGCTTAATGCAAGCTTGAATCAAGTGTTCAAGTTTATACTTGCCCAGTTTGCATTACGCTTGACATAGCAAGCTTGAATCAAGCTTGACAAAACAAGCTGAATTTCAAGCTTAAAAAATTTTCCTAAAAAAAAATTTCCTAAATACACGGGGCACCCTTCGGCGAACTCACCCCACATATTTTATTTTTCCACGCAATTTTCCTCTATAGTGCTGAAATTTCAAGTTATTTTAATCTGTTTCCATCAAGCGGCCGTGATCGAATTCGGGACCTAAGGGTCGGGAGGCCAGCGTCCTAACCGTTCAGCCATTCTGCCTCGCGCTGGAATGACTAAAGTTTGAAGTGACTGTTATGGTTGTCGCGCCGTTTTTCTCCCGAGATCGATCACTATTGCCCAACATCTTTTATTTTTCCATGGGATAAATCAAAATTAAAATAAATGTTATGTGTGATTTATATAGACTCTACTAATAGGGAAATAAGCATAATATAAACTTAAAAGCAGCACACGTTTTAAAACTTTCAATATCGCGACACTCGTGTTGGGCAATACTGACCAAAATCGAGACAAACGACTGATTTTGAAATCAATTTCGTAGTATAATTGTATTTTATTTTGAAGAATTTCCAAATTTGGAAATATAGAATCTTTTTTTTTTTTAATTCTATGGTCAAGTACATTTATGACTGATGATAAATTATTTGTTATGTGGATGTGACTTTCCAAATCAAGCAGTCATCAAGTTGTATTCAAGCTTGGCAGTTCAAATGACTTCTCCAAGCTTGCTGCAAGCTTAGAATGAATTGAACTGTCAAGCTTGTATTAATACGCCAAATTCAAAGAAATGTCAAGCTTTATTTAAGCTTATGTGCTGTCTGGGATTTGGTACCCAGCGCCCCCCCCCCTCCCGAAATAAAATCGTGGCTACGCTATTGTTTTCAGAATGCAAAGAATTCATATTATGTTAATGTTAAGTCTACGGAGTTTCGCTGGGAACGCCGGAATGTGTTCCTGATACCGGGGTGTTCACATCAGATAGTGCTCATTGTATACCAGCTAAATAAACTAATTGAAACGTGAAATGATAAAATGATAATTCAGGCGGAGAATAAAACTGTTACGTTAAAGTGAAAAATGTAGAAGTTACTTTTAAAGCAAATAAGATTACAATTTTACAAAAAAGGTTATTTAAAAAAAAAAATATCGGTCAAATGATGTAAGGAGTTTTACATATTCTAATGTAAGGGTGACCCACCCCCTTTCTTCCAAAAAAAAAAAAAAGCTTTCTATAGGGCTTCTGGATAACATTTGCTACAGGTCCCGCGCTGTCTTGATCCGGCACTGGAAAAAACCCTGCATTTGAGATAACCTCACAAAAGAAAATATCTAACGGAGTTAGGAAAAACTAACAATAGAATAATATTGAAAAAAATTGAATTAAATAAAGGTTTTCAAAACTTTACATAGGCGTGAGTTCATCTGTTATTCAGTTCCTACTATTAGTTCACACTCTCCCAATATTTATATATCTTGTTCAAATTTTCAATCGTAAATAATATACCTTTTATTCATCCATTCATGTTTAAATATTTTTTTTTTTAACTTGGTTGTGGATGACAATGGATGCTAATACAGTTTTTTTTCAAATATTAATTCATTCATTAAAATTAATTAATTTTAGATTCTGTTTCGTGGATTAAAGTTGAATGAAAACAATAAACTAAACAAACAAACTGGTAACAGAATTGACCCTTGCTTCACAAACGGCTCTGCATTAATTAATTAATAAATAATAAATGAATTATATTTAATAAAAAGTAATTAAAGTAAAATTTTTGTTTGTTGACCCAAGTAGGAATTGATTTAATTTTTTTTTAATATTACTTGTTAAACTTATAATGCAGTATACACTTAAAATAAACCAGTGAACAAAAAAGTTGAAATGAATCTTTGTCCTGTTCATTAAAAAATGGACAATTTAAACAATAAATCTATACAAATAAAATTAGACTTTTGTCTGTACATTTCTTGGAATTCAAAATTTTTGCGATTTCTATCCGTTTCAAGCAGCTGGGAATCCGATGCGACCCTCAAAAAAAAGTTTGTCTGTCTGCCATTCTGTCGTTCTGTCATTCTGTCCGTGACGCTTTTTTTGTTCAAGCATCACGTAAAAACGACTGAAAGTAAATGATATGAAATTGGGTGTTCATGATAGGTGGTCACTCAAGTTAAAACATAGGCGTCGAATTTTTAAAAAATCTTGATTGGATTTTGAGATTTGGCGAAAATCTTTTCAAACTGCGTAAATTTGTGTTCAAGCATCACGTGAAAACGACTGAAGCGATTGAAATGAAATTGGGTGTCATGATAGGTGTTCCTTCAACTTAAAACATAGGCGCCGAATAAAAAAAAAAAAAAAATCTTGATTAGATTTTGAGATTTTGCGAAAATCCTTTCAAACTGCATAAATTTGTGTTCACATCACGTAATAACTGCAAAGGTGAAAAAATGATATTTGGTGAAATGATAAGTGGTCACTCACCTTAAACTATAAGCATCTAATTAAAAAAAAAATGGATCAGATTTCAAGATTTTGCGAAAATCGTTTAAAACTGAGTGAATCTTTGTTCCCGCATTACGTAATAACGACTAAAGCGAATGATATGAAATTTAGTCACACGATAGATGGTTGCTCAACATAAACTACAGGTGTCCAATTTTTTTAAACATTTTTATTAGATTTTGAGATTTTGTGAAAATTCTCTCAAAATACGTTTATATTTCTTCAAACATCACATAATAACCATTAATACGAATGGTAGGAAATTTAGTGATATGATAGGTAGTTGCTAATCTTAATTTATAGGCGTTGAATTTTTTAAATATTTTGATTACATTTTGAGATTTTGCGAAAATCGTTTTAAAACGCTGAAATTTTATACCAGCATCACGAAATAAAAACAGCAGGGAATGAAACGAAATTGGGTGACAGGATAGGTTGTCACTCAACTTAAATTCTAGGCTTCCAATTTTTCAAAAATGTTGATTAGATTTTGAGATTTTGCGAAAATTATTTCAATATGCGTCAATATTCGTTCGCGCATCCCATAATTACGACTAAAGCGAATGAAATGATATTACTTAGTGACTCTCTAACCTGTAATATTTTAACAATACATAAAAATGATAACTTCGCTTTCTTTACTTTGGCAACATACTACATCCATTCTGTGTACTCCTACAATGCTGACGAAAGTCCTTGCTTTTTGGAAATTTGCATTCACTAACTCGTCAAGGACGGGTACTTCAGCTGGTAAATAAATAAAATTGGAAATTCAGATTTTTAAAAAATTTTATCGACAGTCATTTAGATATTTAACCCCTTAAGCGGTTTTCCCGTACAGTGTACGTGCTACCCAAAATCGGCCTCAACTGGTTTGCCCGTATTAGCGTACGGGCATCGATATTTTCTCCTTTCCTTTTCTGATTTGCCCGTATATTTCATTATTGTGAGGAGACTATTTAGTATTAATATTTTTCAATAGATGGCGCGGCTTGTCAATGTAACTGAAATGGTTTTCATCCGGGTTTTTCTTCCTAGCGAGAGAGCGGGAATATTCCATCATATGCCTTTCAAAATATGCCTTTTTTGGAAGCATTTCGGTAAAAAAAAATTGACCGCTTAAAGGGTTAATACAAAGAGTATGGGCTGAAGGAATCTATTAAAATGTTGGAAAAATACTCGATCGATCGGAAAGATGTTTAAAATGGTTCATAGAATAAAGCTTGATTTTTTTTGCAGCCCATTGCGGTCGCATCTTTCGCAACCCCCTGTTCTGGAGAGGGAAAATTGTTCAGAAAATATTTCATGATTGAGAGACAAAATCTTACGTGTTACGCAACTTAATCCTTTCAGGCGCAATCCTTTCCCAATGCTGAAAAAAGGGCAGCCGTTGCCATCGCTCGACTTAACGACCAGCAAGAGGGCGGACGATCGAAACGTTCATTGCGTGCCACAGATCTAGAGACCCTTTTTTGACGCAGCTGGCTGTGCGGCACAGATAGTCTGCGTCAAAAAAGGGTCGCATCTTCTTAAGTCGAGCGATGGCAACGGCTGCCCTTCTTTCAGCATTGGGAAAGGGTTGCGCCTCAAAGGGTTAAGAGTGTAATAAGTGGCGCGACAATTACCTAAGAATGTGGGGCACATAAACATCCATTTATCACATACCTTTTTTCAAACTAAATCATTTCAGATTTAAATACATTAAATCAGTCCTTATTTAATTTTTCATGTTATCTTTACAACATTTCATTAAACGACCAACTTCCTTTGGTACTCCTTTTGTCAGAACCATTGCTGAAAGAACCTTAGAGAAGTTGCACTGCTCTCAATAAAAAATCTGGAGTGACTCCACTCCACTTTCCGAATACTTACGATTAAGATCATTACAAAGCATTTAAATAAATTTTAATCGATGAATCATTCAAACATATATACCAAATGGAAGCTCAATCGAATGTGCCGTTCCGTTTAAACGCTAGCGTACTTTCAAGAATTTCTCCCCATAGGCCATAATGTAAAAGAAATCTTTGTCGTAGCCCTGTAGTAAAACTTAAGTCCTGTACACGCCAAAATCAATACCGGTCTAACGATGGTGGTTTATAATATATATACCCAATTTGAGCTCAATCAAATGTACCGTTTAAACGCTAGCGCACTTTCAAGAATTTCCTCCCATAGGACATAAAGCAAAAGAAATCTTTGTCGTAGTCCTGTAGAAAAACTATAAGTCCTATACACACCCGCAAAAGAAATCTTTGTCGTAGTCCTGTAGAAAAACTATAAGTCCTATACACACCCGCAAAAGAAATCTTTGTCGTAGTCCTGTAGAAAAACTATAAGTCCTATACACACCCAAATCAATACCGGTCTTGCGACGGTAGTTTATGGCATATATACCCAATTTGAGCTCCATCGAATGCCCCATTTAGGAGCTATCGTGTTCACTCACATTCACATACACCCAAACACACATACACACATACACATACATACATACATCTCGTAAAAATAGCATCCATGAATTCAAAAGACCTCAAAACGTGTCAATACACCAAAATCTCGAATTTTTTCATGATGGCAATACTTTCCTTACATGGTACATGTTCGGAAAGTAACAAGGAAGAGAAAAATTCCGAGAAAAGTTTTTGAATATGTTTTTTTTTTTTATTAATAACTTTCCACTACCATGCTGGCATATTTTTACACTACAAGAAAAAAACAAATAAACAAACAAAATAAGCTTTTTGTAATGTCTTTGTTCAAATGAGATCATTGCAATGCCATCCATGGTTATGCAGTTGGAGCGAAGATGGGTGAAACGAAACACATGATTTTTTTCTTTTTAAATTACACTCCTTGTCTTATCTTCTGGCACGAATCTATGAGAATTTTTTTTTCCCGCCCATTTCAGAACCGGCTGAAAAGGTTTGAGGAAAGCTCAAGCTCTTGCTACCACCAGTCTTCTTTGTGACCACCACCATGGGACGGAACTCTGCAAATAAATTGAAACAGAATTTTAAAAAAATGCGAAGTTAAAATTCATTATTAAGTTTTATGATTTGAAAGTTGAAAAATTGTTTTTGTCTTTAACCCTTTGACGCGCAGTGTTCCCGCTCTGGGAACAGCAAACTCTGACGTTTCGACTGTTGCCAGTCACGAAGAAAGGATTGGATTTCTATAAAAAATAGTTGCCGGTGGCATAGCTCCACGAGAACCCTTTACTTTTTAGCACGTCATTTTCCGTAAAAAAAAATGGTCACGATTATTTTTAACAGTACTCACATCTGCTGAAAAATGGAAGAATGCGAGAACAGCTGGATAGATTGCCCAATGCTGGCTGTGTGCGGCACAGCCAGCTGCGTCAAAAAAGGGTCCCTAGATCTGTGGCACGCGATGAACGTTTCGATCGTCCGCCTTCTTGCTGGTAGTTAAGTCGAGCGATGGCAACGGCTGCCCTTTTTTCAGCATTGGGAAAGGGTTGCGCTTCAAAGGGTTAACAATTTAATGGAGAAAAAAGTAAAGTAAAATTAAAAAGTAAAGTAAAAAATGAACAGATTGCCCAAGGCTGAAAAAAGGGCAGCCGTTGCTGTCGCTCGACTTAACTACCAGCAGGTTGCGGACGATCGAAACGTTCATCGCGTGCCACAGATCGAGAGACCCTTTTTTGACGAGAGCTGGCTGTGCCGCACAGCCATCTGTCTTCAAATAAGGGTCTTTAGATCTGTGGCACGCGATGAACGTTCCGATCATCCGCCATCTTGCTGGTCGTTAAGTCGGGCGATGGCAACGGCTGCCCTTTTTCAGCATTGGGAAAGGGTTGCGCCTCAAAGGGTTAAAGATAAATGATATTATCAATAGCCGTTTTTCCTCAATATGTCTCTGTTATGTAGTATATATATACATAAATATATATAAATAAATAAATAAAAAGTACAATCATCGCAGGGCTTTTGAAGATTTAAAAAACAACAAATTATGACACACATTCGAAAAAAAAATTAGAATTCTTATCTCCAAACGGTACTGAGCACTTGTATAAGCACTGAACTCTCAGGAAATTCGCCTTGCGAAAGGCGTAATGTATTCTAGATAACATTTCAAAAAGCTGAATGTTTTAAGATTTTTTTCTTTTGTTTCACTACTTTTTCAAGTTGACTGTTTGTTAAATGCGCAGGAGCGACATTCAAAACTATTCCTATCCTGTTGGGAGAGACAATTGGGGTGCATTATATTGACTAAAATAAAGGGGAGAAAAAGCAGCTCCGAAATTATCAATGCGGTTACAATTTACTGTGGAATACAAGAAATACCAAACGTTCGAATTGAATATTAGGGATATATTTTGAAATATACTAGGGTCCAACACCCCTAGACTCGCTACGCTCGCTTTTCGTATGAGATACACGGCGCCTAATAATTCTTATTCGTAAAAAAGGCATAATTTAAGTAAGATAAAACCCAAAGATTGGATCAGGTAGAATGTTACCGATCTGCACATTGCTTGGTTCTTTTTATAAATTTAAACTTCACACTATTTTGAATTATATAAAACCTATGGAACAGCTTACGTATTTGCCACCCATGGCGATTTTTCCATAATTTGGTAAGAAAACAGTACTTCATACGCTTTCTTTCATAAAAACTACGGAACTGCTACTAACGACGACTTGCTTGACATCAATGACAACTCTTCATTATTTGGCGATTGACACATGCTCATAACCGATAATGACTGCTCATGTAAGGTTACCCAGAAAACCGTTATCCATATATTCATATACATAATCCTTTGCAGAATGGCGTATTGAGCACCACGAAATATACCATCTCGTCGCTCTGGCAAATATCCAATCTGTACTATAACTTCTATAATGGCATAGTGAAAGCCGCCAAATATTTCTACTGGTAGCAAATACCCAAGCTGAACCGAACCGGCTTTAAACTAATCTGCATTTTAATTATTTTTCAGTTTTAAGATACTGGGTTCTAACAGTTTGGAACTCGCGGTTTAGATTCAACTTGGAGAGATACCATTTTGCCAGATCGTACCCGATGCCAAGATGCCGCTTTTTAAATGAGTTATAATTAGTTATTCTGATTTGGAAAAACAAATAATCGCTCATTCTAAACTCCTGTTTTCTAAGAGAATTTACTATTTGAAAATTGTCAACTTTGTGGAACACATTTTGAATTATTTATTTTACATACTTTTTAATTTGGCGTAGAATGGGTGTAAATCTACTTCATGTTTGTCAATTTCACGCGATTCTACATACTTGGAATTCCTGTGTTGCAAAGGCCTGAATGATTTTATGCTGGCGAAAATTGCCAAACCTGGCAACCATTATGTTTATATTTTCAGTTTTTTATTAATATCCTCTAAAATAATTCGATTTTCGAAATATAAGTCAGCTTATCAGGTTCGCCGGAATTTTCTAAATCCGTGGACACCTTCGTTTAAAATCAAATCCCCACGGTTTCGGAGGAAATAGCAGAACAAGCTTTTGACAGCGGCCATTACTTTTTTTTTTTAGAATAGAGAGGTAATAGGAAATTCCATAGGATTCATTTGTTTCCTGATAAACCAACAGATGGCAGCACTACAGCTAAGAAATTCCATAGGATTTATTAGTTTCTTGATAAACCAACAGATGGCAGCACTACAGCTATTTTTCATTTTAGTTTTCTGAATTTAGGCGATTGACAGTGGATTAGATTTTCTCTCCTAAACATCACTATAAAAATATATGACTTTTTTTTAAAAAAGGCACGGGGGGGGGGGGAGAATTAAATTACGTCAGAGACGTAAAAATTTGATTGAACTGACTTAAAAATTTGATTGTTCCTCCACAGCAGCATCTGGTTTTCAAATTTGCTGCTTGAAAAACGATTGGCATAAGTAAACTTTCAAACAGCTATAAAACCAAACTAATGATGTTAAACAATCGAAAAAATGAATAATGCTTCTTCACTAAATGCACTGAGGACTAATATTAATAGACAATTTGTATGTCTTATGCAACTTTCAGGAAAAAAAAAAAAAAAAAAAAAAAAAAAAAAATTAAGCACAAAACTTGTCTTAAAAAATCGTAATCTTCAATCTTCAAAAATTCGACACTTTTTTTTGAAATATTTGAAAATTCCGTATGTTCTGCATTAATGCGCTACATGTGTTTGCATTTTTTCGTAAGTGTTTCGTAATTGCTAGGCTCACTTCACTGTTGGCAATCGCTCATGGTATAACTTGTTAAAAGACATTTTAAATTTTTTTGAGAGTCTTTTGGATACTTTAAAAGTTGCAAGATTTTTTAAAAGAACAACCCTAAGTAATATTTTCATCTCCAACTTTGGCGTGTTTTAATTAAGAAACAAAAGAAGTTACAACTTTTTGGGTGAATTAAATTAAATTAAGATAATAAATTGTGGCCACCACCAAAAGCATGCACAGCGCCCCCCCTCCATAGAAAATTCATTCCTTGAATTTTTTTTCTGAATGTGTGGCAGGAACTTATAGCCAGAAGGCGGCCATGGAACATTCTTCTAACACGCCACCCTCCCCCCTCGGAAATTTGGATGTTTTCTAACATAGTAATCAAGCCGCTTTCTGAAAAATTCTTAATTTGGAGCACCAATATCTCCAAAATGTTTTCTGGCTGTGTGTCTGATGTTTGATATTACAATTTTACAAACTGAAGTGCAGTGCAAAATGACGAATCAATCCACCTCGTCTCGCAAAAAAGCATGCAAATGTCTGCCTCGTATCGGATCCATCCCTCATTGCCTACTAAGAGAACATTTCACGCTGCTTCAGGAGCATAAAGATCAAACTTCGGGGGTTTCCGAAATTCAAAAATCGCAAAGTGTATGATGACCTTAAATTTGCACGAGTAAAGATCTTAGGTTTCGTTTTAGGCTTTCCCAATGTATATACAGGCACAAGAACCTAAAAATATGTTTCGTTGTTAAGCAGTTTAACCCTTTAACGCGCAGTGTTCCCGCTCTGGGAACACCCAACTCTGACGTTTTGACTGTTGCCAGTCACGAAAACTAGATTGGATTTCTATAAAAATAGTTGGGGTGGGTGACATAGCTCCACGAGAATCCTTTACTTTTTAGCGCGTCCTTTCCCGTAAAAAAAAATGGTCACGATTCTTTTGAACAGCACTGACATCGGCTGAAAAATGGAAGAATGCGAGAACAGATCGATAGATGGCCCCATGCTGAAAAAAAGGGCAGCCATTGCCATCGCTCGACTGAACGACCCGCAAGAGGGCGGACGATCGAAACGTTCATCGCGTGCCACAGATCTAGAGACCCCTTTTTTGACGCAGCTGGCTGTGCCGGCACAGCCAGCTGCGTCAAAAAAGGGGTCTCTAGATCTGTGGCACGCGGCACAGCCAGCTGCGTCAAAAAAGGGGTCCCTAGATCTGTGACACGCGGCACAGCCAGCTGCGTCAAAAAAGGGGTCTCTAGATCTGTGACACGCGGCACAGCCAGCTGCGTCAAAAAAGGGGTCTCTAGATCTGTGACACTCGGCACAGCCAGCTGCGTCAAAAAAGGGGGTCTCTAGATCTGTGACACGCGGCACAGCCAGCTGCGTCAAAAAAGGGGTCTCTAGATCTGTGACACGCGGCAAAGCCAGCTGCGTCAAAAAAGGGGTCTCTAGATCTGTGGCACGCGATGAACGTTTCGATCGTCCGTCCTCTTGCGGTTCGTTCAGTCGAGCGATGGCAACCGCTGCCCTTTTTTCAGCATTGGAAAAGGGTTGCGCCTCAAAGGGTTAACATGAATTGTGCAACTCAGGAACATCCGAGGTTCTTCTCATCTATACTAATGGCAGCCCTTCGAGATTAGAACATTCTTCTGCAGGCACGATCTGTTTTAAATTTGGGGAAAAAATAGGATACTTACGGTACAGGAACGTATTTGACTTTCCCTCCTCCTCCGCCCTTGTCCTTCGTGAACAGGGGCACCGGCAGGGGTATGGGTATGATGGCGGTCATGCCCTTGGACTTGAGCCCCAGCGTGACGCCCTTGCTCTCCCATCCGTCGCTCCACCCCCCTCCGTGGTGGCCGCCCCCCATCATGTAGTGCAGCATGGCTTCCGCCATCGTCTTGTAGATGCCGCAGTGTACCGGCACGGCGGCGCAGAAAATAATGACCAGGAAAGCCGCAGTCACTTTGTGAGAATACATCTTTGTGAATTTTGTTCAGTTCCTGCAAGTCAGAAACCTGTAAATAAATAAAATAAAATAACATTGAGTGATAAATAATAATATCACGTACACGCTTAAAACCAAAGAGCTAAAATACGATACATGGCGGAGCGATCTGTTTCCATGGAAACCGACCGGTTTTTCCGCGAAAGTCCTCTTTAAGTAGTCTTCTTTCTGAGAACTTCTTTCTCCCCTTCCTGTTTTTTCCCGAGAATTTCCGTCCTCGCTTATTGTTATATTCCGCTCCGCTCTTGTGATCGAAAAACGCTCCTAAAGGAGAAGCTCACTTTTGAAAACTGGCTCAGTTTTCGCTCCGACTGATCGAATTTCGCTCGTTCGGTTTAAGCGGGACACCGTAATAATAATATTAATAATAAACTACGTAATAATAATATTACATAGACAACACGTAACTTCCAAATACGCCTTTTAACCTGTCTCATGTTTGATGCACTACACTTAAACCTTTTATTTGAAAAACATATGAGATAATTCAATAACATTGAGATTGGAAGATTTCCAGTCAAATGTGTTAATATTTTGCCAAAAGTCTCCAAGTTGAGTGACAGAGGCAAGAAGTTTGGGCATGGTCAAAACAATGACTGTCCCATAGGCTTTAATGTATCGAAAATCTCTTGGGTGACCCAGTGAAAAACACTATACCCAATAAAAAGCAACCAAGAAAGGAATGTGCGCCACTAGCTTTCACAACCATAATAAATACAAAATTTCAACATTCTACGGCTACTCCTTTTGAGTTATGCGAAATATGTACACTGGTGAGCAGAACTTGAGCAATAGGTGTTCTCTTTGCCAAAACTCCTCGAGAAATCATTTTAGGATACACGAAATTCAGAGACAGCAGAGACTGTTCACAGACAGCATTTTGTATACAACTTCTGTTAAAATAATTTTATGAGTCAATTTTTTTCAACCATTTCATAATATAAAGGAGACGTAATTTGATTATCACGAATATCCGTTCCTATATGAAACGCGGAATGTTTGTGTGTGTGAATGTCCAAGCGATCTCGAAAACGGCTGTACGGATTCTTTTTAGATTTCGTACTTGGGGGGGGGTTGGGGCCTCTGAAACGATTCAGCTAGGTCACATGACTGAAAAAAAATCTCTAAAACGCTCAAAATGTAAAATTTTAAATTATTGCACGGTAGCGCCATCTATTGATCCTTTGAGAAACACAGTTGATGCAATCATCGTAAAAAGGAATATATGTTCAAATAAGTTTGGGGCGGATTAAAAAATAGATGTAATCAATAAAATATATTAGTAAAAATTAATTTCGCAAAGAAACAAAAAAAAAAAATGGAACTTGATGTCCAGTACACAGACAAATAAATATTTTAATAACTCTATCTATTACACCTTTCAGCTACACAAGTTTTCTCTACTTATTATAAAAGAAGATGTCTGTGGGTCTGTGTATCGGCGGCGTTACTGACAAACGGCTATACCTAGAAACACCGAATTTGGTACTCGGGAAGATCTAAACATGAAGTTGTGCACCTTGAAGCGATTTTTTCAAAATTCGACCTAGAATTTTTTATTTTATGTTTTATGCAATTTTTGGCATTTTTTCTCACCTAATTCATAATAACGGCGGAAATTACGCTCGCAGCAATACGGCATTTGTATCAGCGGATAGAGGAGAAAATTTTCTTTTAAAAACAGTTTGTTCTGAATACGTAACATGAGTTACCGATTCTTAGGAACTTTTTACTTTCCGAACATGCGCCATGTAAGGAAAGTATTGTAATCATGAAAAAAATCGACTTCGAGATTTTGGTGTATTGACACGTTTTGAGGTCTTCTGAATTCATTGATGCTATTTTTACGAGATGTATGTATGTATGTGTGTGTATATGTGAGTGAACACGATAGCTTCTAAACGGAGCATTCGATTGAGCTCAAATTGGGTATATATGTCATAAACCATCGTCGCAAGACCGGTATTGATTTGGGTGTGTATAGGACTAATAGTTTTTCTACAGGGCTACGACAAAGATTTCTTTTACATGATGGCCTATGGGGAGAAATTCGTGAAAGTGCGCTAGCGTTTAAACGGCAGATTTGATTGAGCTCAAATTGGGTATATATATATATAATAAAAAAACGTTCGTAAGACCGGTATTGATTTTAGTGTGTATATGTCTTAAAGGTTTTACTACAGGGCTACGACAAAGATTTCTTTTACATTATGGCCTACGGGGGAAATTCTCGAAAGTGCGCTAACGTTTAAAAAGCACATTCGATGGAACTCAAATTGAAAAGAACTAAGACTTTTGCTGAATTATTCATAGATTAAAATTTATTTAAATGCTTGGTAACCATCTTAATTGTAAGTGTTCGGAAAGTCGAGTGGTGTCACTCCAGATTTTTACTTTCCGAACATGTACCATGTAAGGAAAGTATTGTAATCATGAAAAAATTCGACTTCGAGATTTTGGTGTTTTTACACGTTTTGAGATCTTCTGAATACGTTTATGCTATTTTTACGAGATGTATGTATGTATGTGTGTGTGTGTGTGTTTGTGTGTATGTGAGTGAACACGATAGCTCCTGAACGGAGCATTTGATTGAGCTCAAATTGGGTATGCATGTCATAAACCACAGTCGTAAGACCGGTATTGATTTTGGTGTGTATAGGACTTATAGTTTTTCTACAGGGCTACGACAAAGATTTCATTTACATTATGGCCTATGGGAGGAAATTTTTGAAACTGCGCTAGCGTTTAAATGGTACATTCGTTTGAGTTCAAATTGGGTATATATGTTATAAACCATCTTTGCAAGACCGGATTTTGGTATGTATAGGACTTACAATTTTTCTACAGGGCTACGACAAAGATTTCTTTTACATGATGGCCTATGGGGGAAATTCTTGAAAGTGTGTTCGCGTTAAAACGGTACCTTCGATTGAGCTCAAATTGGGTATATACGTTATAAATCACCATCTTAAGACCGGTATTGATTTGGGTGTGTATAGGATTTATAGTTTTTCTACAGGGCTACGACAAAGATTTCTGTTATGTTATGGCATAATGGCGTATGGGGAGAAATTCTTGAAAGTGCGCTAGCGTTTAAACGGCGCATTCGATTGAGCTTCTATTTGGTATATATGTTTGAATTATTCATCGAGTAAAATTTATTTAAATGCTTGGTAATGATCTTAAGTGTTCGGAAGTGCTCGGAAAGTCGAGTGGAGTCACTCCAGATTTTTTTACTAAGCATCTGTTCCGGCAAATTTTTTCTTAAAATAATTTTAAAACTGTCCCTTCTTGAATTCTATCCGTCATAACTTTTTGATATTTTGACAGATCGGGAACCATTCCTTTCTCCCTCTTTTAAAATAAAAACGAAATCATTATGTAAATTAGGTGATTTTTTACGAATTTTAATGTAACCTAATGCTTAGAATTTAATAGCATCAATGGGGAGAGCTTACGGGATTACATTAATTGATCATGGCACGACAGAATTTGACTGCGTTGCCACAAAAAGGATTAGAAAAAAGATTTTTCTTTCAACAAATCGAGTTTTTAAATGGGATATTGGAATTTCAATTCGCAAGTGAGGATCTATGACGTCAAATACTTTAAGATACGTAAAAATTACGCCACAATTTTAACGCATTTATCCCTGCTCCTTTTTTTAACACAAGGAGGCGATATTTTTATTAAAACGTACTTTAGAAATAAACTAGGAAATTCATGATTATAATTATTATAAGTGGTATTTTAATCCGTTGCTTATTTAAAAATTGAAATATTTTAACTCTGCTGAAAATGTTCTTCATTTTAAAAGCTACAAAATTCATTCTAAAGCGGGATATATTAAAAATTTTCTATTTACTTTTTTATTTTTCGCATTTAATTATGTCGCAGGCATATATGTTTCCTAACATTATTTTAACGTTGGATTACGTTCCTCCATAATGTCCTATTCTAATTTTCAACGTCGTTGTAAATTTTTATATGATACCGTTTGAAAGCTATTGGGCAAAATATCCAAATTAACTCCCTCAACCAACCGGGGTATCTTTTATGGTAGTTAAACAGTGACGTCATAAAATTTAAAAAATGCGTGAAATTTGTAAAGTCTGCAACTCTAACGTCCTGCCACAGTTATAGCGATTCTAAATAGCTCCTCGAGATTACAAAGTTTGATGTTTTCAGTAGACAGAACTATGGAGGATTTATAAGATATTTATACTGGATATTTATACTGGATACATGGATATTTAAGTTGGCACCGCTTGAATATTTTTCACTCAGATTAAATAAGTGTTTTGCGGTGCTAAATACGCCAATCTTACAAAACTATGCATAAATTAAATATGTATGGAGAGCTTCCTTAATAGCAACTATTATGTGAAATGAATAATGTTTATGGTAATGCGTAAATTGCAAAGAATCGCCATAGAATAAAAAGGTCCCATCTGTGCCAAATAATGTAAGCTGTTTCGTTAAATTGAGCATTAAAGAGGGAGAAGCGAAGATAGATAGTATTAATATACGTAATAGGTAGTATTAGTAGATTTGTAAGGATAATATGAATAAATCACAATATACCTCGTTAATAAATATTTCATGAAATTAAAAGTGTTCTGTTTATCCTTTTTCAAGGGTTGTTTTACAACCAACTGAACGATAAGTAATTCTACTTTGCGTTGATATATCCCGCAGTAATTTCAACAGGAGAGATTACTTGAACTTTTTTAAAAATAAAATTCTGTTTTGTCACATGCAGATATGATTTTAGTAAAATATTGCTTCTTCCCGTATGAAGAGCGGGTGCGCAGCTATTTTAAAATAAACGGTTGTCCATTTCATGTAGTGTCTGAGGTATTTAACGGTGTAGTTCGAAAAACATCATGTGATTTTGGTACATAAGTACGAATAAACTAATTATGGCAGGCACTTCAAAATTTTGAAACTGTCTCTTTACAAGCTGTACTACATACTGAAATAAACGATAAACTTGTATCAGTTTCAAAACTTTTAGAAAATAATTCTTAAAAGTTGGAAATTTTCATAAAACGTGTCACTTTTCGAAAAATCCTGCAGCTCAGATCCATGTGTAAGAATTTTTTGTGAAAATTTCACAAAAGGCACAACGTTTTCGCTTATTGCAGTGTGTGAAACAGCTTATGAAGAACCATCTGGAATTTTTTGGAGACCATGGTGCTATTAGTTTATTTCAATCTGTGTACCAAGACTAAAAACAGAGTTTTTTTTTCTTCGAAGAACAGCCTTAATGCTACAACTTGAACCTAAAAAACAGTATGATGTAGAAATAACACATTTTAAAAGTCAGGAATTCTCTGCAAACAGCTAAGCTTTTCACTTTTCTGATCGCGAATGACACTGACGTAGATTTTTGAGTCATTATATTGCAATGATGCCAAGTTAGTACTCATGGCGCAAACTTTACATCATAAGTCAAATAATTTTGCCTTTATTTTAGATTTCACATCACTGGAATTAATTGGAATTACACATGTCAGGAAAATTTTCTTTTCCCAGCGTGCGAAGAACGGGCACGCAGCTAGTATTCAATAAAGAATATTAACTTTGTTTTGTATTACCAATACTGGCAATAGACTTGAAAAGGTGGAAAGTATTTTTTGTGTCCATGTATATTAATGCTACGTTTACCTTTTTCAATGAGGATCATGTAGGTAAACACTTTAGCAATAAATAATAATTTTGTGCTATTCTACTACTATTACCAATAGACCGTAAAGGATCGGAAATATTTTGTATGCCCCTGTGTATTAATAATACGCTTACCATTTTGAGAAAGGAGCATGTTAGTTATACACTCCTAAAATAAATATTAACTTTGTTTTGTACTACTACCAAAAAAGATCGGAAATACTTTGTGTTTCCCTGTATACTAATAATACGTTTACCATTTGCAGTGAGGAGCATGTAGTTATACACTTCAACAATAAATATCAACATTGTTTTCTACTACTACCACAAAAGCACTGGAAAAGATCGGAAATTATTTATGTGTCCCTGTATATTAATGCTACGTTAACATTTTTAATGAGAAGCATACAGTTATATTTTTCAGTAATAAAAGTAATTTTGTTTTGTACTACCAATACCGACAACTTGAAAATATGAGAAATATTTTGTGTATCCCTGTATATTAATTCTAGGTTAACCGTTTTGAGTGGGCAGTATGTAGTTATACACATCATTAATAAATATTCATTTTATTTTATCCTACTACTATCGTCAATAGACCGTAAAAGATTGGAAATATTTTGTGTATCCTTGTATATTAATGGTATGTTTACCATTTTCAATAAACAGTATGTAGTTAAACACTTTCGAAATAAATATTACTTTTGTTTCGTCCTCCTGCTATCTCCTATAGACAGTAAATGATCGGAAATATATTGTGTGTCCGTGTACCTGTATATTAATGATAGGTTTAACATTTTCAATGAAGAACATGTAGTTATATTTTTAATAATAAATATTCATTTTGTTTTGTACTACCAATACCGCCAATAGACTTGAAAAGATCGGAAATATTCTGAGCATCCCTGTATATTAAGTCTAGGTTTACCGTTTTGAGTGGGCAGTGTGTAGTTATACACTTCAATAATAAATTTTAATTTTGTTTTGTACTACCAATACCGCCAACAGACCGTAATGATTGGAAATATTTTGTGTATCGCAGTATACCATTTTAAATGGGGAGTGTATACCTTTCAATAATAAACATTGTTTGATACTACTGCTACCGCAACTAGACCGTAAAAGATTGGATATATTTTGTGTGCCCCTGTATGTAATGCTTCTTTAACCACTTTCAATATGGAAGAAAATGATCGGAGCTGTTTTGTGTGTCCCTGTATATCAATAATTAGTTTCGTAATTTAAATAAGCGCAACAACAGCTTTGAATTTTTGCCGATTTTTTGTGACCAGTCACGCGCTATCAGGTTGTTTGGTTATACAGTAAATAGTGAAATGTCTTATCTGGAGGTTAAAAACCTACATAGCTACAAACTTTGTTTACTCTGGGATTTTATGTAAGATAAAATACACATTGAAGTGGAAAATGTCTCATTGACAATGCTTTGTACATGGTTTTAGTATCCCGAGCGTAATCTTCGCAATCACGATAATCGAAACAATTCAACAATCAGTTCTACAAGGAAAAGAATCCTAACTATTTCTCAGAATCTTCGCACTAGTATATGATTTGCCTGAAAATCCCTCCGAAAGAGAAAATTATAGAAAATTCGAACAAATGACAACCAAAAAAACAACCTCAAATTCCCCCAATCAAATCTCCGATGACTGAAAATCCCTATCTCATTCCGGCAAAGGAAATAGATAACATATCTGGAAAATGCATTTTTTTCCCCTTGCGTGTTTGTTCACCGGAGTCATATTTACCAGAGTTTAAGATTCTCCTTGAGTAGCGTCATATTCTTTTCAGAGATCTTTAACAAACGTACGTGCATTAAAAGAAATACCCGATGCGTTTGAAAACGGATCCGAAGAGAGACCCACACATTGCTTCCTGAATCGTATCGAAAGAAGAAACTTTTCCCACGTTTCCAGTATTAACAAGAGTTATTTAATAATCGTCTGCTCTTAATTAAAACCAATAGGAACTCTACAAAGGTACAGTAACATAAAATTACTTGATTTAGTTCGACAACTCTTCCCGAAGTACAGAAATTTTTTTTCGCGCCGAGTGTTTGGTTTGTGAAATAGTGGAACAAACCTCATAGTTTATGAATGGATATTCTCGTACCGAAATTGAACTTCAGTGCGTTAGTAGGAGGTTTTGACTTGCATTTCGTAATCTCGATTTACAAATGTATTCAGAACAGGATTGCGAGGAAAAGATATTGTCCAACGCATCTACGTATTTGAAATTTCGCAGCTTCTCTCTCTGCCAGATATGCTAAGGGAAATTCTGGTCGTTTTTTTGGTTGTCATTTGTTCGATTTTTCCATAATTTTCCCTTTCTGGAATTTTTCGAGAATGTTGTTCCCTACCAATTGTAAATAATTTCAAGGTAATGGAAATTATGCCCTACGCACTTCTTTTAAAACACTTTCTTAGTTTTTCGTCAACCTGCGTCTAATGGATGCTTCTCTTTTAGGAAAAGATTTTATTTAACGGACACCTTTATGTAAATTCACCTCTGTATAACGAACGAAATCTATCTATGTATATATAAATACGCTGGAGGTGGTTGTGCGAATGTTAAAATTTTTGTGTAGTATGCTAATGCACCGTAAAGAATTAGAGAAGTCATTTGGCACGCGTATTTCGCACCAAGTCGGGCGATGGTTCCATTGTGGTGTCCATTTTGAAATAACTACACTTAGTTTCAGCAGTAGTGTAGGGTTATAGTATTACAACAAAATTTGCAAAAAGTGGAATTATTCCCCAGTTTGTTGATACGCCAAACGCCTGGCGAATATTGTAAAAATAGTTTTAGTAGGCGATTTAAATTTAGATTTTAATTCCGAAGAAGCGTTTTGTTTTATAGAAGACAAATACGGTACACTCATAGATTATGATACACTTTCCAAATGGTATTTATAAAGGTGAAGTATAGTTTGACTATGCCTGGTGAAAATTTGTAAAGAGTTTTGGTAGGAGATTTTAAGATAGATTTCTATTCCGAAGAAGTGTTTTATGGAACAAAGAAGGAAAACACGGTACACTCATGGATTATGATGCCTATTCCAAACAGTATTTAAAATATGTCTACGCGATATAGTTCGAATATGCCTGGCGAAGATTGTAAAACAGTTTCAGTAGGCGATTTTAAGATAGATTTCGATTCCAAAGATGTGTTTTATGGTTCAAGAAAGAGTGGATTCTTATTTTAACGCCCCTACTCTCGCCAACCTAAAGACTCCTCGCTCTTTGGCGAGCTTTGCAGTCATGGGTCTCTAGGAGTTATGCACAAGTTTCAATGCTCCCCCCCCAAAAAAAAAAATAAACTAGATGGAAACTAAAGTGAACAAATGAGCGATAAACGCACCCGTTAAGGAATTTGAAGACACTTAATTATTAAAACTACATTAATCGGCAACCCAAAATAAATAAAAATGAAACGGAATGCTGTACTTACAGGTTGTTCCAAATCGCTATTTTAATTCTAAATTACGATTGCCACATAAATGCACAAAATCGTCACGGTTACTGCATATGTTTAATGATCCCCACCTTGGCGAGAGTCGAGGCATTGAAGTAGGAATCAACCCAAGAAAGACAAACACGGCACACTCATGGATTACGATGCACATTGTAACCAATATTTAAAACGGTGAAGTAGTTGTAATATTGGCGAAGATTGTAAAATAGTTTAAGTAGGCAATTTAAAGATAGATTTCGATTCCAAAGATGGGTTTTATGAAACAAGGAAGCAAAATACGGCACATTCATGAATAATGATACACTTTCCAACTTAATGGAATAAGGAAGAAAAATAGGGACGACGCATAAATTATGATACGCTTTTAATATATAGCACTATAGTGCGTATTTAAAATCTGAAAGTGTTTCAGATTTTCTTCCTTTTTTTTTTCCGGGAGCAAGTGAAAAATTGCTAAATAATTGTGATCTGCGCAAAATTCTTACAAACCTAAAGCGGTTTCAACTATATAGTTGTTTATCCCTTACCATATTTGGAAGTTTAATTTAATTTCGTATTTTTATTAATACGAAATTATTATTATTTATTATTACTTCCTTGTACGTAGTATAAGGAAGTAATGTGATCCCGAAAAATTTTGGGGGTCAAATTTCGAGAAAAAAACCGATTTTGACTACCTCTAAATTTAATTTTAAAAATTTTTTCGATGCATCTCATCGTAGGCTAGCATGCACGATCATATTAACGCGTCTGCAACTCATTTTGACCAGCGGCGAGTCTACTGTGGCCAGTTTTTCCATGCCGTCTGTACGTACGTACGTACGTACGTACGTATGTATGTAACTCGCATATCTCAAAAACTATTGGTCGTAAAATGTTGAGATTTGATATTTAGGATTGTTCTATGATCTAGTTGTGCACCTCCCCTTTTGGTGGCAATCGAATGGATAGTTTATGTACAGGACCGCCCAAAAGATTCGAAATACATTACGCTCTATGGGCCGAAATTCATTAAACTCGCCTAACTCAAAAGCTATTAGGCGTAGAATGTCGAAACTTCATATTTTGGATAGTTGTAACATCTAGTAGTGCACCTCCCCTTTTGGTTCCATTCGACTGGATAGTTTATCTACAGGACTGCCCAAAACATTCGAAATACATTACGCTCAATGGGCCGAAATTCATTAAACTCGCATATCTCAAAAACTGTTAGGCGTACAATGTTGAAACTTTATATTTAGGATTGTTGTAACATCTAGTTGTGCACCTCCCCTTTCGGTTCCATTCGACTGAATAGTTTATCTACAGGACCGCCCAAAAGATTCGAAATACATTACGCTCTAAGGGCCGAAATTCATCAAAGCGTTTTTTAGAGGTATTGGCTATTTCAAACGACTCAGAAGTGACATATGCTGTAAAGAGTTAGAAAATGAATTTCTCCATTAAAAAAAGTGTCTTTATCATTTATAGTTCTGCTACAGGAACACTCAAAAGATTTCCAATACATTACGGTCAATGACAATTTTAGGGCATTCATCCATTTCAAGCACAATACCGTCCTACCACATAAGTTAGGTAATGGTCCGACCACGGTCACGTGCCTCCCTCAAGAATTATGCCAAAAATCGCCAAGCTTGGCGACTTTTGGTGTACGTGTGTGCATATTTAACTCTCAAATCTCAAAAACTATTATGAAATTTCATATATAAGAATGTTGTAACATCTAGTTGTGCATCTCGATTTTTGGTTCCAATCTACCCAATTTACAGGACCACCGGAAAGAATTTCAGTACTTTAATGTCTATGGACATCTTCAATATAATACTACTGTAGATAGTCATTGTTTGGTACATGCCCAAAATCTCGCCGTCTGTCCTCGACCTTGGCGAGTTTTGGCGAAATATCGCCAAATTTGGCGATAGTCAGTCATTTGGTCCATGCCCAAAGTATCGCCATTTGTCATCGCTCTTGGCGAGTTTTGGCGAAATATCGCCAAATTTGGCGATTATCTGTCATTGTTTGGTTCATGCTTAAAATCTCGCCAAATGTCGTCGATATTGACGAGTTTCGCCGAAATATCGCCAAATTTGGCGCTAAAAATTATTTCGTATTTTGTATAACTCTAAAACTAACCCGTAGATTTTTTAACTTTTGTATTTAGAACTATTGTAATATCTAACTGTTTTCAATATCTTTTTTGACAGCAATCGACTGAGAATTTATTTACAGGGTGAGCCAAATGACTTTGAATACATTGAGGTGTATGGATGCATTCAATTCATTGAAAGTCTGTGGTCAATGACTACTTTGGCTATCCCCAAAATCTCGCAGACTATCTCAAGTTTGTCGGCTTTTGGTGAAATATCGCCAAATAAAGTGTCAGAAGGAAATCTTTCAAATTGAACTCAGCTTGGCGACATCGAAATATTTGACTAGAAATCGCTAAACCTTACTATTATTGATATTTTATCTCTTTCAAACAAATAAATTTAGAGGAATTGCGTCGAAAATATTTTTGATCTAATGGACGTGCAAGGAAGTCATGTGTTGACACATCAGATTTTTATTAATGCGTGTGGACTCGAATTCCACACGTTTTCAGAAATTCCCCATTATTTAACCAATAAGCATAGAATTTTTTTTTAAGTATATCGATATTTTTGTATATATTGAATTCTGTAACTAAATACTATTTTGTATACGGATTAAAATTTCCGCCTTTTTTTTGGGGGGGGGGGGGAGACAGCATTTCAGAAGTAGTCCTGGGATTTGCACCTGGCAAACAGAAAAATACCATAGTTTGCCATTACATAAGTTAGTAAATTGCATCGTTATACTAATAAGAAACTTAACTACAAAGGAAGAATTCTTCAGTGGAATGCGCATCAACTTTATACATCCTAATGCTATTGATTGCGAGGTTTAAACTGGAATCGCAAGCAATCAAAGAATTTTAATTCCACTTATGAAATATTCTGGTACTATTTTACCACATCTTTTCAAAAAACTCAATTTCCAAGTATACCTGCATCAGTGGTACGCCTGAGCAAGTAGAATTGAATCATTCGACATTTTTAACCCATTTATGCCTAGCGTCCCTTTTTTGGGACGGCATTTTCACTATCAGTCGAAAACGTCATTTATTTTTCCTAGCCTTTATTCGCGAGTATTGAACCTCAATTCCACAAAATGTTTTAATATGGCCAAGTAGGATGTTGACATTTCAATTTTTATACATAATGATTTTAAATGAAATCATCCCTTGTTCAAGAAGTTGACATCAGAAATTTATCAATCACTGCTGGTGTTAGCAAAAATCGAAGAAAGTCGCAAAAATATCCAGGCACGAATGGGTTAAAATTTTATAACTCCAAACATAATGGGCCTTTAGCCGAGGACAGGTCCAGGCTCAATTTTCGGAGGGGGCCACTAGACTTTTTAGATTAGCTTAAATTGTTCTCTTTCAAAATGCAAGCTGAATGTGCGAAATCCAAGGTCGGTAGAGGGAGATGACACTAAGACCCACTCGCTGGAGCTGCCTTTGTAATTAGCAAAATATCGTCGAGTTTTTACAAAAACACTGTCTTCACAGAAAAGTGCGGTGGTTGTAAAGTGAAATTGTACAAAAGTGGTCACTAAAGATTAATAGTCTCTTAGCCAAGGTGGTCACTTTAGTAGGTTCCAGTGTATATGAAATGGTGAGACATATACTTCGACAGAAGAACTTTATTCACACACACACACACACACACAAAAAAAAAAAGCTTTATGGTCGAATTTCGCCCACTGGCAGACAACTAGTCTGTATAAATAAAACAATGTGTAAAATGCTAGTTTGTCTGTGTCTCGCGTAGCTCGCAGTCGGGTGATCGTAGACCTACCAAATTTTGTACGGAAATTCTCCAGAACGGGTCCCGACATACCTCGAAGCGATTTTTTCGAAATTCGAATTATTTTAGGAGATATCGATGTCTCAAACATGTCTCAAAAGGCTAATTTTTGCTCTCTGCCATTTCTTAATTGTAACCCCCGCAGTGGAAAAAGAGACGACGATTCATCATATCTAGGTTGCCATATTTGGCAAGCTTAATAAATGATTCAGATTCAGACTCTTGGAGTAAAAATAAAAGAATAACGATTTTTTTTTTGTTTAGATTATTTGTAAGTTTGTTTTTTAATTAAAATATCGTGCGCATGTAAAATCTGAGCATGAATGAAATGTTTTATACTCAAAAGAAAAATAGGATTTGGAAATTTTCCGAGACTAAAATGTGCAACTTTTTATTTGGCGAAAAATAAAATGGTTGATATGCGATTTTGAGAAGATGTGATTCTAGCGCTTGGCGCAATTAATCGTCTGCTTCTGCTACTTCCAATCGCGCATTTTTCTATTTCTAATTAATGTACTACATCCAGAAAAAGGATGTTAGAAATATCAATTTTAATTTTCTTTAATCACACTCATGAATAATGATATACTTTCCAACTTAATGAAATAAGAAAACAAAATAGGAAAGACCCTTGGATTATAATGTGCTTTTAATATCACTTTTGTGCGTATTTATAATTTGAAAGTGTTTCAGATTTTCTTACTTTTTTTGTTTTCCCTTTCCGTTTTTTTATAAAGGCCAATAATATATCCAGAAGCTCTTCAGAATTAATATAGGACGACAATAATTTGTACCTTTTTGTATGTTTTTATCATTTAACACCATCTTATTTTTGTAACCAGGGGCGGAAAGACACGGTAAGCATCGCATCGGGCCGCCGGCTTCGAAGGGGCGTCATTTCGAACTCAAAAATTAAGAAGAGCATAAAAAGGGGGCGTCTTTTTTACATTAGGAGGGGGCACCACTTACCGAAGAGCCGCTCCTATTTGTAACCATCTTAATTTTAAATTCCGTTCAGGACTTAATTTTAAATTCCAATCTGAGAGATTTCAGTGCCAAGGAAGGCGGTGAGAAACAGGATTCTCTCCGAACAAGATTTATTAAGATGGCGAACCAACGGGTAGCCGGAGGCGGTTAGTATTAGAATAAAAAAGTTATTTTTATTTCAAACTGTTGTCGTGACAGCGAAAAAAAAAGAGAAAACCATTCCTGTTGCTATTCCCCGGAAGCATCTCGATGGAATATACGTAAATAAGTTAATTATTCGTGATTCATAGTTATTAATACAAACTATTCGTAAATCTTATGTCCAAAATTGCCTGAATTTATTACTTCTTCTTTTCGTAACTAACGTAAAGCTAAATGCGTTTTTGCGTAACTATTAAAACTATAAATATTTTTCATGTATTTTATTGATCCATATGATGCGAATTTCAAAAGTGGATAAAAATTTCAGCTTAGCCGAATAATTTAAATGAAAATGTCACCCTTTTCAATGATACACAGAAAGAAAAATGATCCTGTGACGTATAACATTAAAATTCCAAGTTTTTTTTTTTTTTCTTTTTTTTTAATAACGGCACTAGCTTGAATTCTACTTTAACTGCCTTATTCGTTGACGATAAATATTTAAATGTAGTTACCCTGACGATTTTTTACGACGACCACTGACGACAATCGTTTATAATGAACTGATCTTTGAAACTCCGATGAAAAAATTTACAATGATACGAACGATTCCTAAATTGGGCTCGCAACCGAAATTCAAATTAATTTCCAGGTGATCAGCCACCAGTTTGTTTTCATTCACTGCAGTGGATGATTTCAACTCATTTATTTTATCATCGTATGGACAACCTTTGAAAAGTTGCGGGCAGAACTTTACGATGCTAGTGAAGTCGCGGGCCGTATTATACGGATTTATATGGGAGTTTGAATGTTTTATATAGGTTTTATACATAGTTTTGACTTGTTCTCTGGGCCGGTCCAAAAGCCAACTCGAGCCCCAGCCCCATGAGGCCCTTGGGCTGGAGGTTGTCCATATGTGGAAGCAGTAAATTGGGAGGCTGAAATCTGGTTACTAAGAATTTTTCTAATAAATTTTCAATTCTTATTTAGCCGTGGATTAGACTGTGTTGTTTTCTGCTGTGTACTAAAATTAAACTAAAGGATAAAGCCCTTTGTGGAGACAATTACAACGGGCGATAGAATGTCTACACTCAGAATATTTAATATTTACCCACTTAAAATCAAATAACTTCATATTCAATTTTTATTATGTATCGAAATCGGAATTGTATAATCTGCAGAAACATTTCGTATTCGAAACATTTTGTTTGGTATGAACATCCTCTCCTATATCAATGTTTAATGCATAGAAAACCATTTTATTCTTAAAAAAAAAAGTTAAACTGGGTAGTAATTTAGAAAAACTATCATAAGCGAATTGGATCACCGGCGCAGCAGCACTTGGCCCAAATGCGTGAACGTGCAGCTCAAACACAAGCAGATGAAAGAGATGATCAATATTTGGAAGGAGAACGACATAGAACAGCTAGACGTCGACAAATACTTAGAGTAGACAGTCTAAATTATCTACAAAGGATATTTACTATCATAGTTTACAACCTTTTAACTTTTAACATGGCTTGAATTTACCGTGGAGATTTGCATTTTCCTGAAGAAAGTTTAAAAACTCAAACTAACAGAAACCATTTCGGGGACTGTAAGATTGGTGTAGACATTCCAAATTTCCTAATGAATTGGGGTGGTTGTTTCTTCGATGCTACCTACATTCCGAAGAATTTCATAAAAGAATTCGAAATTTGAACCCATACTTTACAATGGCTTTGTTCACAGTATATGGCAAGTGAAACTATTAACGATTGCGGTGTGTACAGCTACGTTGCGAACAGTGTATATCAGACTCGATGAATTTTTTTATAAACTCGTTTATTTTGCAGTTCAACTAACTCAAATTCTTGATTCAATATGGAGAGATATATTTCTGAAGTAATGAAGACGCTGTTAGTGAATGCATCGCCAAAGATCTCCGCTGATACCCTCACTGATCTGCTACTGAAGGAAAGGAGGCACCTTACGTTAAGCTACTTTTTGCTCAACCCTGATGGCACCGACCATCGAATATTTAGCATCCCTCTTCAAAACAAAGTATATGCCATTGTAACATTGAATACCGACCAAAGCTTACCTGATAACGAATGAGTGATCCGACAGCAATGTAAATTTTTGGCAACCAGGAAGGTTATTGATATGTGTCAAGGCCCGTACCTAGGGATGGACGCGAGACGACTTTTTGCGAGACGAGACAGAGATTTACAGCTTTTTTGCGAGACGAGACAAACATTTTTAACATTATGATATAGGGATTTTTGCGAGACGAGACAAACTTTTCGGATGTTTTGCGAGACGCGAGACACCAATTTTTCGTCTCGCGTCCATCCCTACCCGTACCCATTATTTTACACTTAAGGGGCCTTTAGATTCTGAGCATGGCTCGGTAACTTGGTACTCTCTAATTATCCGAGAACAAAGCACGTATTTCTTAAAAAGAATTTAAAGTAAACCACAACATTCAGAAAAGATGCTTCACTTTTAAACTCCTGTTTGCGGACAGTTAATATTTATTAAAAACTACATCAAATTCAGGAAAAGGACTGACAAAATTGTATTCAGAGCGAACTTTTGCACTAAAATGTTTAATTTCAAGCAATCGGCATGAAAAATAAACTCTACAGAAGTTTTTTTCCCTTCCTGTAAAAAAAAATCTGGATGGCGCTTAACGAGTTTTGTAACTGGTCAACTCATTTAATTTTTGTAATTTTGAGGAAGAGATAAGAAAAAAAAAAAAAAAAAAAAAACCAATTAGATCCGCGCGAATTTGCGATCTAACTGCCATTACTATCTGAACATAAAGTACGCAATTAAGGCTGTTCTCCGAAGAAAAAAACTCTGTTTTTAGTCTTGGTACACAAATTGAAATAAACTAATAGCACCAGGGTCTCCAAAAAATTCCAGATGGTTCTTCATAAACTGCTTTACATACTGGAATAACCGAAAAAGCTGTGGCTTTTGTGAAATTTTCAGAAAAAAATTCTTAAACATGGATCTGAGCTGCGAGATTTTTCGAAAAGGGACCCGCTTTGCGTAAATTTTCGATTTTTAAGAATTTTTCCTAAAAGTTTTGAAACCGATACAGATTGATCGTTTATTTCAGTATGTATTACAGCTTGTAAAGAGACAGTTTCAAAATTTTGAAGTGCCTGCCATAATTAGTTTATTCGTACTTATGTACCAAAATCACATGATTTTTTCGAACAACACCTATAAGGAGTTAACTGGTCAACTCATTTAATTTTTGTAATTTTGAGGGAAAGATAAGGAAAAAAAAAACAATTAGATCCGCGTGAATTTGTCAAACTATCTGAACATAAAGTACGTAATTGGTAAAAGAATCCAAAGAAAACCATGAATTGCAGGGGGAAAAAATGGCTTACCTGTAATTCGAACTGCAGGTGCAATTTTCGCATAAGATTCCACAAGAGGCGTTATATATCCCGGCGTGAGGGTCTCTGCCCCACTTTCTCCTGCCCTATAATTTACCCTTGGATACACTCCGTCTAATCATCACCTTGGAGTGGACCGTGACCGCACACGACCGTCTTTGTCCGACCACATCATCTTCGAGGAAAGTTGCGATGAGGTCATCTCGGATTTATCCGAAAATATTATCGTTTACTTTTCGTAATGTTCGAGACAGTGACACCATGGCCGCACGAGATGCGCGGTTACAGTTGAAATGATCGACAATAACAAAATAAACAAAAACAGTTGCCATCGCTTCACTTTCTATGGGTTTTCGGTTTTCACAATATGTTCCACGCAAAACACAACCATTATAAAAACAGCCTTTGTCAGTTAATTTACAGTCTTGATCAGTGGCGTACCCGGAAATTCCTTTTGGGGATTGCATATCGTCACTACCATGAAAGAAGTAACGTAATTTGGGCAATGTAATTTTTGACTGTCCTGCCATTTTGGCCAAATTACAAACAATAACCACCAATCCTCATGCTGACCTTTATAGGGATAGCTGCCTCGATATCGCCAAAGCTGTCTGGACCACCTTTGGTCAACTTTAGGTCTTATCCTGGACACGACAATAGCAAGAATAACAAGTAATGTACCACCTGAAGTAAATAAAAAAACTTTGTAAAAAACACACATAAGATGTTATAGGTAAGAAGATACGTACGTTTCGGCCAAAAATTGTTTTGGCCTTCGTCAGTCCAAGCCCTTCGTCACAAGGGACACAGGGAACTGAAAAGAGATAAACAAGCAAGCATAGGTCATCCCCAAAAGAATAGCGGGGGAAAGGGAACGAAAGAAAAAGAAGTCGAACAAAACCATGGAGAGGGGAAGAAAGGGGGGAGAGGGATAAAAAGGAAAGTAAAGAATCACAAAAATACAAAAATAAAAAGAATAATAAAAAAATTAATAATAATAAAAAAAGAACACACGAATACAAACACACACACACAAAAAAGAGAACTAATAGAAAACACAACAAACAAAACAACAAAGAACAAATATAACATGAAAAACACATTTTTTTTAAATAAAAAACCACGAACAGGACAGCACAATATATATATATATATATATATATATATATATATATATATATATATATATATATATATATATATAAATATATATATATATATATATATATATATAATTCTTTTTTTTATAAATGAAAACGTAAAGGAAAGACAGTAACACACGTACACACACATAAAAAAGAGGGGGGGGCAAACAAAATAAAAGAATAGAGGGGGAAAGGGAACGAAAGAAAAAGAAAAAAGGGGAGGGGGGGGGGAGTAGAGGAAGAAAGTGAATAGAACCTTACAACAGCAGCTTCCAAGCAAAATGAACGAAAGGTACGGAGGAACCATCGTTCACAAGACGTTCTAAGTGCTGGGTAAAGGAAAAACCTTCCAAAAAATCAAGATGGGGCAAAGACTGAGGAGTGCACAAAATCTTAGCCTTAGAAAACTGAAAACGATGATTGGAATTCCAACAATGTGAGGCAATAGAAGATTTGGAAAGTTCGTGCTCATGTCTCTCATGCTCTTTGAGCCTAAATTTGAGAGCTCTTCTGGTCTGACCAAAATAGCCCAAATCACAAGATCCACAAGAAATATAATAAACACCCCAACGGTGCTTTATGGGCTCCCATATAGTTGTAGGAGGGGTTGGAGTTCCGCTCCCCTCCACCCCCCCATCTCAGCCATTGGTATAGTGAACAATTTTATAGCACACTAAAATCCTTCAAATTTTAAGTTCTGAAGTACTTAAAAACTCAAAATGAGCCTCCCAAAAACATGGACTACCCAAATGTCTGACCATGTATAAGCTTCTTGTTTCTCCCATTTAAAGCTCTTTAAGAATTGATATAATTTCTATCAAGTTATAAAAGGTTACAAAAATTAAGATCATGGTAAAAAAATAGGAAAGATACCATGTCAACAAAAATGCCTTATTACCAGAATCAATGAATCCAACATTGTTGAAAATTTGATAAAAGCTATTCAATGATTGAAAAACAAGCGCAATTTAAAAAATGGTTAAAAAGTTGTGCTTATAATAAAATGAAAAGTTTTACACATATTATTTTTCACAAGGTTATATTTATTCTTCCTGTTTGTTTTTGCAAAATATTTAAGACTTCTTCACCCGCAGCTATATATATTTTCTACATATATAACAGAGTCCATTTAAACACATTTCAACTGCGCTGTTTATTAAGTAATTTATAAAATATATTTCATAGTTGAAAACAATCCTTCAATAGTACATGTTGCCACAGGCAAGGTGGCTGAAGTTTTTAAAAGTTTACGGATATTCGGGAAAATATCAACGTTGCATACTTGTAAAGCTTCTCTAGTATCAGAACTTGTGGCAGTGTGTGCGTTGTGATAATAGTAATAATTTCTAAGTAAAATTATTTTCCATGGCTGATATTCTATTATCATTATCCTTCTTAGCATTTCTAATTTATTTTCATCTGTATCTATGAGGTTATTTCCAGCGTAACTAAAATATTTAATTATCTCAAAATTTCTTTGTGTTTTCTCAATTTTTCTTTACGACGTAAAGTAGCAGCATCAAAATTTATGACTGTTACTCGAAACTGTTATTCAATGTGCACATTCCTGCTTCAAATTGACGTTTGGATTTTTTTTCACCGGAGTTAAATAGCTTAAAAGCGACTATTGCTCCTTTTTGCTCATTCTCGTATTAAAAAATTAAGAAAAACATTCAAGCAAATTCAAAGTAATGAAATTATGAACTTAGGAATTCGAACAAAAGAGAACAGATTGAGAGATTTTTTGACTACTGTCCGTTTATGAATACAAAATCAGAGAGTATTGCTTCTGTTCGGAGAGGGGGGGGGGCATCTTCCACAAAAATAATATTCTATAGATGTTCTTCCCCCTTCTCTCTCCTCCATCTACAAACACTGACCACTGTCCCCATGAACATAAAGACACATTTTTAGAATCGTCATTCTATTTCTTTTTCAGGAATTCGTTTAGTTGAAGTCATTCAGCATGGAAAAAGCCTCCCCCCCCCCTGAAATATTTCAGTTTTGAAAATAAATCTTGGAGGAGTGCATATGTACCTTTAGCACCTCCCTTGAGTACGCCACTGGTCTTGTTTGAAGCACTTTTTTTTGGGAGGGGGGGGGGGGGGGTCAAATAGCCAGGTCAGCCGTTGTCTAAGGCTTGACCACTATGAGGACCGGAGACATTGTCCATTTCATTATGGAGTTGTCCAGTAGGCAAACCAACGTTGCCCCTAACTGCAGTCGTTGTTTTGAACCTATTCCAGGAGATCAATTCTTTCCGAACTGTCGTCAGTTCTTCTGTGGATAATTATGTTAGAACTTTTCTCACTCAGCTGCGAGTTAACGACTGCCCTAGCTACCTTTATAAACTGGTTTCAACTCGTTTATCCAACAACCCTTTTACGCTTCTCTTCAAGACGAGACTGAGTTAACGACTTAGCTTTTCGACCGACTCGGGAGAATGAACCCTCAGATGAGAGACTTAGCACCTGAATTGGCAACCCCAAATGCATCATTTCAACATGAGGGACATTAGAATTATATATACAGATTTTACGTGAACCTGCTCCTTTTGGTGTACACGGTCTCACAGCAGCCAAGCCGAGATAGTTTGTCACTCTCTCGAGCGCTGATCTAGGTCAGTGCCGCTGCACTTTCGGCGTTCTTATGAGAACCGAGCTTAGTGGACTGGGCCACAGCGGGACCCTATGTAGCACTGCATTATTGGATAACATATGAAAATGTAAAAAAAAATATCTTATCGTTAATACTTTATATCATTTCTGATAGGAGGCCTCCAACAAATCATGAGAGAACAAATGTGTATTTCGATGAGCGTATAAAATTAATTAATCAAGAGCACTACTGCCTTAAAGTAGTAGTTGAAAAATTATGTTTGATTTAAAAAGTAAGTTAAATAAAAGTAGAATTATTTAACCTTTCTACCCTCTCAAAAATAAATAAATAAAGAGAATGGTCTGCTGTGTTATGTAAAACTATTTTCGAATAAAAAGTTTCATTCCGTAACTCTGTTAAACTTCCCATTGTAATAAGATTTTTCCCAAAAGAAAAACAGAAGTGTTATTGTTGCAAAAATATACGTATTTTAGCTTTTTATAGTTTAACAAGTTTCATGCTTGCGTGTCCTCACGCATTACGTGGCTTTATAAGATAAATGGCAACATTCTTAAATTAAGAATGGCGTTTCTAAATGCCCGATTATTTCGTGTCGGTTGTCAGTCCTTTCCAACAAGATATTAATAAATAAAAAACGTCCAGTACATTGCTATATGTTAAAGAAAATTGTTTATCCAATTTGAATAGTCTTATATTGTTTCTTCCCATGACCGTTTTTGACATACAGCAAGATGTTCACCATACAAGATCCTACTAAATAAAGAGGTCAGTGAAATCTGCGAACAGCTTTTATCGACTCTCGATAAATGTCATGGTCATAATTTTGTGTTGCATTGCTCAAAACATAAACTGCATTTCTTGATAATTTTGCAACGCTTATTTACTACTTTTCGAAGGCATGATTACATTAAGCATAATTATATTTCCTTGTTTGATCTGACTGTTGAATTGGCTAGCATAAAATCCGCCAAACTGATTTCTTGTAAAATGATAGAATGATTTTTTCCAATGATATCATATTAATGAAGCTCTGTTTGGTGTTCCATTTACTAATGGACTTCACCAGAAATTGTGTTGTTAATGGACCTAGAGATTGAAGAATAACTTGATGAGGTTTGGGTCAACATACCTGAAAGTAAGCATGAAACTGGTCCATCAGCTTCTGAATACTCTGATATATCTTAGAAAAAAGGAAGAAGTTAAGGGTGTATGTCGAAAAAAAAGAACTCTGTTTTTAGTCTTGGTACACAATTTGAAATAAACTAATAGCACCATGGTCTCCAAAAAATTCCAGAGGGTTCTTCATAAGCTGCTTTACACACTGCCATAAGCAAAATTGCTGTGGCGTTTCTGGAACTTTCAGAAAAAATTCTTAAACATGGATCTGAGCTGCAAGATTTTTTCGAAAAGTGACACGCTTTGCGAAAATTTCCGATTTTTAAGAATTTTTTCTAAAAGTTTTGAAACGGATACAGATGGATCGTTTATTACAGTATGTAGTACAGCTTGTAAAGAGAGTTTCAAAATTTGGAAGTGCCTGGCGTAATTAGTTTATTTGTAATTATGTACCAAAATCACGTGACTTTTATCGAAAAACACCGTTAATTGAAGAGAAAAGAGCTGATTGTGTGAAAAGAAAAAAAACAGGAAAAGCAAGGGGACGAATGACAGTGACGGTAAATTTCCTCTCATGAGCGTCAGTCAGAATGTTGTGTTACGGGTTTTAGAACTCTAACAGAGAAAGAGCTACGCCCAGAAATGGAATAGCTGTAATACTAGAAACAAGCAATGATGGCCTGTGCAAACTCGGTCCGAAATCAGAATACCGGAGAAGTTATATTCCAGAAATTAATTCTAACAGACTGGAGACAGCTGCATATCTTAACGTTCCGTACACTACACTCACATCGAACCACGGTTACCCTGGAATTAGGCGGAGCCATCGCGATTCTTCCGGGCCTGCTTGTGCATTCCGAAAGAGGCCTACGGACGTTTCCTCATTGGTTAGATTCGGCAGTTAGATGACGTATCTAAGGGCTGGAACCAATAAGTGAGCATTCGTAGGCCTCTCTGGATGACTCATCGGAGTGCACAAACAGGCCCGTTAGAATCACGATGGCCCCGAATTAGGAAGTAATTTAAGTGCTAAAACATAGAAACATACCTTGACTCAAAACAATGGGTGCCCCCATAGTAAATTTGTTAATAATTCGGGCCTTAGGGATGGCGAATGCTTGACGAGCAAATGCCCGCCGTTTGGGTGGGGGAAAAAACCGATTTCAATGTCACTAGTCTGATATACCAAATGGATAAATAGTCTCTAAAATTGACTGCCTTTGGTTAATTATTTTTATCGTATTTTTTAATGTATTTGTACATCATTTTTAGTTCTCATTAATCATAATGTAATTAAATCATGTAATTGTTTCTTTTCTGAACAAATGCAAGTGACAGAGAAAGCAGCTATACAAAAAACATACCTCAGCCGGTCAATGTTAACTTTGAATGCTAAGTTGACATCCAATTAGTTGGCCAGCATGCTATTTAGTGACTTTGCACTGCAGTTATCTTTTAGTCAGCAAGTATAGCCGAGTATTATTCATCACACAAAATATGTTTCTTCTATGTTGTGTTTTAATTAAACTTTTTATAAATATCCAAATCCATATTATACCTTTATAAATATTAAACTCCCCAAACATGTTACTAAATCTCCCGGCTGTTCTGCATATTCAAAATAGCTGCGTTTTATGGCCAATATCTGTATGTTTATCATTATCTCAGAAAACATGCCACACTCTAAAACGAAAAGAATGAATGGGGAGCAAAATGCTAGTCAAAATATTTAATTTGTAAAAGTACGATAATATTCAAAAGAGTGAAAAAC
Source organism: Cheiracanthium punctorium (assembly GCA_038373885.1). Lineage (NCBI taxonomy): Eukaryota > Metazoa > Arthropoda > Arachnida > Araneae > Cheiracanthiidae > Cheiracanthium > Cheiracanthium punctorium. The sequence goes on along the minus strand of JAWZYV010017704.1, from coordinate 29,685 downwards.
TGACTTCTTAATTCCAATTATTTTGAAAAGAAATAATATTCTAATATCAATGTCAAAATATCCAATCTGTAAAAGTATGATAATATTCAAGAGTGAAAAGATGACTTGTTTCAATGAAATTATTTTGAAAATAAATAATATTCTAATATCCATGTCAAAATATCCAATCTGTGAAAGTATGATAATATTGAAGAGAATGCAAAAAGTAACTTCTTCCGATCAAATTATTTTGAAAAGAAATAATACTCTAATATCAAAATGCCTGTTTCCAATTTCTTGCTCTGTAGAAAATTGAACTTTTTTAACATTGAATGCTTTAACTGAAACTTTAGAAATACTTTTAACTATTCACTCTTTTCCTTCTAAAGTGCAAAGTACTGTTTTTGAATAGGTTTCCACTCTTAAACCTACCTGTATTAATGTAGATTCTACAAATACATGCTCATCCTTTTTTCTTCTAATCGGCATTTTAATTCTTCTTTTTTTAATCCTTAATTTTGGTATTTTTTATTTGAAAATCTTTAATAATACATTTACCTGTCCCAAAGATTTAAAGTGAAGTTCTCTTCTCTACATTAGAACAAACATTTAAGTAAAGCAGCTAATAAAAATCGAAACTTAAAATAAACTAATGTTGTGAAATAACAAAGATACGATTTTGTATTTGCATGATGCATTGAAGTTGCGCCAACAGTGCTAATACTTTGAATGCTTTAATATGTAAAAACAAATAAACTAACAACAATGTGACATTCACTACATTATTGCTGTACAATATATTCCCACAAAACCCGAAACATTTGTAATTGATGAAACAACAATACACCTTTGTAAGAAACAACAATGCACCTTTAGAATTTATTATTGGAATTGTCGCTCAAATTTAATCTCTCTGCGGTCTACGTGCCTTTTTTTTACTTGGAAGATCTAAAAAAGATCAACACAGCAGAACAGATCCAATATTAAAAGAATTCTTTATTAAGATTAGTATTTTTTTATTGATTTACTCTAGTAAAAAATATTCATGTATAGCATCATCAATTCTGTTTTGCTTTGCCTCTCACTTTCGGATCTTTAATCTTTTCAACCTTCAAATAACTGACAACTTATTTCTGGACTTTGAATAATCGCAAACTGGTAAAACTGTCGGATCATTTTAGTTCCGTTGTTTGTCTAAATCAAATGCAGATTCGGAAAACTTGCACTTGATTTAAACAAAAATATGACAGAAAAGGAAACAACTCACCACTGTTCGATGTGTTTGCAGCAGATTATAAAAAGTGAAGACTACCAGTTTTTGAGAAAAATGTTATCTGGATTTCCAAGCGTTGCCTCCCTTTAGAAGCATTCTCGATTCACAATTGCAGACATTCCTTCAATAACCTATCATCGAAAAATGCTGGAAGTATTACTATGGTCGGTACAGTTGTGAATGTTTTGATGTAAAGTATATAAGAGATTTGGTTTGAGGACAGGGACACCTCTACAAACACTAGTATATATGCCAGCTATTGATATATATAGTATTATATATATCCATTGATATATATAGTATTATATATATCCATTGATATATATAGTATTATATATATATCATTAGCACATACATCAATGATGCCAGCTCGGCTTGAAGTGTGGAAAAGCGTGCGCTCGTCAGTTTTAAAGGGTCTGCTGTCCTGTGTAGGACTTCAGCTCCACCACAAGATTTGTCTTGTCTGACAAACCAGATATCTGAAAGTGACGCCGAAGTTATTGTGATGTTTAAAATTAGACTTTCAAATCAATTTTTAAAAAAATGGAAATTTGTATGAGAATCACAAATTTATGTAAACAACATGAACGTGCGTTTGTCAAAATAGTTCGTAAATATTCATCCGTCACTTGAAAAACAAAACTAGTGTGAAATAGTTTAGTTTGATATAGTTTTTATTGTGTTACTATTTTTCTTTTCTTTTTTTTTCTACATTAATCAAATACACATAATACTAATTTTCTGCTAAGATTTAATATAAGAAACCTTAATATAAGTAATTTAATTAACTTACAACTCTTATTTAGTGGTATTTAAAAAAAATCACACCGGGACTGCAGAGTATCATACTGAGATATCCTACAGTTACTAAAATTTTCCTTTTTTTCGGCATAAAAGAAAACTTTTCAATAATTCCTAAGAAATTAGTTTATTTTACATACATTTTGTAAGAATTCTCTGCTAAATATCCATATTCTTAATTCACATTCATTGGGATTCTGGATGTTTCTTATGTTATTTTAGTTTTTTCCCCCATTTTATTGTATGAGACCTGATGTGCTTTTCATTTACTAATTCATTTATTTTAGAGCTTCTAACAACTCTGTACTGGAGATTTTGGGCCCGAAATTTGTGCTTGGATCTTCAATTAGCTAAGATTCTTTAGTGAATTGAACACACTAATAAACAGATTGGATTACAAGTCCTCTTACAAAGACTTTGAAAAAAGTCTTTGTAAGAGGACTTGTTTGCAGGCAGCTTGTAAGCAGGTCTTTTGTGGACTTTGAAAAAAATACTTCTGAAGCCTAAAAAAGCTTTCAAACAGCCTGCGGAGAAAGTTGCTGGTCCAAAAATGCATTTCCAGAATAAATAAACGTTTTATTTGAAAATATTATATGAAAATTACTTAAGACTCTGCAACCGAAGTTTTGCTTATTTTTTACATAGATAAATGTTTGAAACAATGAAACTTTATTTATTGATCTTGTTATTCGCAAGGTATCTCCACCTATGGGAACTTATGGAGAAGTATTTTACCTTTCCTTCCCAATATTTCTTGAATCTATACGCAGTGGTTAAAGAAACATATTTGCTTTAATCTGTTCACTTCCCTTCATTGCAAATCAGCGGAAGAGATTCTCTTTGTCCGAGTTTCGCAGACCGAACACTGGGCTACAGTGGAGCATTCAGTTGCATGCTCCACTGAAGGTATAACACAAAGTAGGGAAGCAACGCTGAGACCGTAAAGGGAATTTTCGTCGACGCACTTTTGCGATGATGGAGTTAACGGGTTTGCTATTCATTAAGCATACGCACAAATTATATTGTATTGAAAAATGCTTTTCTTATTTCAGTTTTAAGAATTAAACTCGTAATGAAGATTGGGGAGGAGTCTTCTCCACCCTCTCCAATAACGTGAGTCAAAAGGCTGCTTGCATAGTACGTTAAAGTAAATTCATGACCAAAAGTGCGACACTAAAATTGCTAGAAACAAATCTTGCGATCTCGAAATTTACTAGATCAAAATTTCTAAGCTTGAGCATTTTTTACCCTTGGAAAAAGTGATACGTCAGTTATATTAGTAGGAAATTATCAGTTTACGTTTTTTTTTTCCCCTATATAAGATTTTTAGTAAAATAATGGATTTCTTGCCTCCATTTATAAAATCGATTTAAAGGTATAGCTTTTAAATGATTCACAAAATTTTCAGTTTAAATTTGTATTTATTTCACAGCAGGTAACAGGTTACAAATCTTGCAATAACAAAGTATGTAATCACAAGGTACATGTAAGAGAAATTGCATTAGCTTTAAAAAGTTTTTAAAACAAATCAGTATGGAACTTCACAAAACAAACAAATACCTATTTTCTACAAACAAAAAAATCGCGCACACACACAATAAAAGAAGTCTTTGAAAAGTGTGGTGACATGCGTCAATTTTAATTTGGATCGTTCTCTATTACAATTTGCTTTATTGATTTTAATCCTCTGGCCACCAAATTATGATAAATATATAGAAGAAAAATAATTTCTGTCACTCACAAAGCGTACAAAATTTCTCTATTAATCTATAAATAAGACATGCAGGGTCGTGTAATTATTAAAATAATGGCAGTAATTTTAATAACAGTGTTTTTGTATACACTGGCGCATCTGAGGAGGAGCTATGACTCTCATCACCTAAAGGCGAAGAAATAAAATTTAAATTTTCTTTAAAATAGAGAACTGTTAGTAAATAATAAATATTTTACTTTTAAAATTGTCTGCAATTAAAAAAAAAAAAGCTTTCACAAAACTATAAGGCATTAAATAAATATACATAACTCCAGGGCGTAGCACGGGGGGGTTATGGGGCATAACCCCCCCATGTGAATTTTTGCCATACAAATGTATACTTCGCACATAGTGACTACACCCAGGGTGGACTCATATGAGTGTAGTAGTCGTAACCCCCCCCATGAAAAATTTATGCTAGCCCTGATAACTCGAATATAACATTTATGAAGGTACCAGATATATTACAAGGCGGATCCAGGGGGCTCAGGGTAAGCGCCCTCTGAGAGAAATATATATAGACATGCAATGGATAAAATGAGTCTCTGATAAGGAAAACATATTTTATGCAGTTCTAAATTGATATTTAATCTTTGTGTCATCTGCGAAAAAATTTTCTGGGTTCGCCTTTGATTACTTAGGAGAAACTAAAATCGATTAATGCTATAAGTGAGCTTCTGTTCCATTGGTAAGTGATTGAACGGCATAGAATATTTTGATAGAATCCAGTTCAATTTGTATCTTCTCTGACCTAAACTAAAATCTTGTGTGTGCCAATGTATATATAATAATAATAAATAATTTTTTCTTTGGATTATAATGCGTTTGAACAGTTTTTTAAGCATATATAAACTTTAAATCCTATAGAATGCAACTACAATTACAGCCGTCCATAGGTACAATTTCTCTAATTATTCGAATGTTTTACTTTATACAATTTTCAGAGTGATGAGAGGATTAAAAAACAAAACTATTGTATTAAGAAATGAAACACAACAATCTACACAAAACAGTTTAAAAAACTGTTTGTTTTGATTTTAGTGGAAATGAGAAACAAATAATGTACGATGCAATTTTGAAATTTTCTGAGTATCCCATATCAATTTATGATAAATTAAATGCATCATGATTTCAGCACTTGTTTTTGTAGCTATGGTATAACGAAGCTTTATGTGACGATGGGTGATGCGAGTTTCTTTTTCTTCAGTCCAGCTGTAAGATGAAGATGAAGTAAAGTATTCTACCACCTATTTCCACCAGTCATTGCCACCTGACCTATTTGCATAAGAAAATAGAAAAATCAATTAAGTTGACAAACTATGATGCTAAAATGATAAAATATTCAACATTTAATGGAAATTCAATTTTACAAGTTCAAAGTCCCATCCCCCCCCCCGTTTAATACAACTTCATATTTCTAGTCTATTCATTATGTCAAATCATCTAAACTCTAATTTATTAATTATATTAATTATGCATTACGTCAAAATTTATTCGCACATACATTTATACATAATTTAATTACATTTAAATTTTGGCATACTAATATAGTTACAGTAGGTAAATTTACGAATTTTCCCAAATTCCTAAATTTACAACTTATTATTATTTTCGAAAATCATGCTCACAACGGAAAGGATTACTTTTAAATAGTGTTTCATAAAATAATATTTTAAAAAACTTTTATTTCCCTATAATAGAAAAAAATCACGTAATTACAAAGACTAACGCCGTAGTGAGTAACCCCCCCCCCCCAAAAAAAAAAATGCATGCACTGATTCTTTTTTTAAAAATTCTGGAGATTGAGCAAAATTTTCTATCTCTTCCTACTCTTAACAAGCTAATGTATGAATCTGATGAGAACACCACATGACTCTTGTGCATTTATTAAAGCACACGTTTTAATAAACTTCATTTGAACTTAATTCATTTCAATATGAGGTAAAATATTTTTTAATACACCATTGCTATAATATTAGTCTTTGTTAATGCTTATGAAAACTATACTAGTAGTAATTGCTAAATCAGCAAAATCATCCGGTTGAAATAGCGCCAGCGAAATTTTTGCTAAATTAAAAAAATTATTTGGTTATTTCAAGAAAACATTTTGACAGTTTAAGCAATGAATTTTGTTAAAATAAACAAATACTTAGTTCATTTAATCAGACTCTTTGCTTAAATGATTTATTTGGTGAACATCAACTAAATTGTTTGTTTGAATTAACAAAATTTCTTTGTTCACTTGTATGTTCATGGCTCATTTAACAAAATTATTTTGTTGATTTTACTATGTATTTTTTTAACCTACAAATGATTGGTTGAAATTTTAAGGGGTAAAATAATTATCTATTCATCAAAATTTACATTTTTATTTTAATGTTTCTAAATGTCTGCAAGTTAATTTTATCAAATTTAAAGTCAGATTATTTTTTTCGAGACGAACTTAGTTAATCAGATTAGTCAAAACTCTTGATGAGTGTCTTTTTCTATTATGTAGTCATCTTCAAAATAAACTAATACCAAAATTTGGGTTAATATTTACTACTTACAAATGAAAACAACCAATATATATCGGTAAAAGTAGCGTTTCTTGTGAGAAGTCAAAATAACCGTTATCTGTAAGTATAGGTAGGTATGCACACAAATAACCGCAGATTTAATTATTTTAAAATGAGCGAAAACTTGTTTATGCATACTGAATACATAATTAGATAAATTAAGCAATACTTTGTAAAGTAAAATAAGTAATAAGGGTATTAAATAAAAATACTTTGTTAGAAAATAAAAATTGTGTAGTATTTTGAGAGTAACATTACTTAAATACAACTCTGCTATCCTAATTCTGTTGTTAATAATAATATAAACTGTGTCAAGCAAACTTATTCCATGTCATTTTTGAACGCTGTTTTCTCGTTTAAAGTGCATGTGTAAACATACTTGATAAACTATACACCAAAACAAGTTATAAATTAAGATTTAATACTAATTACAATCCCAACGAATCACGAAAACTATTTGAACCATGAGAAAACACTGAACAATTTTTATTTTAACAAAGCATGGGCTGTTTAAGCATCAGGAGCCATTTTTGGGGAGAAGCATGCAAAAAGCCTTGATGTAAAATTGAAATTAAAAAATAAAACGGATCACTCGGGATAAGTGCAAAACGAAGGAAATGTGTAGTAATGCAAACATTGCAAGCGTCTGTTATTAAATCAAATAAACATTTCGTTATCTGAGCTATCATTTTTGAATACATATTTATTTTATCACGAAGACATGCGATTCTGACGCTTTAAATCTGAAGTTGAATTCTTTTAAACTATGTAGATTCATATAAAAGAATTAAAACAACTGAGAAGATGCTTCAGATCACTTCGAGAACGGATCCTAATATACATGACCTGATGAAAAAGCTACAAATTTAAAAAGCCACATTAATTGTTTGATAATTAATTATTATTAAAATTTTCAAGTTATTCATTTTTGTTTGATATACCAAACTGACTGAAAGTGTAAAAGGGTTTATTAACGATAGAACAGTCTGTATTTATGCTTTATTTAAAATATTAATGACTATGTCATTTTATCTCTCAACACCCTTTATTGAAAAATGTGTCCCAAAAATGCGACATAAAAGTATGCGACATAATTTTACATGTATTTAAATACTATTAGTTCACAACAGCTTTAATCTATTGTTACACTATTTCGTAACCTGTAGAATAGGCATCACATGTATTTTTCTATAAATAGGTTACACTCATAAAAATTTCAACATAGGGTTACCAGGCGAAATACGCGAAAGATGAGCGATAAAATGACAAAGTCAATGAATATCGTTTTAATATGGCAATAATGAAACTAAAATATTAGGGGGGTTAAGGGGGAATTCCCCCTGACGAGGCTCAACAGCCGAGTTTTTTATTTTGTAAATCTCCACTACTCAGATTTGCATGGGAAAAAAAGTGCTCTTCGCGTAAAAATCTCATAATCGGCTTGTAAATAATACTCCTTCACATTTTCATACTTTTTAATATGTTATAAAAGTTGCTAGTGGCATACACATTTTTTTTTTCAGAAAATGGTACAGCTCCCCAAAAAGTTAGCCACTCCTGTCTTATCTCAAATTGAATCTTGGACTCAAAAGAAATCACCTTCAAATTTGAGAGCTTGGATTGAAAATTGCGAATGTGTGCAGAATCTACCATGCTCGAGTTTCAAAAATATTTATAAAGCACACGTTTTTAGGGGGGGGAAAAATTCTGTGCAATCTTTTTCTAAGCCAAAAGAGCTGAATTAGTATCCTTACTTATGATGTTAATGTGCCGAGAGAAAAATGGTAGCTTTTTATTTTTAATTTAAAAAAGATATCATTGTTAGAATATCAATCTACACAGAGCGGACATTGAATTTTACAAAAAAAAAAAAAAAAAAACTCGCTTTAATTCAATATAAGTTTTTATAAGAAAGAAAAACAGCAGCTTAATCCTATTAAAAATACTTATATTCTTGTAAGAATTGTAGTTCTGTTTTTCTTTCGCACTCGCTAGTAGATGTAGATTTAATTCAACACATTTGTCCTTGGTATAAAAAATAGTTGTAAATGGCCCATGATTTGAGGGAATTCACAGTTAAAAATATACTTTTTAAAGCTAATACTTAACTTATCCAAGGTAATTGTTTGCTCACACGCTGTCGATGCTTCCAGTAAAGTATTTTGTCGTGTTAACTTTAAATAGTTTTAAAATTGTTACATTCTATCATTTATCAGAAAATTTATGAAATTTGTAAAAAATAATTTTGAATGTTTTAAATTTTAACATTTTATCTTTTTATGAAAGAGCTTTCTCAGCTGTTTATAGTTGGTTAGTTCCTTCATACCCGACATCTTAATTTTAGAACATATCACCTTCTCAATCTGTAAAAGTTCATCACTTTTAACAACTAAAGTTTAACATCCAGTATATTATTCAGAATGGAAGCAAACATGTCGTTATTACTAGCTCTTTTCAAATATCCTTTCCATTTAGAGTAGATCTATTACGAGTCTACTATTTCTAATGAAAAAAAATTAATATGCATTAACTGCCTACAATAGAATCGTTTCCTTCAAAAATAGTGTACGTAACAAGTGCAGCGATCAACCGTGACAGACCTTTCTACAACGTGCGAGGATCCATAACCCTTTAACGCGCAGTGTTCCCGTTCTGGGAACACCCAACTCTGACGTTTTGACTGTTGCCAGTCACGCAGAATAGATTGGATTCCTATAAAAATAGTTCCGTGTGACAGAGCTCCACGAGAATCCTTTCCTTTTTAGCACGTCATTTCCCGTAAAATAAATTGTCACGATTCTTTTTAACAGCACTGACACCTGCTGAAAATGGAAGAATGCGAGAACAGCTGGATAGATTGCAAAATGCTGAAAAAAGGGCAGCCGTTGCCATCGCTCGACTTAACTACCAGCAAGAGGGCGGGCGATCGAAACGTTCATCGCGTGCCACAGATCTAGAGACCCTTTGTTGACGCAGCTGGCTGTGCCGGCACAGCCAACTGTCGTCAAAAAAGGGTCTGGTAGTTAAGTCGTTACATCTTTCTGGTAGTTAAGTCGAGCGATGGCAACGGTTGCCCTTTTTTCCAGCATTGGGAAAGGGTTGCGCCTCAAAGGGGGTTAAAGAAAACTGAAGCAGAGCGATGACAAAGAAAACTGGAAAAAACACTTACTGCGGTTCCCATCCTCCTCCTCCTCCTTTGGTCTGCGGTTCCCATCCTCCCCCGTCGTCCTCCTTCTTCTTCTCCTTGGAGAAAATGGGTATGGGGAGCGGGAAGGGGATGATGGCCGTCATCCCTTTCGACTTGATCCCGAAAGTGATGCCCTTGCTCTCCCATCCGCCGCCGTGGTGGTCGTATCCGCCGCCGCCGTATCCCATCCAGTCCTTCCAGCCGCACTCCACCTCCGTGTGCATCAGGTTCAGAAGGGCCGCGACCACGACCAAGAAAGTCCACGGGGAGACGACGACGCTTCTTCTTCTTCTGCTCATCCTAGGAACGATAAGAAACATACAGAACATCAGCTCCGAATGCGAAATGGTTGCGGAATGATTTTGTTTATTTATATTGACAGTGGCTGAGGCATGACATTCCCACTCTTTGACCTCCATTTTCCACTCCAACAAAGTCTATATATATATATCATCGTGGACGAGAGACCAAGCACACATTGTCCACAGTTTTGCAAATCTAAATTTGAAAGACGAATTTTTCCAAGGTGATGATTTATCCCTTTATTTTCATTTTTTAAAAGCTGTTCCACTTGAAAGCTGTTAACACTTGCAAGCTGTCCACTTGTAGAGCTGCACACTTGCAAGCTGCTTGCTTTTAAAGCTGTTGCTTTTAAAGTTGTTGTTGTTGTTGTTGTCGTGTCCATGGATAGACCATGGAAAGAGGGGTGCCAGTGCCCCCGAGAGGGTTGGACTTCTACTTGTTGGTCCCTAATTTTGAACTGATTCCAGATGAGGGACCCACCACCACCTGAAATCGGCACCCCCAGAGGTATCGTTTAACAACTTGGAGGACTTTGGAGCCACGACGGATTTTACGTGCACCCGCTCCCCTTAGCGTACACGGTTCCACAGCGGACGAGCCGAGAGGGGGAAGTCCCTCCCAAGCACTGGCCAAGCCGGATGCTGCTTCACTGGCCGTGTTTTTATGGGAACGGAGTTGAGCGCCCAGACCACTGCGGGACGCTTTTAAAGCTGTTCCACTTGTTTTCATTTTTGAAAGCATGCAACTTTTGAACAGCTTTTAAAAGAATTTAGTTGCACTAGAGACTCAGAAAATTTTCAGAATGTCCCTTTACATGTTATTACAAGTTTTAAAAAGCATTAGTTTTAAAAGCACTATTAAGTGCATTTAAAAGCATAATTTTAAACTCCGATTTAATGCGCCACCTTTGTTTACCACCAAAATGTACGTTTCACCAAAGATGGCGGTTTTAACGAAGGTTGACTGTACGTCGTGGAATGAATAATACCAAATCAGGTGATATCAGCTGCTTGTGATATACCGCGTTCGAAAACTTAAAATGTCACCTACTTCTATACCTCTTACGCGGCTTGAATCAGTTCGAAAAGTCATTTCAGATCTTAAAATACTAGAGCATTATTTTCCAGTATGGGTTTGAATACTTCGCTAGAGTGCAGACTTGCGTTTGCAAAACCAAAGCGAAGTCCAGAAGAAATAATAATAATAATAAAAAAAAAAAAACACTGACCAGAGAAATCTAGTATTCACCGTTGTGCCGTTTAAATGAGGAAAGCAAACTGGTTAAACCAGAATTCGTGGTGGGTTGAACTTCAAAACCTCCCTTATCAAACTGTTCGAACATGTTGTGGAATGGTAACAACGTCACATTTTTGCTTGGACACAGAAAGACACATTTACAATCGTAGTTATTTGTTTATTCACCAGAGGAAACATTTCATGTAACTGACTATATCATTTAGTAGAGCTATTCTCACTTTTCCTGTTTATTCCTCCATAATTTAGAATTTCGTAGAAGGAACTTTTGAATATTATCACCCCTCTGACCAAAAATGTCATCCCAGCTCGAAGATTTATTATTCGATTCTACCCTAAGTTAAAATTTCACTTGAAATAGATATAGAAATTTAAAAAAATGCTTCATGTGAACATAAGTATGAATTTGTGCACGAGTTTGAGCTCTTGGGTGGTTTTGTACAAAATCCGTACGTACGACTTGCTTAAGCTACTGCAAAAATTCTTACAATAAAATTCGATATCTTGGTCTGTTTTATTATTAAGAATTAAACCGAACTTTCTCGAGGCGATAAGACGGTACTCTACTAATAGCCACTATGCATCGTAGCTGGAAAAAGAGTTTAAGGCTGTTCTACCTGAAAGCGGAGGATTTCGGTTCATTTTCGACCAAGATAGGGAGTAAACTTATGATCACATAACTTTGAGAATTTTCAGAATGTTTCCTCTAAAACTAGAATAAGAACTGACATTGCGATAAAATGTGAAAAGTTATTTAGTTTTAAAAAAAATATTATTAAACTTGACACTTTTTCAGAGAAAACGCTATTTGCTCGAATTTCGCTCACGGTTAGAAATAAATTTACGATGATATAATTATGAGAATTTTCAGAATGTTTCCTCGGAAACTAGATTGAGAACTTATATTGAGATAAATTTTGAAAAACAATTTAATTTTTTTTTAATAGTGAAACTTGGAACTTTTTCAGGGAAAAACGTTTTTGATCAGAAATGAACTTATGATGCTAGAACTATGAAAATTTTTAGACTGTTTCTTCAGAAACCATACTGTGAACCGAAACAAATTTCAAATTTAAAAAGTTACTTCATTTTTTGAAAAAAATTATTAAACATGCCACTTTTTCGGAGAAGTCTGCTTTTTGGTTAACTTTCACTACAGATAAAAAATAAACTTACATTCCTAGAACAATGAAAATTTTCAGAATATTTCTTCGGGAACTGTACTATGGACAACTGCAAATTTAAAATCTGAATAAGCAGTCAGTTTTCATAAAAAGAAAGAAGGAAAAACATTGTTTTTTAAACTCAAATTCAAAATTGGCTTACTGAAAAATTTTCTTTCAAAAGTAACTTTGAAGTATAAATTTATAGATGTATTTAAGAATGTTTTGGGGAAAAAATGTACTGCATTTTGCTTTTACAGATTTTATAATTGAAACTCGTAATGGTTTATGAAACCTAATGAACATGACTTCTGATCAAGATTTAAAATAAAATCACAGTAGAAAAGCTACTGAAAAATTTATAATGGTTCTTCTGAAACTACTTTACGATGCTTTATGGACATTAAGTTCATAGGAGCAATTTAATTTTAAAAATTAAGTAAATAAATTAAGATAATATTTCAGACGGAAATTCAAAGAATTTCAGCCGTTTTATCGAGTTTCAATCGAATTTCATTCGAAAAAATCAACTCGCGCTGATCTCTAATACCTACTACAATACATATCAATAAATAATGAGAATAATAAATAAGATTTACATAATCTACCTTCTAAATTATTTAAAAATATTTATCAAAAGTTTAAAAGCTATTCTTATAAATTGCTTTTAAACTTCTGAGTTTAAAAGCAATTGAAACTTTTATTGAGTTTCAATTGCTTTTAAACTGCTTAAAAGCAATTGAAACTCAGAGTTTGCCGCATCTAATGGATGAAACTAGTTTAAAATAAGTACGATACTGAAAGCTTGATTAAATAATTACCTTTTTCCCTTTGAATATCCACTAAATACAATTTCAGCTTTACTTTCCAGTAGTATATTTCAGATACAAAGTGTTGAGAACAGTTTTATGAGCACATCCACTTTTCTTCGCTACGATAAATAAAATAAATATGTGACCGTGAATTGCTTGCAATTTATAGTAGCACGACATTTATGACTTAAGACCTTTTTGATATCAACTTCAACGCGAGGTCACACCCCAGTACCTCGGTGATCTTAAGGTCATGTACCCAATCACTCCAATGACAGAAAATGCCATAAATTATTCCAAAACTTTCCCGAGTTAGACATGAAATCTCAGTTCGATGACTTTGTGGGAGGAAGATAACCAAATGCTTGAGGAAAGAGTAGAAATTGTTGAAGATGCTCAAATGAGATCTCTTCTTTAAAATATATTTCGTTATTTCCTTCAATGTGTGATTGAAATTTCTTGAACTAAAACTCATCCCAAGTACATCAGTGGGAAAAGCTGAAATTTTTGGGGGGCTTTAAACTTTTTCACTGATCGCATAGCAATCGTTTCGAATGACATTTCAAAAGAGTCGTAACACATTCTAATGTTTTTCTTTTTTAAAAGCATCGACGTAGTATTCCAAGCAGTTTAAAATAAGGTGCTTTCGACTTTTGCGAAATTGCGATTTTCGAAGTTAACTCTCAGCTTGTGAATACGTGTTTGATACTAGCTTTCAACTCTAAATTAACTTTATATTGTCTTTGTCACAAAAACAAAGTTGCTTTTGGCCAGTGACGTAGGTTTCCTTCAAGGGGTAAGGCCGGTTCTGGACACAATATTAAAAGACGTAATCTTTATTTTAAATGTAAAAAATGCAGGGAATTTATGTTAAGAACTTTTCAACAAAAGGAGGTTGACACCCCCCTCCCATTGCTTCCGATAGTGTTTTTGGTCAATTGTTCCAGATGTGCATTGCACTAGCTGCGTTGAGGAATCAAGCAATGGACCTGGACAGCACCTTAAGTAGGTGCTTTAAAGATCTGATCTTATGTTGCTGTTCTTCTAAGGTTAAAAAATTAATATTTCATTCCAATAGTTCATTTAGAAATCAGAAAAAAACGAGTTCCTAAATAAATAATCTGCTTGGAAGATATGCAATTCTCTAAAAATTAAATCTTATTGGTAAAGAAGGATTTCTGTTCGGATCTACTAAAGTTGTCCTGGTTGTCTAAATTTTTATTAGTGTAAAATTACACGTCCATGAAAATAATACATCTGTTCACTCGAGGTATATTGCTCTAGCATGAATGGTCGAAATACTTTAAATGAACAGCGTTTACTGAGTATTCATCAAATCTTTTTGATTTCTTGAGAAAGTATTAATAGAGTATTAAACTTCTAACTTTTCAAGAAATGGTGAGAGTTGAAACATCATATCCGGGAGGAAGCCGTGTATTTTTCAAGTATAAAAGCATCCGGAAATTTACATTAAAAGGGTTCTTAATTTTTAAAGGCACGAATGCAAGTATTTGTACATTGAGGATACTCATACTCAAAGATTTTCAAAGAAAGCTTAAATCCAAATTTTAACCTACGTCAAATAGGAAACACATGATTGTGTTTAAAATGAATTAATGTGCATATCAAAAAGCACAAAGCGTATGTTTCTAAATGATAGCGTGTAATGTAAATGTTGACTGTTTCAGAAGAATTCAGGACTCATTTTTAATAAGCTTGATAAGTAAATCGAATAACTTTAAATTCTTGTACATTAGCTCTAAAACAGTCGATAGCACAGTATGAACCCATGTTCTGGGCCAAGTATATACACCTAAACGCGGATGTGATATAAATTACATATTAAATTTCTTAACTTATGTATTAATTCCGATCTTCTGTTTCAAAGAGTATGAAAAACAGATTCAAATTTCGAAGTTATTATTGTAAAGTGAAACATTTTTTAGAACTCAAAGGCGATCTTAAAAGTCTATACAAATATGTAAAGCTGAAAAGTTTGTATCTGTCACGCACACAGGATTTTTGGCTGGGGGGGGGGGGGTCCACCTTTTACAGTTTGGGGGGGGTACAACTTTTAGGGATGTTCAGATTGACAAAAATCAGTGATGAAAGAACTTGTTTTCATTAGATGGAATTCATCCAAACTCGTCCCATCCAGTTCCCTAAGAATACACTACACAATAGGAAGCAAAATAATAGTTGTACAGTTTTGAGAACAAGATGGTGTTTTATGTTCGCTTTCAGTTCGTTTTTGAAAAGTTGAGGAAAACGAGAAAAAAATTTCTTTTTTTTTTATTAGAACTGAAACTATTGCTACCTTTTTTTGGAATCATTTTATTTACTATAGATATAGGGTAATAATCAATCGAAAAAAAATCAAAGCCGATGGGGGCGGGGGGGTCCAGACCCCCTGGACCCCCCTTGTGTGCGCCCCTGGTTTGTATGAATGTTTAATCTCATGAACTACCAGTCCAATTTGAAAAATTCTATTTGCATTAGAGAGCCCCTAAATTTAGAAAGATTGTAGGTAAGATATTGTGACTATAGTACACATCTGTGTAATAGTCATATTGCGACAGATCGTTCCAAAAGGTTCCCTTGTCTTGGTTCACTCACTCTGTCATTCATAGAGCAACCATGGTCCGCATCACCTTAGATTCCAAGAATGTTTACAAACAACCTTCTTGGCACAGCGATTATATCTCTGAGCCGTCACACTTATGTTTCTGGCTCAAACCCGGCGTTAGCCTACGGAATTTGATTAGTCAAAATGCCTCGATTTACGAAACAGGGGCGTATGTCGAAAAAAAAAGAACTATTTTTTCAGTCTTGGTATACAAATTGAAATAACTAATAGCACCATGGTCTCCAAAAAATTCCAGATGGTTCTTCCTAAGCTGCTGTACACATTACAATAAGCGAAAACGCTGTGGCGTTTGTGAAAATTTCAGAAAAAATTCTTAAACACGTGTTTGAGCGGCAAGATTTTTCGAAGGGTAACACGCTTTGCAAAAATTTCCGATTTTAAAGAATTTTTTCTAAAAGCTTTGAAACGGATACAGATGGATCGTTTATTGCAGTATGTAGTACAGCTTGTAAAGAGACAGTTTCAAAATTTTTAAGTGTCTGGCATAATTAGTTTATTTGTAATTATGTACCAAAATCACATGATATTTTAGAACAGCACCGCAGCCCGCAGATTGTTTTAAATATGGTACTCTCCGAACTGCAGCTTCTGGTTTATCTCGTAGTACTTGTTTCATCCATTCCAAATGACCAAAGTTGGACCTTGATTTTGTGGTTATGGCAAAACTACACGAGGGCTATCTGCCTAAAAGGGGAATGCCTTGGGCTTGGGACTTCCAGCGTTGGACTTATCTAGCGCTTTTTGTCCACCAAAAATGTTGAACATTAAGCATAAGTCATTTGTGACAAATAAAAGTAAAACCATTAACTTTCAGAAGTGAGTTCACGCTATTTTCAAACTGCGTACTCGCATTATTTAAAATATCTCTGTGCTTAAAACTTATCTTGCAGAAAAAAAAAACCTGTACACATAAAAATAAAGTTTTTCAACAGTTTTAAAGCAAACCAACTATGCCGTACTCAGAAAAGTTCAATATATTTTTTTCATACACTGTGCTGCGTGTTTCATTTACAATCAATATAAACCAATGTGTCAAATGCAACTTTCAGTGTTTTGTCTTATGGCATGCCCACATTAAGGGCATCTGCCTACAGGAGAGA
The DNA here is from genome assembly GCA_038373885.1 of Cheiracanthium punctorium. Taxonomy (NCBI): domain Eukaryota; kingdom Metazoa; phylum Arthropoda; class Arachnida; order Araneae; family Cheiracanthiidae; genus Cheiracanthium; species Cheiracanthium punctorium. The sequence continues at coordinate 12,855 of JAWZYV010017704.1, read as the reverse complement.
TGCCTTGGGCGGGGGACTTTTTTAAAGGGTTCTAAAGCATATTTTCGTTACATCTTGAGAAAACCGCCAAAACTCTAGACCACCAGCGGTGCGGCAGGCCCGAATGCGGGAGCTTCGCACTTCAGCCATCTACCAATGGAACTTCTAGAAAAATATCCGAAACTCAGAAATATCATAATTGGCCATGGTGCTATACACTTAAAAAAAATGTAAGATACTGTTTAAAGATTTTTCCCCCTGGATCTTACGAAGCTCTTGGGCAGTTTTAGTGCTTATGAAAGTGCGCAATTTAACATATCTTCGGTGCCAATATAACCAAGCCAATATCTGCTATGTGCAAAACGTTTATTATTACCAGTTTTATTAGCAGTTATTATTCGACAATATTCTAGATGATTCACGTGGCACTTTTTTTTTAAGCGATCACAGTTCACAATGCTCAGAGTCACATATAAATCTTTTTCATACAAAAATTTGGTTAGTGAACTAGTCATAAAAGTCAAAATGTCGAAATCTTCAAAAAGTGTACATAGCAGATATTAGTTTGCCAATGACGATATGTAAAAATATTCTAAATTTTTCCGAATGTCTGGGGCCATTTTGTACTTTTTAAAATCGCTGCATGAATTCTTTAACCCTTTAACGCGCAGTGTTCCCGCTCTGGGAACTCCAAACTCTGACGTTTTGACTGTTGCCAGTCACGAAGAATAGATTGGATTTCTATAAAAATAGTTGCGGGTGATATAGCTCCACGAGAATCCTTTACTTTGTAAGCACGTCCTTTCCCGTAAACAAAATGGTCACGGTTATTTTTAAACAGCACTGACATCTGCTGAAAAATGGAAGAATGCGAGAACAGCTAGATAGATTGCCCAATGCGGGAAAAAGGGAGGCCGTTGGCACAGCCAGCTGTCTTCAAAAAAGGGTCTCACGATCTGTGGCACGCAATGAACGTTTCGATCGTCCGCCATCTTGCTGGTCGTTAAGTCGAGCGATGGCAACGGCTGCCCTTTTTTCAGCATTGGGAAAGGGTTGCGCCTCAAAGAGTTAAAGAACAACTGCAACGCTCACTCCCTCTCTCTCTCTCTGAACATGGGCTAGTTAAAATTTATGTGAGTAGGTATTGTACAGAATATTTTATTTCAGAATCTAAGAGCATTTTTATTTTTATTTATTTGTTTATTTTTTACTTATCGTGACACATCCTATATCCATTTTCTTTTTTTTTTTCACAGGTTTGTGGCATCGAAATCGACGTAAGTTCCCTGAAGCAGAAAGATGGGAAATATCAGAAAAACATCACGCAAACCGGGAGGCATTTTTATTTATTTATTTATTTTTTCCTTGTGAAACGATTCCTATTTAGAGTAAAAAGGTGATACGCGTGACAAAACTTAACGACTGTTATGAAGATCTGCAGTAGAGACAAAAAATGGAACGCGACACTAAAAATATACGTTTTTATGTGGGAGCGTCCCCCCCCCCCGACCTCCGCAACCAACACTTACAGTAACTGACAAAGCGAAACTAACGGTGCTAAAAATCAGCGCTTGAAATTTAGGAAGATGATACGATAGAGTCAATCAGGCGTTTCAACTATGATGGAGTGTATAAAAGCTGTGGTTTCATGCGGAAAATATAAATTAGATGAGATTTCACGAAACTGCATTGTATTGTGTATAAGACAAACCTGAAAGAGGGGTATAGGCCTGGGCGAAGTGCCTTGGGCGGAGGACTTTTTAAGAAGTTCTAACGCGTATTCATGTTACATCTTGCGAGAACCGCCCAAAACTTCAAACCGTAGGATCGACACCCGGAGGTAGGCCAGAACCCTGGACCTTCACATTTCAGCCATTTACCATGTTCAGTATCTTACCCACTTGGACACGGTGCTGCCCGGATTTCATAAAAGAAAAAAAAAAAAAATATATATATATATATATATATATATATATATATATATATATATATATATATATATATATATATATATATATATATATATATATATATATATATATATATATATATAATATATATAATAGCTTACTTACGTAAAGTGAAATCCCAAGATAATCCATTGATAAAGTGAAAAGAATATAAAAAAATAAAAAAGTAGATAGCACATGGTGCCAATTAACGAGCTTATACCGGATAAGTGTTTAAATATAGCCTTTTAAGGCAATGAAAGAGTGGAAAAATTGAATATAAAGCGCCAAATTAGAACTGGTGTGCTTTTTAAGCCTAATCACATGTAACCAGAAATAGACGGAAAATGGAATTAATATTGAAATGGTGTGCTCTATCATCAGGCGCCACCGCACACACATTTCAATTGAATCGAAAAAAACAATAATAGCTAGGTTCCTATATATATATATATATATATATATATATATATATATATTTTACTTTTTTTTTCTTTTTGGTTGTGCTTTGAGTGCTTTGACCTTTTTCTTTAATGCCTGTGAGCCTTGCACTTTATCTTTAGAAAAATAAGCTTTGCCTCTTTTTCAAGCATTTACTTATCAAACAGTAACGCTTTTAAAAGAATAATGTTATTTTTACAGGTAATGAAAAGTAATTCTGTTGTAGTTTCTTAATAGGGAGTAAGCTCCAAGTTTGATATAATACGTTTTGAACAAGCTCTTTATTGTTTGTTTTACAATTCCATGCATATTCCATACATGCAATGCAAGGAGAAACACTTAGTTAGAGGTAAGGAAAATAACCTTAAAAATGAACCATACTTGCTGTATGGATTGTTTTGTGTGGTTACGGCAATGCTACGCTTGGGCGATCTGCCTAGGATGGGGGGTGCCTTGGTCCGAGGACCTTCTAAGGGGTTCTAGCGTGTATTCATGTTACATTTGGAGAAAACCGACCAAAACTCCTGGCCGTTAGATTGACAACCGCGCCTGTGACCTCCACACTTCAACCGTCTACCATTTCGAGTGACTTATCTTGCTGTATAGAGAAAAAATCCTACGGAATGTCGAAAAAATGAATATTTTATCAATAGAAAGTGGCCTTTTTGATAAATTCTCTTTGTCCCTTTTCAAAAGAAATGGGAAAACTGAAGGGGGGTGCGTGCCAAATCGTCCCTAAGAACAAAAAAAAAAATAAAAAAATAAAAAAAATAAAAAAATAAAAAAAAAATGGAAGAAGGCGTGCCAAAAAAGTATCGTGCCCCGGACGCCAGTTCTGCTCGCTACGTCACTGGAAACCCTGGCCAATTGGAATGAGATGCTGTGTGTTCTGCACTATTTTTAAAGGATGTCAGTATTTTTTAAAATTTCCTATAAATAAAAGAGAAAGCTAATCTTTAGGGTTGTTTTACTGCAAAGGGGGCCGGGAGTACGCTTCATTTATAATTTTTTTAACAGTTTTAAAAACAGAAAGATTAATTCGGAGGCTCGAAAATATTGAAAGTGCTTCTTTACAAACTGCAAAATGCACGCTTATAAACAAAGAATTTGCGCTTCAAATTCAATTTTCAGTATAAAATATTTAAATATAGAAAATTGCCTGGGATGCCAAAATATTTCAGAATGCTGAGTTTAAGATTTTTTGTTCCCCTGAATGTTTTCATCCATACTTATGAAGAAATATTCGAAATATCCTGAATTATTTTGAGATTCTGTCCTAATTTGATTCTTTTTAAGTTCTAAGAAATGGTGTAATTTAGTGCTGTTGTTCTTACAACCTTTAGTAAAAACACCGTTTCTAACTTCTAACTGAAAATATTTCTTATTCTCAGCTGTAATTATGTACATTGGTTTCTATGACACTTACTTGATCAATATGATAGTTCATTGATTTATTTAAATTTTTGTCATCATTTACATGTTCGTCAATTTCGTGAATACGGGTTAGAACTCCTTAAAAAAAAGTCCTCCGCCCAAGGCAACCCCATCCCATCGTGTAGGCTGGCTATAAACGCAAAAAAAAAAAAAAAAAAAAACGCATTCCGTTTCTCGGTGACAACCACGGACGTGCTTTGGTGACAACTTCTGAAATTTATTTCTGTCTCTAATGTGCTTGGTGCTGCCATCTAGTGAGGGTTTAAAAAAATCAAGTTACGTGAATAACTCGATAGTACTTAAGGCTGTTCTTCGAAAAAAAAGAACTCTGTTTTTAGTCTTGGTACACAAATTGAAATAAACTAATATCACCATGGTCACCAAAAAATTCCAGATGGTTCTTCATAAGCTGTTTTACACACTACGATAAGCGAAAACGCTGTGGCTTTCGTGAAATTTTCAGAAAAAATTCTTAAACATGGATTTGAGCTGCAAGATTTTTCGAAGTGTGACACGCTTTGAGAAAATTTCCGATTTTTAAGAATTTTTTCTAAAAGTTTTGAAACGGATACAGATGGATCGTTTATTGCAGTATGCAGTACAGCTTGTAAAGAGACAGTTTCAAAATTTTGAAGTGCCTGGCATAATTAGTTTATTTGTAATTATGTACCAAAATCACAAGATTTTTTCGAATAACACCGTTAAGGGTGAATGTTGAAAAAAAAAAAAAAAGAACTCTGTTTTTAGTCTTGGTACACAAATTGAAATAAACGAATAGCACCAGGGTCTCCAAAAAATTCCAGAGGGTTCTTCCTGAGCTGCTTTATACACTGCAATAAGCGAAAACGCTGCGGCGTTTGTGAAATTTTCAGAAAACATTCTTAAACGTGGATCTGAGGTGCAAGATTTTTCGAAGAGTGACACGCTGTGCGAAAATTTCCGATTTTTAAGAATTTTTTCTAAAAGTTTTCAAACGGATACAGATGGATCGTTTATTGCAGTATGCAGTACAGCTTGTAAAGAGACAGTTTCAAAATTTTGAAGTGCCTGGCATAATTAGTTGTTTTGTAATTATGTACCAAAATCACAGGACTTTTTCGAATAACACCGTTAACGGTGAATGTTGAAAAAAAAAAAAAAAAGAACTCTGTTTTTAGTCTTGGTACACAAATTGAAATAAACGAATAGCACCAGGGTCTCCAAAAAATTCCAGATGGTTCTTCCTAAGCTGCTTTACACACTGCAATAAGCGAAAACGCTGCGGCGTTTGTGAAATTTTCAGAAAACATTCTTAAACGTGGATCTGAGGTGCAAGATTTTTCGAAGAGTGACACGCTGTGCGAAAATTTCCGATTTTTAAGAATTTTTTCTAAAAGTTTTGAAACGGATACAGATGGATCGTTTATTGCAGTATGCAGTACAGCTTGTAAAGAGACAGTTTCAAAATTTTGAAGTGCCTGGCATAATTAGTTTATTTGTAATTATGTACCAAAATCACATGATTTTTTTCGAATAACACCGTTAAGGGTGAATGTTGAAAAAAAAAAAAAAAAAAAGAACTCTGTTTTTAGTCTTGGTACACAAATTGAAATAAACGAATAGCACCAGGGTCTCCAAAAAATTCCAGAGGGTTCTTCCTGAGCTGCTTTACACACTGCAATAAGCGAAAACGCTGCGGCGTTTGTGAAATTTTCAGAAAACATTCTTAAACGTGGATCTGGGGTGCAAGATTTTTCGAAGAGTGACACGCTGTGCGAACATTTCCGATTTTTAAGAATTTTTTCTAAAAGTTTTGAAACGGATACAGATGGATCGTTTATTGCAGTATGCAGTACAGCTTGTAAAGAGACAGTTTCAAAATTTTGAAGTGCCTGGCATAATTAGTTGTTTTGTAATTATGTACCAAAATCACATGATTTTTTCGAATAACACCGTTAAGGGTGAGTGTTGAAAAAAAAAAAAAAAAAGAACTCTGTTTTTAGTCTTGGTACACAAATTGAAATAAACGAATAGCACCAGGGTCTCCAAAAAATTCCAGAGGGTTCTTCCTGAGCTGCTTTATACACTGCAATAAGCGAAAACGCTGCGGCGTTTGTGAAATTTTCAGAAAACATTCTTAAACGTGGATCTGAGGTGCAAGATTTTTCGAAGAGTGACACGCTGTGCGAAAATTTCCGATTTTTAAGAATTTTTTCTAAAAGTTTTGAAACGGATACAGATGGATCGTTTATTGCAGTATGTAGTACAGCTTGTAAAGAGACAGTTTCAAAATTTTGAAGTGTCTGGGATAATTAGTTTAATTGTAATTATGTACCAAAATCGCATGATTTTTTTCGAACAGCACCGTTAAGGTTTTCCCGAAGTGTCGCGCTGAGGGGAGAGGGGGGGGGGCGTCTAAATTAAATTTCGCGCCTCGTGATGTAAATTCTAGTTGCAGCACTGATTGTACCGAAATACTGGATACTAAAGTTTTTTTCTGTCCAGAATGCTTCACAACTCTTGTAGGTTTACCTTTTCTGGGATAGTATAATAAAGCTCGTGAAGCGACGAGACATTCTGAATTTTTTCCCGTACATAACGTTATTAGATCCTCTTTGGAACGGCTCTAACGTTGCAAGATTTTTTATAAGAACTGATTGATAAAATTTTAACAAATATTTAAAATTCAAGGTTATACCTAGAGTACATTCAGTATCGGATGCAAGAAAATTAACTGAAATGTTTTCTTTGGGTAGATATAATTTATCCATTCATTACATTTTCGATTTTGAAACCTCTAGGTCTGACTGTGATGAGTTTTATTAAAATGTTTGGATATAGTTAAAATGTCTGTAAAATAAATGACGAATACATATCTTTTTAGAAATGTCTTTATTTTGGCATCTGCTTATCACACAAAAATATGTAAATGCGATTATTTATATGATCGATGATAAACTTTACATTATTTTTAAAATATGCAGCAACAGCAACTAATTGAAACACATTTAGCACCAAATATAGAAAACATTCATGTATTAATCAAGCCTTTTTCAAATTCTATTAAAAAGACCTTTTCTTGTATTTACTTTACTTAACAAATATTAAAATACTTTACTTAACAAATATCAGTGATACAGAAGCGAACGCTTCTGTATCACTGATATTTGCCTTTTGATCAAATTGAAATGTTAATCAAATTTCCTGTAAAATTAAAATAAAAAAAATAGATTTACACTCCCAAAATTGAAAAACTAAAAATAAGAGTTCTAATTTTGAGTTGTACCTGCATGTTTTCGCGAAACAGTAAATTGCCCTGTGGACAAACTGTGGTAGGAAACTTAACAGCATTAAACACAGTCACAAAATTTGAGTGACACTTCATTTCCTTTCTTTAGACATCCTGGAGTGTTCTTCCGTTCCAAGTGCGAGACTGAAAAGCCTGCGAGATTTCTCGCGAGAGATGAGAGACAAAACAAGTGAGTTTTCCGGGGCTGTTTATGGGGGGGGGGGGGGGGGTTGAGGGGATACAGATGTCGCAAGACTTAGGAACAGCTTTATAAACAAACTAATGGTGTTAACCATTTGAAAAAAAAAATTGCATTCTTTCCAAATTATACCTTTCACTATTATTGAGAGAAAACCTATATATCTCGTACAGCTTTCAGAGAAAAATTCCTAAGCACAAAAGATCGTTTTGTGAAATGGACTGAGGCGTATTCCATTTGAGAAATATTGTAAAGTACTGCATGTTTAAGATTTCCTCCATGTTTTTTATTGTTACAGGTAGGCCGTTGATAAAAAAGCATAGTAGAGATGGGAAAAGACATTGTAATATTTTTCGAGTCTAGTGTAATTCGAAAAAATGTTCAAAAGCTGCATGATTTCTTTTAAAGAATCCAATGAAAAAGAAATTGGATTATTTTTATCAGTCTGTACAATGTACTTAATACAAATGGTGCGCCTATAATAGAATGCTTAACATGCAGATTTTTGCAATATCTTACAAAATGGATCACGTCTCGTGCTACATTTGTGCTTAGTTGTGATTGGCTTGTGATTTCAGAAAAAAAAAAAATTGTGCTTAACATTTTTCTGAAATCTTACGTGAATTAACAATTTGTGATTGGTACCGTTCACAGTTAACTCGCGTAAGATTTCAGAAAAAAAAAAATTAACCCTCTCGTCACCGAATTTTGAAAAATCAGAGAAAAAAAAAATCTGTCTAGCATTCAATGCATCTGAAAAACTATTATAAATCATCCAATTTTTTTTTTCTAATGTCGATTCATATTAGATTTTTCTAATATTAATTTCTGCATTTTCGAAGCATTTTGTTATGCTAAAATTAATTTGAAAGGATGCACCTATTAGGTAAAGGTTGAGGAATAAGAAAAAAACTATACTTACCTTAAAAAGAAAAAAAAACGGTAAAAAAGCAGCGTCCCTATTTTCTTAATTTTTCTCCCGAAACAATGAAGCGAAAACTGCAAAAAATGATCTAAATGGACTTGTACTGCAATCTAGGCACGATTTATGCATCTAGTTAAGAGCCTCCTATGAGGTTCAGGGTGACGAGAGGGTTAAGCACAAACACTCCGTTCGTATCGAGAAGTAATCTGACTTTCTTCGATTGTGTAGTATAATTATCAGGGTACCTACGCGTTATTTCAACGACTAGTTTTGCCAATGCATTATTCTTCTGCCGACGGGACGATAAGTAAGCCTGAATAAGAAAAAGCTATCCCTCAAATCCAAATTTTTTAAAAACATTTCCATACAATAGACAGACGTTTTCATTTTTCACGCATCGCCTTCTGTAAGAGAGTTTTGGCCGCCAAAATGATGATCGCTAATTTGGTCGATGGGATAGTGCGTAAGTACTTTTGTTTTTAAAGCTGTTTAATTGCTTTGGGACAAATGTAGCCTTTCTTTAATGGAACAACCTTAACCCTTTGAGGCGCAACCCTTTCCCAATGCTTGAAAAAGGGCCGCCGTTGCCATCGCTCGACTTAACGACCAGCAAGATGGCGGACGATCGAAACGTTCATCGCGTGCCACAGATCTAGAGACCCTTTTTTTGGTGCAGCTGGCTGTGCCAAAAAGGATCTCTAAGGCACAGCCAGCTGCACCAAAAAAAGGGTCTCTAGATCTGTGGCACGCGATGAACGTTTCGAACGTTTCGCCCTCTTGCTGGTCGTTAAGTCGAGCGATGGCAATGGCTACCCTTTTTTTCGGCATTAGGCAATCTATCCAGCCGTTCTTGCATTCTTCCATTTTTCAGCAGGTGTCAGTGCTGTTCAAAAGAATCGTGAGAATTTTTTTACGGGAAAGACGTGCTAAAAAGTAAAGGATTCTCGTGGAGCTATGTCCCCCGCAACTATTTTTATAGAAATGAAATCCATTCTTCGTGACTGGCAACAGTCAAAACGCCAGAGTTAGGTGTTCCCAGAGCGGGAAAACTGCGCGTTAAAGGGTTAAAGAGCACTTTCTGGTCTCGTAGAGGCCATATCTAGGGCATTCACAGACCCTTCCTCAAAAACGTCCTCACTCCCTTGCCACCGAGATAGACGATGTCGCTGGCGTCCCCTTTCTTGCTGTTCGCGAAGTCCGTCCTGGGATATAAGTAGGTGGGCTCGTTGACGGTGTCCCATCCGGACATCGGCTCGTCGTATTCGTCTGGATATTCCTCCTCCTCGTCCTCTTCCTCCTCCTCGTCCGGCCAGCCTCCCATGCTCGGACAGCACATCATGCCGCCGCCTTTCATGGGAGCGGGCCATCCGCTCATCATAGGAGCCGGCCATCCTGTCATCATCGGAGCCGGCCAGCCCTTCATCATCATCGGAGCCGGCCATCCTTTCATCATCGGAGCCGGCCATCCTGACATCATCGGAGCCGGCCATCCCTTGTCCATCGCCATGTCGCAGCCTGGAATGATATCAGACTCGTTACAGGAATGTCGCTTAAACAAAGCACCTACTGATTAATATAAAGGATGTATATATAATCTACAGCATTAAAGTATTCAAAACGGTTCCTATTTTTCCGAAACTATAGGGTGCGTTTCCAAATGATCTGTCAGCGTTACTGCAGCTAATGGTCCTGTTGGAAATGTTGCCACACACAAATGTAAAAGGAATGCTAAACAGATACAAATCCAAAATATTTTTAAAGCTTCTTTAAGTTACCTTCTATTTGTTTCATATTTAACTATCTTCATTTTCCAACTGCATGAGTTCTAGAAATTACTTCATTTTGTTTATTTATTTATTTATTTTTAAAGTTTAAAATAACAACTCAAGTGGCAACATTGGACTTTCTTATCATGGTAACTATTAGGTTAAAAATATTATTTATTTTAAGGAAATAAAAATAAAATATATTTAACATAGTTTTAAATAATACAAATAAAAGTTTTTGTTTGCCAGAAGATTTTTCAAGTGCAGACAGTAGGAACGTCTAGCAGGGAAAATGCATTCTCAGGTTAGGTTATTCAAGAATTTTTTTTTTAATTTTTTTGTTCTATTAAACATCTACCCTTATTTTTAAATCATGATGCCACCTTTCGTACAACGATAAATCGATCCTTTTGAGAGGTAGTGCTCTAAATATAGGTTATGGATAAGGCAAAAATTCACCCATACGTAAAATGGAAAATATTATTATTGAATTCTTTTATACGCGATGGGTCATGTCTATACATAGCTTTAAAGGAAGAAACTGAGGTTTGCTGGGATTTTAGACATTTAGCATGAACAATTTTTGTTAATAAACATCTTTCTTTACTGAAAACTAATTATTTAGTTTAGCATCACCTCTGAAAGCTTTCAAATTTTCTATAAATTTATTAATTTTCAACTAAGCATTTCTTACCATTTTTAGCTACTTTGGCCGGTTCTCCACAAACACGTTTTAAGTCTAAAATTCGTGAAAATTCGTACTGTGCATCTGCAAGCAGGTAGACGTAGAAAATTAATAATGACTAAAAATATAACGTGATCGACCCATTTATATATAGTGTCTCAGCAACACAGGTAAAAAATTTCTTGAAGGGGTTGAGTGCATCTAGAATAGTATACAATTAAATCTTATTTTAAAGTATTAAAAGTACAGCAATTACACACTCTAGACACGCTTATGGAAGTGCTTAGTGGAAAACGTGTTTAATACTTTAGCATATATTAGAAAAACGCCCCCCAGGCCAGCCATTGTTATTATAGAATTAATGCATAAATGCAACGTCTCAACAGAGGGAGAAGTTCCAAATCACCAAAACCATAGGTTTCTGACTCACAGCCTGAGGTTTTGCCAAGGAAATATGTTAGAGTACAAGCCGTATCCAACAGACTATAAATGTATTTAAATTGCTATATTGCCGTAAGTGGAGTGAATGTTTATTACAATTTAAATACATTTGTAGCCATTTAAATACATTTATAGTAACGTCTGTTGGATACGGCTTGTACTTCTAACATATTTTCTTGGCAAAACCTCAGGCTGTGAGTCAGAAACCTGTGGTTTTGGTAATTTGCAATTATCCTTCTGTTGAGACGTTGAATTTTATGCATTAATTCTATAATAACAATGGCTATCCTGGGGGGGGGGGCGTTTTTCTAATATATGTTAAAGTAGAATATTATTTATATATATATGTATACACACACACATTTGTAATTGTCAAGTTCGTCAGAAACCGCATCTGGTCGCCAAAAAATCACCAAGTAGGACCGATATAGCAGTTGTATCAAATTTTGAATCCTGGCACTGAGACACCCTGTGTAATAAAATGGATTTTGAAGCGAAAGTAGTGTATATTGAAAGAAAATAATTTCATATAATTGAAGGATATAATAAGACCTAATTTAACATACTGGGTGCTGGAGCGCACATCATGGGAGCAGCCTTCATCATCGCTTTCATCATGGGCCAACCACTCATCATCGGGCAACCTTTATCTTTGCCCTTTTTACCTTTATCTGCTTTCATCATGACGGGCATCATCACCTTCTTGGGACAGCACCCTTTATCCCCTTTAGTTATCATTTTCATCATCATCATTTTCCAAAGCATGTCTTTTGATTCAGCTTTCCAAGGCCTACAAAATACGAATTAAAATCATAAATTTAGTTGGCTAGTCAACAGATGCTAAAAGTTTCTTTTTAAACGTGCTTATGTCATATACGTTTGAACACAATTACAACGCCATTGGAGGGAATAGATAAATTATGACACTATGAACCGAGTGATGTTATATGCATACTTCTGTTCTATGAACAAGTGATTGAATGGCACAGAATATTTTGTCACTATAAGAGGGTTTGTTATTACAAACAAGATCGCTATAAGCGAGTTCAGCTCTCCTTAAACTAAATTTCTGGATGCACCGTTGCCAACAAGCGATACATCCATATTTCTTCTGGTGTCAAAAATTCGTTTAAAAGCAAGAATGACAATGTTTAACCATCATGACCATGAAGCCCTAACCTCAGCAATGAAGAACTATCTGGGTAATATTAGGTAAACGGATTGGATGGGGATAAGGAACATAAATCCAAAGATGGAGTTTCAATATTATACACCAATCATGGAATCATGAAAAATATAACTCGAAATTTTCCTAGTTTGACATTGAGAAACTCCATAACAATGCGTACAAAATACGAATTAAAATCATAAATTTAGTTGGCTAGTCAACAGATGCTAAAAGTTTCTTTTTAAACGTGCTTATGTCATATACGTTTGAACACAATTACAACGCCATTGGAGGGAATAGATAAATTATGACACTATGAACCGAGTGATGTTATATGCATACTTCTGTTCTATGAACAAGTGATTGAATGGCACAGAATATTTTGTCACTATAAGAGGGTTTGTTATTACAAACAAGATCGCTATAAGCGAGTTCAGCTCTCCTTAAACTAAATTTCTGGATGCACCGTTGCCAACAAGCGATACATCCATATTTCTTCTGGTGTCAAAAATTCGTTTAAAAGCAAGAATGACAATGTTTAACCATCATGACCATGAAGCCCTAACCTCAGCATTGAAGAACTATCTGGGTAATATTAGG